>VXBT01012118.1:5749-117857 GCA_013400235.1 Oriolus oriolus | reverse complement strand
GGTGCTATGGCTGTGAGTACGGGCGGTGTCGGGCGAGGGGTGCGGTACGAGGGGTGTGAAGGGCTTGGGCTGCAGGCGGAGCATCGTTTGGGGGTGCGGGAGGACGTTCTGCGCCAGGGTCTGGCAGGGTTTGTCTCTGTGGGAGATTAGGGCGGAGTTGCAGGCTTTGAGGGGCTGTGCTGGTCGACAGCCGGCTGAACGTGACCCAGCAGTGTGCCTGGGTGGCCAAGAAGGCCAACGACGTCCTGGCCTACAACAGCAATAGTGTGGCCAGCAGGACCAGGGCAGTGATTTTCCCCTTGTACTCAGCACTGGTGAGGCCGCGTCCCGAATCCTGTGTTCAGTTCTGGGCCCCTCAGTTCAGGACAGACATTGAGGTGCTGGAGCGGATCCAGAGAAGGGCAACGGAGCTGGGGAAGGGTCTGGAGCACAAATCTTAGAGCAGCTGAACGGGCTGCGATTGTGTAGCCTGGAGAAGAGCAGGCTCTGGGGGGATCTTCCTGCTCTCTGCAGCTGCCTGAAAGGAGGGTGGAGCCAAGTCGGGGTCGGTCTCTTCCCCCCGGCAACAAGTGACAGGGAAAGTGGAAGTAGCCTTAAACTGTGCTAGGGGAAGTTTAGGTTGGCCATTAGGAAGAATTTCGTGACAGAGAGGGAGATTAGACACTGGAATGGACTGCCCAGGGAGATGGTGGAGTCACCGTCCCCGGAGGTGTTCATGGCACTCAAGGCCATGGTGTGGTTGACGTGGGGGTGTTGGGTCATAGGTTGGACCCGACGATCTCAGAGGTCTTTTCCAACTTAATTGATTCTGCGATTCCTTGGACAGTGTGCGTGACTTGGTGTGAGGGTTGGGACCCCCAGAGGGTGTGTGTATAGGCAGCGTCACTGTCACCAAGCACTGCCCACTGCTTGGGCTGTCACTCCTGTACGGGACTGAGCCCTGGCTTCGATGCCAATGAGCCCCTGGGCATGATGCACAATTCACACTTGAGTCGTCCTGGTAGCTGTAAAATGCTCTTGAGCCCTGGTCATCAAGGGTGCTGACATACTCTCTACTCTTTCCTGAGCCATCCTGCTTATTGTTTCACTTCACAGCCGGACTGACTCTTGATCTCTCCATTTTTCCACACCATGGTATTTGCATGCCCTCACAAAAAGCTGTGAAAACATGCCTCAGATTTTACAAGTAGGAAGCAATTTGCTAATGCAGATTTTCCAGGTACTGTTTGCTGTCTGATAAGTAAATAGCTTTTCAACAGCAACACAGATGGAAGCAATACTCCTGTGTGATAGGATGGAAGATTTCAGACTGTGTGCAGCATCTTTTTATTAGGTTGCTTTGCTTTTTTTGCATAACTTTTACCTTCTTTGTTAGCATATAATGAATGTTCCAAAGCCAATAGCCCTGTTTAAAATACATTTAAGAACTTTTGTATATCTTGCAGAGTATATGGAGGGAGGATCCCTCAGGATTTCCGGGGGTAAAGTTTATACGCTTGAAAAAGGAAGTTTATCCATCTAATCCTTTTATACTATTTTTCTAAACTTCATGTATTTTGTTTTCTGAAAAAAAGGGAGTGTTCTCAAAATACTGGCTTGTCAAATCTGATTGCTGTGTTGTGGTAAGGTGTAATGTTTCCAAGACCACTATTGATGCAACTTACTGGTTCAATTTGTTGTTGATGTGTTTCATTTTTCCTGTCCAGGTGAAATTCGATAGTGGAGTTTTACTGCTGAGCACACACAGACTGATCTGGAGGGATCAGAAGAATCATGTAAGTCCCACTTTTGTCTCCTGTATGTCATTCGATTGGAAATCCCATAATAAACAACAAGTAGCTTGCAATGAAAAGCCTGCACACGGAGAGGGGATTTTTCCTGCCGTTCTGTCTGTTTTGTTGTACAAGTATTGTCCACTTTTTGGCTCACAGCAGAAAGAAGATTATGGAGTGTTCTTTCACTCAGTCCTGCTTTAATAAAATAATCATGCAGAGATGAGAAGGGATAGGAATGTATCCTATAATTTTCCTTTTCTAATGGCACAGAAATAGAGGAAAAAGAGCCTTGTGTCATGCACTAAAAAGCATTGATTTTGAGACTGAAGTTGAATGTGTCAGGCAAATCATAATGTGAAGTTCTCTCCTGTGCTCCTTGTCTAGAAAAGCCTTTCCTTGTTGGTTTCAAGTCCAAGTTTCCCAGTCTTCTGCTCCCACCATATAGTCCCAGACCATGATTTGATAATAGGATGTGTTTGGTGGCAGTATTGTTTTGCACACATCTTGCCCTCTCAGCTGCCTGCTCCTGCCGTGAACCATCCCTTTGATCAGCCAGACTGTTTGTCTGTACTGCTGTGCACAGATGGTCACAGGTTAAGTGGCACTCTCAGAACTGCAGTGTGGTAACTGTAGTAAAGTAAAAAAAACCTGTTGAATACTTTGTGTCATCAACCACAGCCTGGGAATGCAGGCTGGAAGTGGGAGAGAAAGACCACAAACACATAAAGCTCTAAGCATAGACTGTGACCATGGGCACCACTCCACAGATGCAGTTGAAGGAGAAGTCTTCCTCAAACCAGGTTGGATTATGCTTGTTTTGGACACAGTAATTGAGAAATTTAGCCCTGAAAGCCAAAGTTTAGACAGAGCACGTTTAGATGACAACTTTTCAAAAGCAGATTGTATTCTGCTGGGCTAGTTTTTGCAAGGGCAGCTGAAGCACCTCTCACACCCAAAGGCCATTCCCTAGCAAATACCACATCTGCACTCCAAAGCAGGGAGCTTCTAAGACCAGTCTGAAGGCAATGTCACCAAGGATGTTTTTAATTTGGCAGAGCAGTATGTTTCTTTCTTTAGGGATTGTTTGCAGGAACAGGAGAACTATTTTTAATACAAATTTTTCCAAATGTTTAAAGAGCTTTTCCCCATGGTGGTGTTACTGTTACACAAGTTAGGGCTTGATTGTTCAGACCATGAGCTGTTTTATATAAATTAACATGGGGCTTTTTTGCACAGTCATCACATTATCACATGAGATAATGTGCTAAACTCTGTGTTAAACTTTTTATTTCTTCATCAGCATCTCTTTTTGAGAGCTGAGCATGTATGCAACAACTACTGCTTCTAATCTTCTCACTTGGACTTTGCATGCTTGGAGTAACATTGGGCATTATGGCTTCAGCAAGTTGTAGAACTGAACATATCCCCATTCTCTCGTTTCCAACAAAAAGATTACATTTGTCTCTTTTCCCCAACTTCTCCCTCTGCTCCTAGGCCACGTGATTTCTTGTTTTCTTCCAAGGTTGTTGAATTCGCTAAATCAGCAGAGGAAAACCTTGGAGAAGAAGAAAAATTATTTTATTTTAACTAATTTAACACAGTAAAGATTCTGATAAACTCAGGCTTGATTAACAGAAGAGGCAGAAATACAGCCCAGAGATGGGCAAAAATTACCCAGTTCTGATTAGGAGATGTAATTAACTTGGTTAGCGGGGTAAATAGAGCTGATTCATTTTCAAGCCCTCAGTACTGAAATATGGGGAGCATGGTGCCCTTTTGTTTTCATGGTGAGTTGTTGTCTAAGCTCAGGTGTGGTTTAACATCAGGCTTAGAAACCTTAGCTAGCTTACCTAGAATAAATATGTAGAGAGTCCCCTTTTATTGTGTCAGCAATCTATAATAATAAATGAGGCTCTTGTCATTAGCTGTATCTTATAGTGTCTGTTTTTACATGCCATCTGCAGTTGAACAGTGTTTCCAAAAAAAAAAAAAAAAAGGTACTCTGTTAAGTTTGTTACATAGCTAGATTTGTGCAAAACTTTAAATGATAAAAGCATGCAGAATGTGGGCATGAGACATTAGAAGAAAAAATTCATATAAACACACACATATTTAACATATTTCTATTTTTGTATCCCTTCCTGTAGCTTCTCTCACCAGGAAGGGGTGATTGTAAGTCCTTGTACTTAAAATAAGTTCACATAACTTTCTGTCTTGGAATGAAATGAATCAGTCACTTTGACAGTGTATGTACTATATATAGTTGAACTCTTTTTGTCATTTTCAAACCCTTTTTTTAACAGAAGTATCATATTGCCTATCTTTTAAAATGTCCAGAACTTTGTGGATGTTTCACAAACAATAAATGTTTGTAATGGCTTCAGAAGCTAGAGTCATAGAAGAGTCTAGATAGCTTTCATTATGACTTTTTAGAAAAGGAAGTACAACCCGGGTTTTTTCCCAATAAGAGATTTACTTATTGGAGTTGGAGCTCCTGCATGTATACTTCCCTGCTCTCAAATTTAATGGGTATTTAATTATTTCATGCAAAGAGGAACAATTTTGGTAGTGGGGATTGAGAGGGCCCTGTAACAGTGTCTATTGTAAACTGGTGTTAGGCAGTAGCAGGTGGAAGAGAGAGGTTCAGAGAGGGAATGCAACCTGTGTTTCCTGCATTCTGTGTGACTCTGTCCATCACCAAGCTGTTGTGTGGGAGATGATGTTCCTCAAAGGATGTTCACCAAAACAAGCCCAGGCACCTTATTACATGCTTTGAATCGTTGCTGTAGCAATTTCTGTCTCAAATGCATATTGAAAGAGTTTAGCCTGGGGTAGGTTAGTCTCCAAGAGATGGATACAGTCTTGTTTCTTGCTTTGTTTCATTTAAAGCACAGTCCAATAAATGTGTATTGAGGTGCACCAACTGCTAGATTAAGTCCTTTGCTGTAGGATAGATGGAAAAATTCCTATTGCACTCAGACAGCAGTCTCGATTTTAGATATTCAGTATTTTAAAAGACTGGTGGGTTTGGATAGTTTTTTAGCTCCCAAAGTAACATCAATGCAAAAATGTCGAGAACCTATGAGTATCGTGCACCTACAGAGATAAGGTGCAGTAGTGTGGAAATTTTAGTGTTTAAATTTTGAACGTAGATCTAAAGATTCGTTAAATCTTGTAGTCCCTTCTATGAATCTAGCTTGAGGTTTTTAAAGTTGACACATTGACACTTAAGTTTGTTGAGGTTTTGTAATAAACTAGAACTCAGTTTCAATTTTGTGCTATTTTTCTACGTATATTTCACTGTAATACATTGTTTCTGTTCTTACCATCATATTTCACATAGAGTGCCTCAGGCAGCACCTGTAGATATCCATACAGTTTGTGAAATGGGGAAAGAGAACACTTGGGTTTAGAGAGTGAATAGATGATGAATTCACCTGTGTTTGTGGTGTTTGTTCCAGGAGTGCTGCATTGCTGTACCTCTGTCTCAGATTGTATTTATCGAAGAGCAAGCGGCTGGGATAGGAAAAAGGTATGGCCATCCTCACTGTCTTTTTCAGATGGATCCTTTCACATGTGTGTTTTGTGAGGTACCCAATATTATAGATTAATTCATGGTAGGTTCCATTTGCAATCTTAAGTTTCCAGACTGACAGCCACAAGGACCACTGAGGTCAAATGTATAAGAGAGTCATGACTGATGTGATTTATTAAGTAACTGTCGTGTAATCACTAAACAAGTATGTGTCAATAATTTTAGAGGTCTTTTCCAACATAAACGATTCTATGATTTCAAGTTTTTAAAGAGAGAAAAAATTTTACCTGGAGAAATATATACACAATTAACCTCTGCTTGCAGCCTACAGTCTGATCGGTGTGGTCATATGCTGGGGGTATTCAGAAGAAATCAGTTAATTCGCTAATGCTGGAGAAGTAAATAAAGATCAGTGAAAAGAGTATTAGTAAAATGAGATAGGAATGGGGGACTTGGAATCATGTTGTGATACCAGTCTGTTAAATTTCCTAAAATCATGCACTCCCAAGGTCTGTTTTGGTAGTAGGTGTCATTTTAGACTGTTATTTCCATGCGTGTTGCCTTTGAATGTTGGTTTTGGATAAGTTCACATACAGTGTCCACAAGTGACACACAAAGTCCACAAAGTGGGATAGATTACACATAATATTGAAACCTTTTGTTTTCCTGTGTCAAAGATAGCGTATTTTGGCTTTTGACCTGCAATAACTACTGCCAAATTAAATGACAACTTGACAGTCAGTTTTTATCCCAGCTAAAAGGTTTTTTGGAAATTATTGCTTGAAATTTTAAAATCTGTTATGTTTATTTCTTAAGAATTGATGGTAGGTACATTTTAAATTTGTTAAATGTTTCTGCTTTAGAGGCTGTAGTAGTTTTTGCAAGATCTACTTCATCAAAATATTTAAATGCATAAGTGTAAAGCATTATTTGGTGATCTGTAGCTCTTATGTGAGATAATTAAAAGAGGTTTTGATAGAAAGGTTAACTTTGATGCAGAAATAGTTTATTTAGATATTACAGAAATATCTGCTCTTTCCTTTACCTTTTCCTTAGTGCCAAAATAGTCGTTCATCTTCATCCTGCTTCTTCAAACAAAGAGCCTGGTCCATTCCAAAGCAGCAAATATTCCTACATCAAGCTTTCTTTCAAAGAACATGGGCAGATTGAGGTAAATCTTGTACCGTGGATGCTGAGCAAATCAGGTCTTTGGACATGCTTTTCTCCTCTTGCTGTGTTAGTGATAATTGTCTGTGATCTTTCCATGTTTACTTTTGAGGTGGAGCTTTTTCAATACATCCTTTTGGAAGACAAACACTATGAGCTTCCCATGTTGTATACTTTCATTAAATACTGCAAATAGAGTTCCAAAAATGTCAAGAGGCATTACAAGGCTAGTCCTTATTTTAGGGGGTTTAGTATAATCTTATACTTCCTTTTTTAAACTACTAAATTGAACAGCAGACTTTTCCAAAATGGCATCTCTGAAATCTGTTAAGTGTTTAACAGAGTGAAAGATGTTTCTTTGTACCTAACTCTCTATTGAAGAGGAATCAAACAACTTATTCTTAATTATCTCTCTAATTTTATTGCTGAACACCTTTTGTTGCCTCAGAACTTGCATTCATTTTACACTTTATAAATATTTTTTTTAACCTACACCAAATCTCAAAGGCTTTGAGCATTCTAAGAAAAGTGTAATATATTCTTAAAAGAAGGCTTATCCAAAAGCCAAACAAATTGCACTCTGTAAAGAAATTTCACAGTGGAAGATCCTTGTTTGATGAGAGTGAGAACTTTAACTTTGGACTGTGGAAAAAGCTGTTCCTGTTCACTGCAGAAAGTCAGATTTTCAACTCAGATTAGTTAGAAGTATCTTAAAAATGCACGTGCTTGATCAGACTCACTTTCATTTCTTTGTGAGCAGTTTTCAGATTATGATGACCGTAGATTTATGCATAATGTAAATGTCTGTTTTTCTCAGTCATAATTCTAATTATTTTAATGTTGTGTCTGAAAATTAAACTCACTGTGCTTACTGGTTGCGTAGCACATCAATTACACCCGAGCCTTTCTTTATGACTTTCAAATGCTTCCTGTGAACCTGAACAACAAAAAGGGTGGAATAGATCTTCTTTCTGGATATTGGTCAGTGGAATACATGTGGTGTTAACTAGTGCCACTTTCTGGTATTAGCAATAAACAAATCAGTTTAATTGATTTGTGTCGTTGTTTCTATATTGTTGAATTAGCAGATCAGTAGCAATTGGGTTGTTCAGCTTTCCTTCCTTTATAAGCATGCATTTGATTATTCCTCAACATTTTTAACTTTAGCATGGTTTGGGACATTTGGAATATCTAAAGAAATATTTTACAATAGAAGTACTTAGTGACTACTAAGCTCTTCCTCTGATGTGAATTCTTTTGAAGACTGTGGACATTAAGAATTTCCATATAATTAGTTCTGTACCATGGATGTGTAGGTGTTACCATGCTCTGTCTCCATGCTTGGTGAAGTTTATTTCATCGCCACCAAGATGTTAAAAATACCCAGAGGTACTCTGCACAGTTTATGAGACATCTGTTGTCACTCTTTAATATTTGCAGTTCTACAGACGACTATCAGAAGAAATCACACAAAGGAGATGGGAGACCATACCCACTGGTCAGGCCATGCAAGTTAACAAGGATTCACAGGTATGTGCAGAGCTTCTGAGCAGGATCTCTTACTGCCACACTTCTTATTGTGTGTAATCTCTTATTGCCACTTCTTGCCACTCCCATATACTGCATCCAGCATGTGACTCTCTAACCATCATGGGCACATGCAGGAATTCAGCTTTAGTTGGCCTGTTTTTTCACTGGCATAAATTAGTTTCTTGTTTGCATTTTTCACCTGTTGGAACACAGTAGCCTCTCTTTCTTGAGCGTGTTTAGATAATGAACTCATTTTTTTGTTTGTTTCAGTTAGACACACACACACATAATTGTGCAAATAAAATATTTATTTGCATGTACTTTTATTCAGCATGTGAGGTCCAATGATGCTGGAAAATTTTTTGTCTTAATTGTGATTTCTGGTTTATTTTTTTGTGGCTGGAAGTCAAATATATAATGTAACTTTATATAACTCTTTGAAACCTATATATGTTTGATTTGAATGTGTATTCTAAATGGACAGTTGTTAGGGAGAATGTCATGTGTTAGATTACCTTCTTTATCTGTCTTCATACTTCTAGGTTATAAATTCTGATAAACATGTAGGTGGTGTTTCTATATATCAATGTGCTGAATATATGAATATATAATATTGTATGAATGAAATAGGATGATCTAAAGATTGTTCAGTATGAAATCCTGTATGTTCCCTTTCATCAATGTAGTACCTATAAGCACAGTTGCATTTGGAGTAAATCATGAAGAATTTAATAAAAATGCCTTCCCTGTCGTACTTAAGCCATAGCAACTCGTTAACACCAGTGCTAAGCTTTGCAGTCAGAGATTAGAGGCCTGACACTGCTGCCACTTAGGTACCAGCCTTTCTAGAGCACATTTGGCATCTGATAAAAGTTTCACCATCCCCCCATTCTAATACCTCTGAGGAGGGCAAATTATACTGCACTTAGCATTGTGTTTCTATGTTTCTGTTTCTTCAGGCTGGGTTTCTTGAAGTAATACACCCAGGCATTTCCATAGCTCTAGTATGGATGTTCACGTGGACTTGATAGGCTAGGATTGAGATGAGCTGGATTACTCAGTCTGGATATTAAGCCATATTAATAGCTTCAATATATTATCAATATTATTATTTATCTAGTACAGCAAATTTATACATGGTTCACATTTCTTGGTTTTTTTGGGTTTTTTTTTACAATGGTTTAAAAATTACTGTCAAGAAATGCATGAAATATTGTATGAATTGTATCTGCTCTTTGAGGGAGTATTTCCTGTCCTCTAATTTTCACAGTGAGGCAGATGAGAAAACTTAGCATTTCCTATTTTCATTCTTTCCTTTTTTCCATTTTTTTCAGGCAGGAAGAATAAGGGCTGTAGGAATTGTAGGTATTGAAAGGAAATTAGAAGAAAAAAGAAAAGAGACTGACAAAAACATTTCCGAGGTAGGTACTTTTGAAGTTTCAAGGTCAGCCACCTGTCTGAACTATTTACATTCATTCACACTTTCTTTTAGGGACAGCTGAGACTATTTATTGTTTTTGTTGAGAAGTCTGAATTGATTAAGAATGTACAGTTTACAGTTACTTGTTTTGTGTAACTGGCTTATCAATATATGTAAAGGTACCCTAAACAATTTAAACAATTGCTTTCAAGAAGGTTGTTCTTTGGAATTAACAGTGTGTATTTATTAAACTAATTTTGGTTTCAATTGAAAATTGAATTTATATTAAGCAGAATATGCTGATCCAAGTGTCTGCACATAACTGTGGCGAACTTAGATTTTCATCTTATAGACAGGTTTTTAAATGTTACATTTGGGCTTATAATTACAGTAAAATGATTTGCAGTCCAGGCATTGACAAGATGTTACATGTATTTTCCAAAATACCTGGGCTAGATGGAGATCATCCTTTTCCATAGAGTCAGCACAATAGTTGAATTCCAGATATCAATACTGATGGACAGCAGAGATATTTAATTTCTTCATATACACCTCAGAGCAATACCCTCAAAAATAGTCTGATTCTGTCTTGGTAGTAGAGGTTAATACAAAGGTACTCATAAACTACATGCAGCAGATTTGTTTTTGTGGCAAAGCTTTATGGGATTCAGTGTGCAACGAGAAAAAGACATTCCTTGCTCTAATACTTATGAAAATGAATAGTGCCTTTGCAGGCCATGTGCTGTTTCAGATACTGGGATCGTTAAACTTCTTTGCTTTCTGTCTGTGAGGAACGTAATGAATGAAGTTTGGTGGGTAGTTGAAAAGATATTGTGGTTACATGCGCGTGTATATAGTTCAAAAGGCATTGTCTGCTTATTTTTTCCTTCAGTAGCTTTGTCAGAGAGTAATAGAAATCCATTTATACATGCTGTATGAGCAGAGGAAAACCATGACTTGTAAAATACTGCCTTCCTCCAGCTTTAAATGTTATAAATGACTTAATTTTGAAAATGGTGCCCTGGCTTCCAGGAAAAGGCTTCCTGCATCTGCTGTTCAGTGCTGATAAGAATCCAGTTCTTTAGCCTTTGTTTATCTGAGGAAGTTCCTGTTAGGTGTGTGCACATTTCCCTTTGTTTCCAGGCCTGCCCTGGGTGAGTCAGGCAGAGGAGGAGTTAGACACAGCATGCTGTTTATTTAGCTAAATCAAGAGTTCTTTTGATGAATGTTGTTTTCATGCAGGTATAAAGATTAGAAATAAGCTGGGAAAAGCCCTGTTAGAAAACTTCTTGTTGATATCATATACAAGTAGAGTAGCAGGACTTTGATTTACACTAGAGATTGGGAAACCTATTGTAAATTATTCAGTTTGGCAGATTAGGGAGTAAGAAGTATTCCGAAGAGAAGCTTTTGTTTTCTTAGTGGTAAATTATCGTTATGCAGTGGTGTATTTTCTTTTGTCCCCATGGACCACTTAACTTTGATGGTACCTAACTCAGGTACCAAGTGTTAGGAGACTAAACTTGTCCAGTCAGTGGAGAAACATTGGCACTATCAAGAGGTGAAAAGCAAACCCTGTCTCTTTCTAGAGGCATCTCCTTTTGTTCTTTGCATGTTGAATCTCTCACCAATAAGCTTCTACATAAAACACCTAAATGTAGATGGGAACATTGGGGTCTTCCTGCAAAAACACTGCTAAAGTGTGTCTTTACAGTGGGGGATTAGTCAGAGTAAGCCAGAAATGACATACAGGCAGTGACTAGAAGCTGTAGGCAAGATGTCTCTCTGGCCATTTGACAGTGTAACTGAACCTTCTTTACTTGAGGCTGGAAGGCTTGGGTGCTGCTGTCAGGGAGACTTTAGATGAAAAGGTTCAGGAATTTTTCTCACACCAGTTGTTCAAAAAAAGGTTGTTTGAAAAGGCTGACGACATGGACATGTTGTCATGTATTTGAGAGAAGCGAGGAGGCTGAATGAATGTGTGTTGATGAGAGTGGGAGAAAAGAGACTTGCTTTTTAATATAGTTGCATTAATGGAGTTGCTAGTTTGTTTTTTTTTTAACATGAATTTTTTAATGCTAGTTTATCATTACCAAAAGTTTGGAATTTCAGTATACCTTCAGCTGTTTTTAATGTATGATTTATTTAAGCCTAAAAACCGTTTGTGGGTTATTGTAGTTACTGTATTTGAGACCGTAGCATTTTATTGGAGTACTTAAATGCAGAGATGTTACCACACATTTCAGAGGTTTTGTCTGTCATATATCCTCTTCCTCTCTCATTTGAAATGAGTGTTTCTTACTAACTAACTAACATCCACTGATTAAAGTTGTCTTGTTGGGAAGAGTGCATCTTTATCTTTACAGCTGTCTTGCGGCTAGCCAGAAACAACAGATCTCCTTGAGTGAGGGTTAACTGTTGGAATAAAACCTACTATCACCACCCAGAAACCTTCTCCCACCTTACAGAGAGCATAATAAACTTGGACAGTTTAATCTTTTCTGGGACTCAGTATCTCATTGTCCCTTCCTATCATATGGACATCATAAATCATACCGAAATTCTGTTCACATGATGGAAAAGTATGTGACTGATTCTCTTCTTCATTCTTTGTTGTTTATGTTTATTTTAATTATAAGACATGCTGTAAAACAGGTGTATCAATGATTAAGGTATGGTATCTCACATTGTAACATGCTATTCTAAAGGGGTGGCAGCTCTTATGAGTACCTTAGGTAGGTGGACAAAGGCATCTCCCTGTATCCATGAAGCTGAATGCTGTAATTATACTGATCTGCATTGTCTGCTTTTTGTTTCAGGCTTTTGAGGACCTTAGCAAACTAATGGAGAAGGTATGGATGGATGGCATGTGTCACTTGTTCAAGTAGACTTACACTTGTTTTCTCAGTTTTAAGCACACTTTTCTCTGTTGAGCTGAAAGTTGACTTATCGGCGTGTGTTTCTTGATAGGCTAAGGAAATGGTGGAGTTATCAAAGTCAATAGCTAATAAGATTAAAGAAAAACAAGGTGACATCACTGAGGATGAGGTAAATTAATTTTGTTTTTAAATTCTACAAAAATGTTCCTATGAAAAGCAAAAAGCTATCTGTTTGATAATGTAATGTTAATAAAAACCCTTGCTGGTTGGTTTTGTTGTGTTTAGTCTGTTATACCTGGTGCAGAGTTTATTTGCTTAGTGTTAATTTTTCTTCAACCCTTTTTAAAAGCAATGATTTTACTGCTTCTATATAAATTTTTCTATTTTTTTACCTGTGCTGGTCAAAAATAAATGGTACTAAGTCTTGCCTTCTCTTTGCCTAGTGATTGACTTTATTGGTAGTAGACTGAAGGATTTATTCCCCAAAACTGTGTTATAGTAATAAAATTAAAAATTTTTTAAAAACCGGAATCACTCATTAGCTGATGTACTTTTAAATTTGTTTGTTTGTTTGCATGTTCAGACCATTAGGTTCAAGTCCTATCTACTGAGTATGGGTATAGCTAATCCAGTTACGAGGGAAACGTATGGATCTGGTACACAGTACCACATGCAACTGGCGAAGCAACTGGCTGGAATCCTGCAGACACCCTTAGAGGTAAAGCACCACACCTTGCACCAGCATTTTCCATGTGTTGCTGAATTCTGATTGTGTGTTTTGGCTGTGGTACTCTGCCTCTTTTAAAAGCAGATTTGGCAGCATAGCCTCCTATTCAGTGTTTATGGGAGGAATATATATTGTCTTTTTGAATAAAAAATTTAAATATAAGTACAAATTTTTCTTTGGACTAATGGCATCAACTTATAATTTTCCAAATGTTGATGAGATTTAGAAAATTGTTCAAGTGGTCCTTCTTCCATTTGAACAGCCCTGTATTCATCCCTTGCTGCAGAATATTTCTTTTTTTAAAGAAAGAATGAAATTACACTCACTGAAAATATAAGTAATGAATCTTAAAGTGCATAAAATACACATATTTTCCAAATATAGAACAGAATTGTTAAGTAGATTACCAGCCTTTAGTAATATCTCCTGTTTTAATTTGTCTTAAGCTATTACAGATTACAGGTTTCTCACCAAAAAGTTAAATTTCATGTTGCAACTTAGGCTGTATTCCTACTAAAAAGCATACATACTATAGTATTTTTGAGAAAGGTATGTGCTACCTACTGTGATCAGAATGGGAAACTGAGTTTGTCTGAAAAGTAAAAATGGTAAATTGATAGATTTAATATATTGAAATTCTTTGTTCCAGTGATTTATTCTCTTCTTCAAAACCAAAGTAGTTCACAGTCTTTCAGTGTAGTGTCACTGTTTCGCGTTTTAAAATTGTTAGTGAAAGGTATAACATAGGTCTTTAGTTTTTCCCATTAAGGCCCATCATTTAGCCCCTCTGTTGTAGCTATTTAATCAGCTACCTGCAAGCAGAGATGCTGTTTCCTGGGTTAATGCTGTTTCTCTTAGCAGTCTTGTGCTTATTAACACAGGAGCGAGGGGGGATCATGTCTCTTACAGAAGTGTACTGCCTGGTGAATCGAGCTCGAGGGCTAGAGGTGAGACACTGCTTTGGATCAGTATTTTATAACAGGACTTCAGTGATAAGGAAATTAAAAAGGGTAAAAATGTTCCCTTACCAATTGCTCATTCTACTTGTCTACAGCAAGATGTGATCAGTTCTTTATTAAAATTAGAGAGTTTTTACCTTTTTCCTTTCTCATTCTTGCATATAATACTTACGGATCCTTCATAAGTTGTGATAATGCATGCTGCTTTTTATGATACCATGTAAAAGGGAAAATCCATACTTACCTAGAAACAAAACTTAAAGGACAGGGACTACTAAAGAATGGTAAATGTTCTGGGGATTTTTTTTTACAAAATACAACAATTCTTTCTGTAAACAGGGCAAGAAGGATTATTATAGAACACATAGGAAGGGAACAGAAAGGAGCATAGAAGCCAAGAAAATAGGCTGCACAATAGAAAGGAAAAAGAATTAACAATAAGCGTAGCCTGGTGTATTTTATAGCTGCAACTACTAAAGCTTTGTTTGATGTTATACTATACACCTGAAATGCAAGCTGTGAATAAATATGTTTTACTATTTTAATAGTTGCTGTCACCAGAAGATTTAGTGAATGCTTGTAAAATGCTGGAATCACTGAAATTGCCACTAAGGTAAGAGCTTTACAGAGTTATTTATAAAGCACGACACTCACAAGTCAGATCATGATGATTTAATGTTTTACGTGCGGTAGATTTTTTTGTTGTTGCTGTGGGTATTTTAACAAAGTCATTCTTTGCTCAAAGGTTGCTGGTGTCTCCACCAACATCCACTCTACATTAAAACATTAATTTTTAGCTAGGAAGACATTATCTTTTTCTCTTACAATTTTTTCAGACTGGAAAAGGGTTTAACCAAGACCAGACATATGCCCTGCTCTTTTCTGTCTCTTCAGATTTTGAGGATGCTGTTAAGGTTAAGTTCATCTTACAGAGCTTGTTTGGGGTTTGGGGGATTTTTTTCCCCCTTTTGTAATGTGGTTATAGGTGTGGATGCATTAGAAATGTGACCGTAGGGGATGTGTACAGGATTATTAGTTACTTTGTCTCTCTTTTTTGATTTTAGGCTTCGGATATTTGATAGTGGTGTGATGGTGATTGAACTCCAGTCTCATAACGAAGAGGAAATGGTAGCTGCTGCTTTAGAGACAGTAAGTATACTTCATTTCCTTCAGTGTTCTGCCCATGCTAGGGAAATTTAAACACATTAGGTAAAAAACTTGAGGTATGGGATTTCCTCTTGAGGTTTCAAAATACCAAACATTCCACTTCATATCTTCTAAGAGAAATATTTAAATAGCACTTCTCATCTTCAAAGTTCTGTGCAGGCAATAATCTTAGTCATTACGTTCTCTTTAAGGAATAAATCACTTTTCTGTCTCTTTTGAAAGTTCATTAACCTTCAGCCTTCCTCCAGATCTTTTGCACTGTAGGATGAAATTCATGGCATGTATTGAGTGCCTAATTTAACAGAAGTCAACTTGAGACACTTTACATGACGTGCTTGAAGGCAGTGGGAGCAGCTCTTAAATGTTGGTATAGGTAGTTGTTTGGGTTGGGTTTATTTCAGAGACCAGTACATTGTATGTGTAACTTCTTGTACTGAGTTTGCTGCTGTGAAGAGCACGCAGTGGGAGAGTAGTGTGTATAGAATTAAGCTAGCTTCATCAGGGAAAAAGATAGTATGGAAAAAGATAGTATGAATTGCTCAGTGTCATAAACCTTTGTGGTCTTGCTGCCTCTGGACACTTCCCAGTCCTGTTACCCCATTATTTGATACATTTTTCTGTGTCTTTCTCAGTGGAATGTAATTTTTTGATTTTCATACCTTTGAGAAAAAGCTGATTCAGTGTCTCTAAAGTTAAATGTCAAAGTCAAAGAGGGGGCAGTCGGGAAAAAGTAGAGCTGTCACAGACACCTCCTCACTTGACACGGGGTAGACTGTTCAGTGCATTTTGCATGATTGTCACCATAGCTTTTTCTCATCAGAATGATTTTTAGGTAAGAGAAATGTATACAGACATTTAAAAGATTCCATTCTAGAATGCTTAAGTCTTTCAATATCTGTTAATATTTTCAGTTTATTTTCTTGCAGTTATAGAAAAATACCTAGACCATTTTAGGGTTTTTTCTGATTATTTTTTGTTTCTAATGAATTTGTTGCCTTCAGTAAGAGTGCTTATGTCTTTGAAAAGAAAGGAAGAACCTTTCTTGATAACAAAGGAGGTCAACTGCAAAAAGTAACAGATAGTGCATTTATTACTAAGGTGTCTTTTTTCTGTTATTTTCATAATATGAGACTTTTCCATAGAAAAATGTAAGGGAGAGGCTTCAACTGAGGAAGACTAGCCCATACGGAAAGGGAAGATGAGATCAGACTTGTGGCCAAAAGCACCCTGTACTTTAATGTCACTGCACATTATACATTAAGTTCTGAGAAGAAGTGAAAGGAAGCCATAGGATTTCAGGCAGGAGAGAGATGTGGTTTTGGATGGCTGGTGAAGACAGGAAATGACATGGACATCAAAGGAATCCAAAGTCACCCTTGATGAGAGTAGCGGTTTGGGAAGGAAAGATAGTTAATCATTGATTGTATAGCTGACGTCCATTACTCAGATTTGATCACTTATCTTCCGAAAATCTCATGTTAGGACTAATTTATTTGGAGTTTCTGTAAAATAACTACTGCTGAGAATGATGCAGAATAGACCCCTCCCCACCCAGTTATGTGGGAAGCAGGAAATGGCAACTACATCCTGATTTACAACTTTGTTTGAATCTAAAGCAATGGAGAAATGGAAGAATTATTAATTTTTAGGGTAATAAAACATGTTTATCTGGGAAATTCAATGCAATAATAAGTCTAGACTTCATATGTAGTATTTATCTAGTATTTTAAACATCCACATGTCCAACATGTGTGAGAAGGTTTCATTTTAGTATGTATTAAGTGGCATGGTTGAGACAAAAGGGCCAAAGTTCTGAGTCCCAAGAGTGAACCTGTCTTTTGTGTCAGCTGAATGTGATGCTGGCTTTTAGTAATCCCTCTAGTATGCCATAATGCCATGTGAACTACTGAGGTTTGGGAATTTTCCTGTAGGCAGTGGGTGTACTTTAAATGCCATAAAACTCAAATTCTTGACTTCTACCTGAGATGACTTGCATTTCTACACTGATGAGCTGCCCTGAACAGGTCTTTTATTTCGTCGTTTAGGCTTCAGTATTTGCAGAATCACTTAGAATAGTTCTGCTGTGTAAATACTGATGGAGACTGTATTTTGCTGTCTGGGCTATTCTAGTTTTTCCATTCATTTGGTTCCAAAGCATCTTTAAAAAAAAATCCAAAGGAAAGGGTACCATATGATTTTTTTTCAGCTTTAACTCTTTTCTCTCTTCCTTTTTTATACTTGGCATTTTTCCCAGGACACAGAAGAGATGTTTTTAAGGGGAAATACTCATAATTAGTTGTACTTCTTTAAAATGCAAACAAACTAATTTTCTTCTCAAGGGATTTGCTACCAGTTCATCACTTCTCAAGGCTAGGCCTGATTCAGTAGCTGAGAGAACTTTGTTGTTCTTTTATTGCCATAGTTTGCTTATTTGTGTATTTGGTTTTTGACAGGTATCTGAAAAGGGTTCTCTCACAGCTGATGAGTTTGCTAAGCTGGTGGGGATGTCTGTTCTCTTAGCCAAAGAAAGGTAAGTAGTAATTGTTGTGTTTAATACTTCAGTTACCATGTTGTCCCCAACTAATACAAGACATCTTATTTTGCTTCCTCTAGGCTGCTTCTTGCTGAAAAGATGGGCCATCTTTGCAGAGATGATTCAGTGGAAGGCTTGAGATTCTACCCAAATTTATTTCTGACACAAAGCTAATACCATTTGTTTACAATTTGTTATATAATAGTTGAACAAGAGAGAAGAGGGCAGAATCCTTCCAAGAACTGACTTTAAAATTTTTATTTGGTTAGTCAGCTGCAACAGACATGAACATTGCAATGCTTTTACAGTTCTCAGGAATTTCAAGTGCTGAATCCTCTTACATGGAACTGAAAGGAAATAGAAATCACAAAGTCAGAAGCATGTCAATTGTCTCAAGACAACTCACTCATTTTTCAAGTTTTATTTGATGTGCTCTGTAGTTTCTCACTTCAGGAGAAGATTCCACACCAGGGAAAGTGGAGAGAATATCGCCGTAGAGTGCCGTGAGGGCAGCGCCCAGAAGCCAGGTTACTGCATACTCCAATTCCAGTTTGTTTATGTCTGGAGCAACAAAGCAGACAGATGTACCCACAGTGATAAGAAACAGGACTTTCGTGTGTACTGAGGTATAAGGAACAAACCAGTGTAGAGTAACCCGTTCTCCCAGAAGTGATGAATAGTTTTCTGAGGGAGGATCTTGGGGTTCTCTAATTTGAGACAGAACCTGCTGCAAGAGAGATTACTGTATGTCATGTGAATCTAGAAATTACTGTGTTTATTTTGTCATATCTTACGCTAATATCTCAGAGAGAAGCATTGTTAGCACAGACTTCCTCCCTTCTCTTTCCTTGCCATCTTCCTTCCTGTCCATTTATGTTGCACTTTGCGTGCCCTTTCTCTGCCTGTCTGTAGCAGAGTGGAGCAGCCTCCTGTCACTTTACCAGACTCTGTGCTTTAATGTGCTTGTATTTTATCTTCTAACAAAAGATCATTTGTTTGTTTCATTAGCCTATTACCTGTTTTGGGGAAACAGTTCATTTGCTTACCTCGCATATGTGAAAATTAATATGCTTTCCATACTGAAGGGAGGAAGAAGACTATCACCCTGTGTTTAATAATCACAAGGTATTGTTTGGTATTCCTCACCCTGTGTTCACACTGAATGCAATATAATAGCCTCGGTTTTCATAACTCCAGTGGAGTTGCTACACTACTTGAAGATCTGTTGTCATGATAATAACAGTTAAGTGGATGTTTATGATCCACATTACCAAAATTTTTGACATTTTGAAGTGACTGTTTTTAATAAATAAAGTTAATTCAAGGTATGGGCAAGGACAGCATGCAGGTAACTGCTTTGTGGTTGTAATGGCCGGATCAACTTTACAAGAATGGACAAAAAGGCTTTTAATATGAGCCTGAAAATACTTTCAGAACTATTTCAGTGTTACCATAGCTTAGACATGAGTTAAGAGCCTGCCGATAAGGAGTTCAGTGCAGAGATTCCTACAGTGATCATACCTGTGACCTGTAGGATGTCCTTTATATCCAGTGAATTGTGTCCTCTTACTCTTGCCACAAGCTAACTTCCATGCAGTGCTTTCTTTAGGGCAGTTTTCCTCTGCTCCACGAGGGTGCTAAAACTTGCATCTTTGACACAGCTGAAGGAACCAGTTCCACACTATTCTTACTGTGTTAGTCACCTGGTACCATTTCTTCAGGAGCCTTACAGCTTGCTGCTTTCCTTCATCCTCCCCACAACCCACAGGAGACATCCATGCAAAGTACACCGAGCACCACATACCTAAGGAGGGACTGAAAAGTGAGAAATTTGGAAGCAAAAAGCTGTTCTGTGACAACTGTCTCTTTTCCCCAATAAAAACCTGTCACAGAAGGCCGGTGGTTTGTGGGCCTGAACCTCTCCCCACAAGGGGGCATGTCGTGTGCAGGAAGAACAAAACCTGAAAGGAAATGCCAAGTGTAAACTGCCAGCCTCTGTTCCTCCAACCCTGAGTTTTTCATTACCTTAATTAAGCAATAATAACACAGCCTATTTAGAATAATGGTACTTTCTCAAGCTTTTCTTTCCCAGGATTTTTCCTTGACTTTGTTTTTCCTCCAGGGAAGAAGTCTATAGTGTAAATTGTATAGCTGGTTTAGAATTTAAACAGACACATGAGAAAATGGCTACTAGAAAGGAAGAAAAATTAAAACATTTTCTTAAATAGACTGTTCTGTTGAGTTTTTTTTCCTTTTAAATGTTTTAAATGCTTTAAAATCTTTATACATTAAAATCATGTGGTTCCATGGGGCAGGATTTTAAAGCACATAATATTTTTGCTGTCTCACTTTGTACCTACAAGGATACAATGTAGTTTTGATTTAAAAGGCAGAATTAAATGTAATTAGAAGGCCTGGCTTCTGTTGCTGAGTAGCCTGTGACCCACCCCAGCCAGAACAGTCAAACTATAGGTGTGTACACAAGCACTGCTTTCATGAGGGAAGCAGTCTGAGTGCAAGCCAAGCATTTTTATACATGTGCTAGCACTGGCAAGGCATTTGGCACATTTAAATGTGTTCTCCTAGCTGACATAGAACTGAAGTCATGTATCCAAATTCATAGGGAGAGCCAGCTGTTGGGTGAACAAGGGGAGTGACTTGTACAGGTGTGTGGTACCATGGTAATGCACCACATGTCCTAAACTCTCATTGCTTGGTCCCATTTCCTCTGGTACTGCCAGCAAGAAATCTATTGACTGTTGAAGCAGGGTTCTAGCAGAGAGAGAAATGTCGGAATTACCATCCTTACAGATCATACTAGTTTAATAGAGAAGCTGCATATATGAACCTTTCGTCTTTTGATTATTGCTAGGATATTTGTATCACGTTATATGACCATTACATCATTTTGCTGGGGCTGCCTACACAAATAGTCTTAAATGATGATTATGTTTTTCATTTGAAAACATGGGCCTTTTTATACCTCTGACAGGAAGACACTCCTCAGGAATCTGTACATCTTTTCCGTTTCTCCTTGGCCTTTGTTTTCAGGAAAATTATATTCAGCCTATGGAAACACGGATCCAATCTAGACCATATTTCTGAAGTGCAAATTTTTTTTTCTTCTGAAAAGTGTATGTGGATGTGCATTTGGAAGTCCTCAGAAATGTATCTTTCATAATCATTACTGGGTGCATGTTGATTAGCTAAACTCTTTGATGCTCAGTTCTTCTAACAGGACTTTTATGGTTTGTCCAAAGAGCCTGACTGTGCTTCTAAAATTAGTGCAAGTATTGTCACTGAATTCATGAGAACAGTAGTGGGAGACAGTGGGAGCCTGTTGCCAACAGTAGGGGTTCCTGCTTCCTGAAGCCTGGGAGGCACTCGTCTGCAACTGGACAGTTCTTTCAAAATACACACTGAAAAGGCAGGAATGGCCGGTTCAAAATTATTTGTGGTTTTGATAAAAAATCTTTGTTTTCTCTGGGAGGAACTCCCTCTCCAATATATTTTCTGTTGAGTTCAATTGACAAATCTGACAATTATGTTCCTTCTCCTAGTCTAGCAGTTCCCATTTCATCCTAACTCAGCCCTTCAGGCATTCATGTGAAATGCAAGACCCTGTAGTTCCAGGTCACCTGCTGGGAAGACTTCAACTATCATTGTGTTCTCCAAAGAATGAGCTACAAGTATGCATGCTGAGAGAATATTCTAGACATGTCTCTTGGAAACATTCATCTGTATTTTAAAGATCTATTTAAATAATTTTATTGGAGCAGAAGTCCAAGTATCTGTCCTCCCAGACACCTCCCACATAGTTGTCCTGTCCAGCAGGCTTGAGAGTAATTTTTTTTGTGGTTTAGAATTAAGGCTTTATTCAAAAAAAAAAAAAAAAAAAAAACAAACCCAGAAACACACATCAAAACAAAAATTCCAGGAGTGACTGAGACAACTTAAGTTTCAGAAAACCCCACAGCCTGCTGTTAGCACATGCTCATGGAGAGGCAGACCTGATGGAAACCACACTGCTTCATATGCCTGCTGCAGACCACAGACCAGGTAGGATCTGGGGTTTCCTGCTTTCCCACTGGGCTCTGAATGCTGTGACTTCAAGTTTTCTGCTTATCAAAGAGCACATGAACTCCTACCCTGCCATGATCACAGCAGAGATGGACAGCAGGTTCAAGGTAAAAGGGGCTGGTACTGATGGAATAGTTGATGTGAATCTAGTCCTGCTCTGATCACAAGGCTCAGACTGTTTAGACTTTTTGCATTGGAATACAATTCCAAGTATTTTATGTACTTATCTTCAGTATTATCTCAGGAAGCTGTAAAGGTGGGGACTGATCTAACAGAAATCCTGTTTCACTGTATTTTTCAAGCCAATGGTCAAATCGGTGTTCCTGTGTCACTTGCTTCATACATGCAGAACACTCCCAGAAACTAAAAGACGAGAGTTGTTACTTTCTTTTAACCAAGAAAAAAATTGCAGGAGGATACATTCTGTGAGAAACACACTCTGTTTGCAAAGAACAAAAAAAGCCAGCACAGTTGCACAGAATACATTTGCATCTGTTGCTGGTATGGCATTTTTACTGTGGCTATTTAGTGACTCACTTTATGTAGGCAGAATTCTTTCTAAATGTTGCCTAAATATAACAGTATTGGACGTGGTATATGAGAAACGTCTGTTGTTTCAGCCAGGCTCAGCAGTTGTGTGTGTGTGGCATAATTCCCCCAAGTTTCACTTAGCACTGGACAGAGAATTTGAGGTGTGTCCTTCAATTGCAAAGATACTCTGGTTTGATCCACCCATTAGATGAGAATGCCAAAACTCCCACTAACTTCAAACCCAGCCTTTGTTGTGATTATCAAATGTTGACTAGTTAGCAGCTCTGGAAATGAGTGTATTGGGTATGGCTGAGCTCTGGCAGGGAGAAGGAAGATCTTAAAACACATTCTCGAGTGAAAATCAAAATGTTTTGGTCCTTTCAGTAGAAACATCAAACTAGGCACAACTGTTGCAAAGGGATGATTTCTGATCTTTCTGCATTCTTACTGTTTTATCCACAGTGTTTTGGGAAAGTCCAAGATTAGGCTAATTCTGTTTTTCCACCAGGACTCTAATCTATTAGGCCAAGAAGAGACTAATACGACCATCTTGCTTGACCTCTCAGGTAACAGAAACTGTAAGACTTACCTTATTTAATTTGCATTTGAAGTAGAACTCCTCTTTAGGGACAAGAGATTGCAGCTTCTGGGAAATCCCACTGCAGCCCTTGGCAGATTATTCTAGTGACTATTACCTGTTGGAAAAATGGTTTTGGTGTACACAATCAGAATGAGTTTAGCTTTGTCTTCTAGCCACTAGACCTAATATTCAATAAGTGCTTTGTGAAGCCTGAGTTCCTGTCATGCCCAGTCTCCTGGAATATAAGTTTCTTAAACACCGATCACTTGGAGTCTTTTTGCCCACCTTGTTGTCCTTTTTTCTGCTCTTCCAAAGGTTTTCTGTAGTTACTTAATAGCCACTGTAAATTGTGAACACCAGCACTGGGCTGAGGAAAGCTACAGTAAAAGTGTTAATTGCAGAGGTAATTTGTTGCCCCAGTTTTTATACCCCCAGCCATGCCCACAGAGGGCATTCCCATGTTATCAAACACGTGCTTGAACCTGTGCTTGTGCTCTGTTCACTCCCCATCCACAGAGCTCAGACTTGTCAAAATACGGTGACATCGTTCTCTGCTCCAAACCTGGGGGCAGCAGCACAAATTCACAGATGTGACAGTGGAAGGTTAAGATTAGAAAACAACTCAGTATGATCTCCAGATCTTTGTAAAGTAATGACTCCCCAGGAGGGAGCTGTACATCCTACATAGTTCTACAGTCTTTGTTGCCAAATGCGTCATTTTATGGGAGCTATATTGAAACAGGTATTGTTGGCTAAAGACCAGCTTACTCAGAGGTTGTTCAGCGATAGTGACTTGTCTTCAGAATTTACCATTCTCGCAGTCTGTGTGTTATCTGAAAACCTGAGGAGTGATGTTACATCCTCTTTTAGGTCTCCGAAAAATTTTTAAATTGCTAAAGCCTAATCCATGCTTAAATCTTTAGGTAAATACATCCTGCATGAAAATTACACATTAAAGGGACATTTTGAGATCAATAAGTCAACACCTAATCCTTTTAAAGCATAATGTGCTAATTCCACACAAGCATCCTTCCACGGAAATATCAGGGCTTACCAATCTAAATGTTCTATGGAAATGTTAAGTATTATTACATTATGATATTGCTCCCTTTACTCACCAAACTTATAAATTTATCTAAAATACATTTTCCACCAACTTCTGTTAAGTGGCATTGGTGATGCTACGCTCACTTTTATTATCAGCTTTTCCATCCCTGTGTCTGGAATCCGGGTAATGTTGACAGCTCTGTATCAGCCAGGCTGCTCTCTCTTTACAAACCAACCAAATCAATGAGAACCCACACACGATAATTCATCCAGTGGTCCAAAACCTCCACAGCATCTCCAGACCAACTGATTGGGAAAATAATATTAAAAACTGTTGGATGAAAGTTTATCCAGAGCTGCTGATTTTAAGTTCTTTAACTGGAGCTGCTCTTATTTTACATTCTCAGGCTTGGTACAAGAAGTATTTTATTACCAATCTGGAACATGGCTTTATCATCTGTTTTTCACCCCAAAACAGAACTGAAATATTTATTGAACATCAGTGTTTCTTTCGCACTCTACTTGATTAGTCAAATTTTTCACGTAGCAGTAGAATAGCAACCATTCATTTGTTTCAAATTTATATTAAAATTAGACAAATCTTTGTCACTCAGCATTGCTGACTGCAGATCTAATCTTCTTTTACATTCTTTACCAGCTTTATGCTTCTAATTTAGAACAAATTCTGACAATTTTAGCACTTTTTTCCTACTTATTTTTATTAATTTAAATGCCTTTGTTCATTAAATTATTCATATTCTTGTCAGTTCTCCAACCAAGACTGCAGTGCAGCCTTTCTCTGTTCTTTTTTTTGAGAAATTTTCTTGAACAATACAGAGATATCATTTCCAAAAGGCCACGTTTCAGTTTCTCACTCTTTCCAGCTTTTTGAATTTTTCCCCTAAACCACCAAATATCCATGTTACCATTTGGGCCCTTACCCTGATCATCCATAACAGATGACTCTCTTGTATCCCAGCCAGCACTGCTTTGGGGGTTTCACAATTAATTCTCCTTTGCCGGTGCGGATGAGGGCAAACAGATTTCTCTGGCTTGCCTGCTTATTATTACTGCTCCCTTAGGAAGCTTGAGGTCAATTTAATATCAGCAAGAGAAGGCTTTTAGCATGTTTTGCACAGAGAGAAATCACATACAATGTCGCATGTCTCCCCACAACACCGAGCAGAGAGGGAATTTAGTAGCCAGCCATTCTGCTTTCACACCTGGGGGTCTGTGGACAATATGTGCTACTACACGGTCTTGTTTTTATGCCAATGTAAGAAAAGGACATTTCCTTCCCAGCCCAACTGTGCCGGCAGTGGGGACAGAGCCAGAAACCAACACACCACCTTATGCCCACTGAAAACCACCAACACAGCCAATCTGGTGATTGTGCCCTTCGTATAAGTACCCTTAATCTGGTGTGGGTAAAATCAGGCAGACCTGTTTCAGCTCCTGGCTGGAGTCAAGGTGGCTGCTCTGGCCTAAATAAGCAGGGGCAGCTGCCCACAGCCTCTGGCACCGCCCGTCACCACACGTGCAAGTGATTTCTGCACAGCTGCCAGCAGCTGGAAAACACATAATCCCATTTTTACAGGCCATTAATCTTTTTCCTGTCTGACCTTCCTGCCATGCCTGTCTTCAACATTTCAGCCACACGGGCTGCCTCAGCCCAGCAGCTACCTGGGATCTGTGCGCAGGTACGATCCATCTGCGCTCCCCGCTTGCTTATCACGCCGGCAGCTGGTGCTAGAGATCACCAATTAAAGGTTACTCTCTCTTTGTACCCTTCAGTGTCTAACTCAATTTAGATCTCAGCGTTATGGTTGTGGGCTAAATGGGTACTCGTCTGCTCCCTCGTTCTCCCGTCCCTTCTGTTATTAGTTTCCTGCTCTCCTGGGAGACCAACTTTAATGGCAAGGATTTTATCCACCGCTAGCCAGATGCCTCAGAGACCAGCTCCGTTGAAGTATTTTAATGAAAAAAATACGTTCCTGATGAAATCTGGATGGCACGTTAACAAAGACAGATCTTAGTCCTTAGCATCACAGCAGGTGTATTATGTGCAAACATAATCCAGTGTGCTTCAAAGGGTTTAATAAAGTAGCCTGTCTATTTATCCTCTGCTCATCCTCCTGTTATCGGGGGTCTTTATAGTTTCTACCATATAATCATAGGGATAGCTTGTGATTTCTAATCACCATTTTTTGGACTCTGTCTCCTTTTGGAAATGTTGACACAAAGGCGATATGGGTCTGAAAGAAGGCACTGAGAGGGAGTGCAGTGACCTGAGCTGCTGTTTTGGCTTTGTTTCTGCCTTTACAGTTTGAGCATAATCTCAGCAAGTCAGTTTACTCTGGCAGAAAAAAAATAAGACCAAGCCTTTTTCATCAGGATTGGGAAACAAAAGATCAAAGATCACTCATAACTCATAAAATACTGCAAGGCCATTGGATCAAAGGCACTATAATAAGTGCAAAATACTGTGATACAAGTAAAACATCTTGCCATGTGTTCCAGACTCTTTCCTGCTGCATGGATTTCTTTACTTTCTCCTCTGCATTACAACAGAGGAAAGAGATTTTTTTCCTAGTGATTGAATGTTCAAAAGGTTGTGCTCATAGTGGAAAAAAGCCTGGCAATAGATTCACCAACATAAGATTTTTCAGATGTTAAATACAGGCTGCAAGTGAAACTGGAGTTTCAGTCTTGGACTTGAGCAGACATTTCAGAGCAGGGAACCATTCACCTCACTCCTTTTCTTCTCTGAGCTTCTCCATCATCTGGAATCTACTTACAGTATTGTTTTCTTTATTACCATGTGTGATTTATGTCCTGTTTCATTCACACCAGACTCAGTGCCAGCTTGTACCCTACATGATCAATGGGAAAGATGCTCCTGGCAGGACTGCACACCTCTGCACTTTAGCACCTCTACAGTGGCACTGCCCGAAGCTGAATTCTTGCTGCCAGAGTCACACAGACCAGGACTAGACATGGACACAGGAAACTCCTCAGCATTCAAAGGAAGGGCTGCCCAGTCTCACCCCAAGACATGTAACAGGTCATGTAGCCACAAGTGTCTGGTGGCAAAGTGCAGCATCCTTCACCTATTAGACTGGATACACACATATGTGTGTATCCTCCAAAACATCAAACAAAATCTTACCTACAAGAAAAGACAGGCGAGTTAAAAAACCCCAACTATATGCACTTCTATTGAAACAAACCAAGACAGTATTTAGAATTTGGATTGTTCAAAATAAAATGTTTAAAAACAGCCCAGAAAATCTTGATGACACACAAATAGTTCCCTTTTTGCTGTCCAGAATACAGTCTGAGTTCCTCAGCAAGGGTTTACCTTGCTCTCCCGAAGGTTTTTGTCAGTACTCCAGATGGCAGTGTGCCTGTGAAGCATTAACCACCGCAGACCCCAGCTAGCATACGGAAAAGGGGTTTGGCAGCAGGTTGATCAGAGTCCAGTGACAGTGGTGGGCAACAGCCCTAAGCAGCTGTTTGGTCTCAGCATTCACGTGGGGAAAAGACACCAGTGTTGTGTGGAAATTGTATTTTCTCGGTCATACAGATGATACAAGTTAACTTGGAGGGACCTTTTAGCCTTTAGGTACCTTTAGCCTTTAATTCTGAACAACAAAAGTTGACAATTCCTTCCTCTTGGGCCTCTATGTCATGCCCACACTTATTGTAAATTAATACGGGAAAGCAGGAAAATTCATTACATGTAACAACAGTGTCTGATGTAAATGCTCCTTGAAATCCTTTCCCAACTTTGTGGGCATGTAGGTATCCATTGGTCTGTATTTAAATCACAAACTTCATGTCGTGCAAATAAATTTAACCACAGTTTGAGATAAATGAGTTTGTTGCATAAAAACAGATGGAGAGGGTTTTTCTTGAAGAAGCCTCGCACGAGGATAGTTTCATCATGTAACAACAATCCCTGAACATTATCCATTAAACACTGGGTATGACAAATACCCACATATATGTGACCTTTGTCTGCAGACGGGCACATTAACGAGCTGGTGCTGCTCTTTGCTGTTTGATGCTCCGTCTCCTCCGCTGCAAGCTGACTCGCTGGCTCTGGAGAGCAGCCTCCTGCCTGCCCGCAGCTCTCTTCACAAGTCATCAACCAGCCTGGCTCCAACGTGCCAGCCCGTGCCTGGGCAGGTTGCCCTTACCAGTGCCCAGCGGGAGGGGAGTGATTTTCACGGAGTATGCTGACTTGGAAGGGACCCACAAGGATAACTGAGTCCAACTCCTGGCCCTGCACGGGACCATCCCCAAGAGTCACACCATGTGCCTGAGAGCATTGTCCAAACACTTCCTGAACTCTGCCAGGCTGGATGCTGTGACTTCCCTGAGGAGCCTGTTCCAGTGCCCAACCACTCTCTGGATGAAGAACTTTTTCCTGATATCCAACCTAAACCTGCTCTGACACAACCTCAGGCCACTCCCGCGGGTCCTGTCAGTGGTCACCAGAGAGATCAGTGCCTGCCCCTCCGCTTCCCATCCTGAGTAAGCTGTACACTGCGATGAGGTCTCCCCTCAACCTCCTCTTCTCCAGGCTGAACAGACCGAGTGACCTCAGCCGCTCCTCATAACAGGCTTCCCCTCCAGACTCTTCACTGTTCCTGCTTTGAACGTGGCCCTGCTTTGGACTCTTTCCAAAGCTTAATGTCTTTTCTATATTGTAACACCCCAAACTGCACACAGCACTCGAGGTGAGGCCACCCCAGTGCAGAGCAGAGCAGGACAATCCCCTCCCTTGCCCGGCTGGCGATGCTGTNGACAAGACGGAGTGCCCCCGCCCCCTCCTCGCACGGCTGCCACACAAACCGCACGCACCGAGAGGGGAGCTGCGGGGCTGCCCAGGGCCCTCACCGGGACCGGCCGCCGGCCCAGCCCGGGGGCGCACACGGCTCGGGCGCGTCCCTCCCGGCTCTCCTCTCCCGCAGGGCCGCCGCAGCCCGNGGGCGCGGGCGGGTCGCTGGGTGCCGAGGGGTGGGGCGGTGAGGAGCCGGGGCAGCCCCGGGCTCGGAGCCGGCCGGGTGGCGGCCGTCGGCGCGGAGCCGGCGGGCACGGGCGGGGAGAGCCGTCGGTCGGAGCGAGCGGTGCCGCGGGACCGCGCCGTGATCGCCGTGACGCGCGGTCCTGGAGGGGATGTAAAACACCCGTGTGGCGGCAGGTCCCGGGTTTGCCCTTGCCCAGATATCCCCTGTGGTGGCCTCTGCCCTGGGAGCAGCGGCCGTCGCGCCCGGAGCCCCGGTGCTCCAGCGCTGCCGGAGTGCCGGGAGCATCGGCGCGGGGAGCGACTGCCCGGGTTCGTCACCCGAGTCCGTGATAGCTAGGAATAATTTTAGTGGTTTTTAGTACGTTTGGTGATTTCTTCTTGATATCAGTCGCTAGACCAGCCGAAACGGTGTGAAACACGGCAAACCCAGGACAAAGCATAGGAGAAAGCTTCTCGATTCTCTTTTTAATACTGATACTTAATGGTGTTTCAGACCTGCTTCTCTAACAAACTTCTGATTGTATCAGCTGTGCTGATACATAGTATGTTTTGCATACTATGATCTTCATTATAAACTCAACCAAAAGGGGAATTCCAGGAAAAGTGGACGGTATATATATTTTTGAAAAAACTCTGAAGGGGGAAAGAAAGAATGGATGACTGCATTCCTTCCCTTATGCCATAAGGTCTCATCTAAAGTATTTAATTCTTTGCATTCTTTATTTGTTATTGCTTGAACACCTTTCCAAATCTCCCTATGCTTAATAAACTTATTTTCACTGTACATTTTCCAAAGTAAATATCATCCATATACTCTGTCTACTGTAAGCCCTTCGGTTTCAAAGGACAGATGTTGCTGGCCAGCTTGCTCTTGAATTGCTATGTTAATATCAAGAGGAGCTGAGAAATCCCAGGATTATGTGAGATCTGACCCCAAATATTAATGAAAACAGGCTTTACCAGCTAATTATTGGTTTTTTCTTGCACACAGAGGATCTGGCGCTGTCAATTTCAGCCTAGTGAATTTAGATGCATAATTTTAATCAAGTCATTATCTGATAACAATGTAAAATTGTCAGATGTGTAAATAAGAATAAAATATGCCTTTGAGGATGTCAGCTCCAGCCCCCTGCTGTGGCAGACATCACATAGACACTTTCCTGGCTAAACTCAGTATCTTCTAAGAAGTGGCATATTTTTGGCCCTGACCACTCTGGCTGGTCAGCAGTGATTAGATTTTGATAAAATGTGATGCATACCTGAGATGTTCTCTCTTTAATGTCAAAGTGGAGAGATTATATGGGAGGTTCTGAAATTCTCAGCGGGTGGTAATGCTTCAATAGCTGCCTAATCCCACTGCAATAAGCGTATGATGGTTGAAAATAATTAGTCTCTTTTCCAACACACAGATAAAATACCTTAAATTTGAGGAAATGTTGCAGGTACACATTTCTTTTTGCTGTTAGTGCTGCTGTGAAATGTAGGGAGGATTTAAGGACTTTCAGGCTTTTTTGTCTGTAGCCTATTTTGCCGGCAGCCTCTCATGCATAGCCGGAACTGTGCAGATTTTGGGTTGCAAATACAACTGGAAAATGTTTACTAGTGAACAGCTATAAAGGATTTTTTTTTAAAATCTCTGATTCTGTCGACGTTTTGCTTTAAATTCCGATAAATATCCAGACCCTGGCTGGTTGCTGGGTCCATCAGAGTGCCTGGGGCAGTGCTTGGGGCAGGGGCAGGTTGGTTCCAAGAGAATCACTCCTCAACCTGACACCATACCACCCCCCCCCACACTTGCTCCTTCCCCAAGCCCTTCTCTCCCACTTTGTTCTCACGTGTGCCCTGAGTCACAGGGGGTTCTGTGCTGTGGCTGGGTCCATCTTCACCTGGAGCTGTGGGGTTGGGGGGACAAGGAGAGAGGAGGGCTGTGCTCCGGGGAGAGATGAGCAAGAACAGGCCTGTTACTGAACGAGAATGGAGCTAGCGCGCAGGGGAGGGCTCAGCTCTTGGCGGGGATTTGCAAAGAGGAGGAGGACTGAGGGTACTTGTGGGTTTGCAAAATACGGGATCCCTCAGTGGCACTTCCTTTGCATGAATGAGGCTCCAGAGCACAGAGGTTTTGAGTGCCATGGGTTTGTGCTCTCATTAAACTCAGTGCTTCGTCATGGAGTGTTTGATTAATTCCTGATGGCCCTTTCTTAACTACAAGGCTTATTTGCCTCTCATCTCCCTTATGAAGGGGGGGAGTAGGCACTGAATGCTGTGCTGTTGCAGTTGGTGAAGGTGGTAACTGCTAAATCAGCAGGTGACAGCTCTCAGAAGAGGTGGCTGGTGTCTGAAATGTCATGTCTGTGCTGCAGCCTTGGATACTGCTGCAAAAAGTACTAGGAATCATAAATCCAGCTGTCTTGGAGTTTTTTGTTGGTTTGGTTAGTTTGGTTTATTTTGGGGGTTTTTTGTAAAACCAAAATGATCCCAATATACTTTATGGTCTTAATGAGGTAGGGAAATAGGGACATTTTTTGAATAGATTTATATATGTGATTCTAATAGTATTATAGCCTATTCTGTTACTTATTTGCAAAAAATATTGTAAGTACAATTTCAGATTTCATGTTTGGCTCTTAAGCGGTTCATGACACTGGTGCCTGCAAACCTCACAGCTAATGAGCATTTATTCCTGTAGCCCCCATAACAGATAGTGAGGTACTATCTCCAGGGGAGAGCTGTGCCACAGGAAAACAAAGAGATGTGACCAAGATCGCACAGGAAATCTGCTGCAGAGCAGGGACTCCAAGTTTTCCCGTGTCATTTGCGTTGCACACAAGCCTCTTGGTCTTCACTTCCAAACCCCTTTATGGTTTATGCCCTCCTCATCTGTCATTTCAGATTCCCTTTGGAGAGGAAGTATTCCACTTCCAATCAGCCCATTACACTGTCTCTTGGAAGAAGAAAGCATCTTTTTATGTTGCTATGCTTCTGCTGCATTTCACACAATAGAGCCTCAGTTCATGCTTGTCCACGAGAGCAATAAATTTAAAAAGCCAATTATTTGAAGTCTGATAGCCTTCTCCATTCCATCATTTTTCATCTCATTAAGTTAATGAACTTGAGGTAGAAGATCTGAATAGAGTAGAAACCATTTAAATGTACTGTCTGCTTCAAAAAGCAAAATTTTCTGAGTGTGAAAAGTGGAAAAATAACTGAGCAAGGGGCAAATATATGGAGAGTTTGGAAAAAGGCCTAAAAATGAGAAGAAATCTAGAAAGAAATTGGCTTAGACAAGACAGCGGAGAAGGGAAAATTCTGAACTGAGCACAGAGGTCAGTGTAAGGCCTGCCCAAAACTGAGATGAGGCAGAAGGAAGGAAAAGTGAAGGAGGGGAGAGGAACAAACCTGTGCAGAAAGAGAGGAGTATGGGGGCACTACTACACCAGAAATGGGCCAGCAATCCTTGCATTTAGAAGTGCTATTGGAATTCAGCTAGCAGAGGTGCAAAAGCTCAGGGAGCACTTTAATTGGAGCTTTGTTCAAAGGCCGAGCTGTACTCCAGCCGGTAGCCTGAAGTAGCTCTGTGTGTGTGTGAGGTGGGAGGGCTCCTGCTGCAATCCAGTTGCTGCAGAGGCGTGCAGAGGGTGAAGTAGCCCCGGGCTAGGCTTCCAGAGGTACCTGATCTCACTAACTGGAAGTTAGTTTTGGTACAGTTTCAAATACTCCAGTTCTAGCCTGGGTGTTACCCGCACTGCACGCCGGAATCTTCTCCCAAGCGAGCCAAGATAACACAGAAGGAAGGGTGAGAGGGAAGGAGGTTTTGGTGTGACGAATGATCGGTGTTACCGAAACACCCAAGGGCTCTGGCACTGGGCTCCATCCACGGGCTTGGTTAGAAGGAGTCTCTGTCCTGAAAAGTCTTTACTGTAAATACAGAGCGTGAAAGATGGGGTGGAAAGGAGGGGAGCAGATTAATGCTGCACTTTGCTGACATTATGTCTGGCAGTGGCAGGAATAGGAACAGAAGTCATGCCTGGTCCCTGTGCCTCCCGCTGGCGCCCTGTCTCATGAACCACGCTGCTTTTTCCTCAGTTGGGCTGATGTGCAAATTAAGATGTAAGGCAACAACCTCAAGAGTGCTCTCCTGCAATGGCTTTTTTCTTTTCTCCTGAGGTTTATTCTCCCTTCTGTAGCTTCATTTCCTCTGTGCAGTGTGTCGCTCATTAGACTGAGATTAGGATTATTTGAATTTCATCTATCAGTGTGTGACTTTCTGAAAGAAGTATTTGTAAAAGCCGTTGGAAGAATCTGCAGCTAAGAAAGCTAGGAATGGAAAGAACCCATTAAAGTCATCCAGCCCAATCACGGTAGTGGCCCACAAAGCAATTTTTCCCCACTTTATTTCAGGGCAGTTTACAGCAGTGCCACATATCATCTGTTTTCTTTGAGCAGTTAACGCTTGAGGCCAAGACATCTATCACAATTATTTTTCTTTAAAAAAACCTGCTTTTTTTTCTTTGGACTGCTTTGATTCTTTGTTTCGATTAAGTGATTAGTGATCAATAATGGCACAGGCGAGGAATGATGTTCCTGCTGTGGTGCTGCGCCTGCTGCCGGCAGCCGGGGGAGTCAGGGAGCGGCTGTCTCTGCAGGCAGGCTGGCTCCCCACCGCCCTCCCTTAGCAGCCGCCCCTCTCCTGAGGCACAAGGTTTGTCTTCCTGTAATTTACAACGTATCAAGTGAAATTGAGGGTGGTGGCGGTATCGCTGTCCCTATCTAATGCTTTCTGGAGCCCTGTCAAGTTCCTGGGCCAGATGATGATTATTCCTTTCAGATATGTGCGGCTATTATTGTAATGGGCTTTTACTGAGCAAGGCTGTGCTGCTAGTCTTTTCTTAGAAATGTTTCTCTCCAGCCACTTGGCACAGAGAGCAGTTCAAAAAGCTTTCAAGTAACACGTCTGCTGCCTCTTAGTTCAACAAGCCAAGCAGTGTAATTGTTGAAATATCTCATTTGTGGTTCCTAAAGACATACATGATTTTTGCCATACTTGGTTTCTATGTTTTACCATTATGCTCCACAGTTTTGTTCATACCTAACTTCTGGCTGCTCCAGTGCCAGATTTCTCTCATAAAATTAGGTTGTAAACTTAATGGATCAAAACCTTTCTTGCGTGTTTGTGTGATGGTGAGCACAGTGACACTAACCTACAGGTGCTTCTGTGAAACATGGAAGAGCAATTCTTATCTTTTGAAATGGCTTCTGAGTAGAATTTCTCTTTTTAGATTCCTTCCTACTTATGTTTCTGAAGGAAACTATTTGGTTTTGCTGCTATCATTGTGCTTCCAGCCTATTTTACCTAATTGTTACGAGACTCATAAAGACTAGTTTAAACCACATGGACATAAAACTGTGAAACTTGCCAAAAGAAGTCTATTTCTATTGGTGTAGCCAAGGCTGTAGTGAATGTAAACTTAAAAAATTATGGAGGAAAAAGTAGAAGTTAGCACCTTCTCCATCTATCAGTCTGAATGACATGAAAGGCAGTTAGAGATCTTTTATAAATCTGGTAAGATCACCAGGCATATTCCTGGACCTGAATAACAGAGGAGTTCGATGACCAAAAAAGTAGTTTGCTGCTGAGCTGCTTTCATACTTTAAAGCAGCTGACAAACGATATGAATTGTGTAGCAATAAATCTCCAATATTGGTATATGCTGAGCTCAGAGTTATATTTTGTATAAAATACTCATTCTTTTGCTATTGCGAGCGTTGGTCGTAATATAAGACATGCACAGCAGCAGTTCCTGCAGTGCAAAGATAAAATTGTTGTTATCTGTCTTTGTTTTTCTGGCTCAGGAGCTGCATTTTAGGACGGAAAATTATTGTACAGTGAATTGTAGTTGTGGTTATCCAGATACATTGATACAGTGTTAGTACTTGTTAAGTAAATGGGAGACAAATCTTAATTAATAGTTGATTAATATTTTTTGTTACCTTATTAACGGGATGTCTTTCTTCTTGTATTTTATGAAGCAAAGTTGACACAGCTGTAATTTTTAAACTTTTAGGTGTTCTTGGAAAACGTGCCAGCACTTTGGAGCTGAAAAAAGGACATGAGGAGTAAAAGGACCCAGGATCTCACTGGTCAGAATGAAACAGATGTTGAAAGATTTTTCAAATCTATTGTTAGTAGTGCTCTGTGACTACGGTAAGTATTAGAGCTGTCAAGGGAAAAGTGTGATGTGCATTCACAAGGTGTTTTTGGATGGTGATGTTTCCAGGTGATCTGTTGAAATGAAATGCTACAGAAGCCACCACTGATAGGCACAGAATTTAGTCTAGATCTTATGCAATAGTTAGGTGGAAAATGCAGCTTGCATAAACTGCCCCTTTAGATCAGAGTGGCAGGACCCTTTCCTGCTGTAAATTTGCTCAGAGAAATAAACAAGATAAATGAACAAATGTCCATGGGCATCAAGAGACTGGCTGTGCTAGAAGTAGTAACTGGAACTCTGCTCTCTTGAAAGGCTTATATTTCATAATGTTTAATGAACATCATGGAAGATGGGCCTGTTTTAGGTATCCATAGCAGGATGGGTGGAACTGTGCCACAGAACTACCTGTTTCTCTCCAGTACTAGGAAAGGAACCTGGATGGTTGGCTGAGATGCAAACACCTACAGTACAGCCAATCTCCTATGGCTGAGTGAGCCCTCATCTGATGGATCTAAGCTGACACCTGGAGAACTTTTGAGTACAACAGAGGGGTTCTTTCCTCTGACCATGTAAGAAGCCAAAGGATGATGGTCATACTCATTCAATCTTAGTCACATAAAATTAGGCAGGTAGTCAGAGACAATCAGTCTTGTTTGAGTAGTCCGTGCACAAATCAGTACATACTGAAAGCAGCTCCTACCCATCTGCAGCTGAGATGTGTAGAATGAAAAAGCACCTCCTTCTTACCATCAGCTGCCAAGGAGGGCAGCTAACTAACATCCTAAGTTCAAGTCAGAAAACTGCAAGATATCTACAAGCTGGGGGACATTGTATGCATGGTGTCCTATCCTTTCCAAAAATGTACCAAGTAGGAAGTAGATTTGCAAATTAATTTCTTATTGCAGAATGAATTAGAAATCCTGAAAATGGTACTCTTAATTCCTAAACATAATACATATGTTTTAGAAAATTGCATTCCTAGTTTAAAAGCAGGTGTTGTTCTGACAGCTGCAGTATGTTGTCAAACCACACTGAAGGATTAAGCCGTGCACTGCAGAAATGAGTACAACGTGGAAAACATGGGAAAAGGAGTAGTTAATCCCCACTTATGGAATGAGCTGTAGCATGTAGTTTGTGCACCAAACAGCTGGAGATGTCTTAGAAAAGAGAGAAATGGACAAAAACGTATGCAGTTTGCTGTACTTATGCAAGTGAGAAAAATCTGATTATAAGTGATGACTGAATTACTATTCAGTGATATTCAGTGATGACTGAATATACTATGAGTATGCTACTCATTCCACTGTGCATGCTCCACAACAAGGGATCACTACAAGATGTAGAGAACCTAAAACTGCCTTTTGTCTTTTAGATGAACTTGGTCCCAGTAGAAGTAAACGCTCTTGTCTATAGCTTTTAGTACCATTTTTTCTTTTAATAAGACAACTAATCAGCCCAGGTAGAAACACTGCACTGAGTGGGTAATACAGTGAAGGTAAGTATTAAATTCACTGGAACCGAGAAGTGAGATGAAGGATTGCAATATCCTACTGAGCCAGTCCCGTAGACATTCACAACCANAGAAGTGAGATGAAGGATTGCAATATCCACTGGTCCTTGGTGAGCTAGTCCCGTAGACATTCACAACCGGTTGACTCAGAGGTAAAAGCTGTTATTCATGAACTTTATAGAGCGTGGCACAGCAAGTAATTACAAGGTGCAGTAAATGAAGTAAACCTCTGCTGCAAACTTTAGGTGCATCAACTTTTGCCTTATTTCCAGTTAAAGGGCAGTCCATAATTGAGAAAATTGCTTCCAAACAGTTCTGCATATACACATCTTTGAATATTACTATGTACATAGATTTTAGATAACTATTTCACTCATATAGTTCTCTGTTTCAGGCCAAGACTGTTTTTTAAGTGATCCAGTATGCTCTGGAAAACTACTGAAGTTCTAAAAAAAGCCCTAACATCCAACTAAACAGTATTCTCATTTCTTATCAGTTTTACTGATGTTTTTGTTCTACTTAGCTCTGTGTTACCGATGGCTGACAAGCCAACAGCACAACCCAAGTTGGCTTAAAAACACTTAAAAATAAACAACTATGTGAATAGCACCCTCAAGTAATTCTTCTTGCTCTTCAGTGAAAACAAGGACTTTTCTTTTGATCTTTTCAAGTGGGAATTCTTACAAAAACTCCTGGCAGGTTGTTGGTACCACAGCCAAACTTCTTTCAATGGGAGGCCATTGTAATGACAATGAAAATAATAGAAATGCATTGAAAGATGCCCCTGACTGGCTGTCCAAACAATTGGGACCAAGTTTTGGCACGTGGCAGAGTCATGGGCACATAGTAGGCTGGAGGGCAGCGGAAGGAGCTTGCAGTGGAAGCTGGCTCCTTCTGACTGGTGTCTTTCGGAGCATTGTGAAAAACTGCTGTGTGGGCTGTCCAAAAGTGCAAAGTTCTTATTTACCAAACTGGGGGAAAGGATGCTGTGAACTGGGGTGCACTAGCCAGAGCTCTGCAGTGCTGTAACAGCATCCTCCAGTAATGCTCACTTTCCTCACTTCCTAAGTGATCTGCACTTAGGGTTGATGGAAACTACATGGCAGTCCCCTGCCCTCTCTCCTGTCCTTTCTCCCACATACAGAGTGGTGTTAATCCTTGTCTCAGCCATTCCAAATAAAAAACCGTGCAAGAGGGTCAAGACAGTTGTAAAAGAGAATAAGGACAATAAAGCAGTATGTACAAACATCAGTGCTTTTCATTACTATCACTTGAATGTTTTTGTTGTAAGTTTAAAGCTTAAAACTGAAATTTTTCATGCTGGGTTTTTGCCATGGTCTGATTTCCTTTTCCTTTAATGTTTCAGCTGCGTTGAATCTAGCCAATTCCCATGTAGAGAAATGCATCTTTTGCCCACTATCAAAGAAACAAAACCCCGGCAACTCACAGCCATTTCACTGGGAAACTCTTTAACACAGCTGTGGGAACTTCATCTTTGTTAGAGTGCTCACAGTGGCCTGGGACATGCTTTCTGCTGTCCTTATAAAGAGTTGCCTAGATCTGGACCAGATCTAAATCCTTGCAGATGACTTAGTGGTGAGATTCTCTGAAGGGTCAAGTGTGCCCCAACTCCTGCTTGCTCCCCTTGCCACCCCCATACAACACTGTGCATGCTCCAGCCCAGGGCAAGAATTCCCCAACGTTATTGGACACAAGTTGATTGTCCTGTGCTCCCTGATATCATGCTAGCACAGAGCAAGGAAGGTGGGAATGTGCTGGAGTTAATTGCAGGCCCAAGGAACAGCAGAAGATAAAAGAGCTGTAAGGTAAAGAGGTGAGGGCAGGAGTTTGAAGAACTGTAGTAACAGTAATGAAGTTAGGCTAGTACCCAAGAGATACTGGAAGTAGGTGGTGGTAGAAACAGGACTGTAAAATATGGGCAGGCACATGTAACAGAACCGAAACATGAAGAGCAAGGAGAATGTGTTGCTGGGCAGTTCAGAGAGACATTTTTCACAGGTATATAGGGTCTGTTTCTTACTCTCTGGGTGTCCAAGTTGGTTTGCTGTGGTGCCATGTGCTCACCACAGCTGTGATGAACTGCTTCGGATGTCTGCAGGACCATTGTATTTAAAATTTGGCTTTCACAGGGCACCACAATTAGTTGATACTTGACAGTTTTTACCTTCATGCCTGTGCCTTGGTTCCTAACACACTAAACAAGAATAGTGACATCCTCTCATTTTTCAGGGATTTTAGAAGGATAAACTCATTAATATTTCTAATGCACTAATACACTACAGTAAGAGCACAATAGAAGAGTCCATGGGGGAAATGAATAATTCTGTGTTATCAGGACACGTTTTGGACAGTGTGCAGTCAATAATACATAGGACCACCCATAGAAGAACGAGAACAAAAGAACCCTCTGGTAATGAGCACCGTCCATCTGCCAAATGAAGCAGTGTCTTGTGGAAATGCAAATGAAAGACTTGAGTTATAGTACATACATGTAAGAGTATATGCATGATTTATGTGTGTAAGGCTGTGCGTGCCACATTTATTCAGACTTTATGTATGTGGTTGGAGCTGGTTATTTTAAGGACATGTTATAGCTGGTGGCAAGTAATAGGCTCTTTTTTTTGTAGTGCACACTGCACCCCACCCAGATGTAAATGTCTATAGCCAGTCAGATGAATTTCTTCCTGAAAATTTTCCCTGCTGAGAAGAAAGTGAATCCAAGGTGACTAACTCAAATTGAAGCTTAGGGTAGTAGGCGTCTAATATTATGTGAGATGAGTCCTGCTACTCCTGACTGCTGAGTGCTTGCCTTGGCAGTTGCAGTGTTTTTCCAGCAAAGCTTTCTTTGAGGTAATCTTAAGACATGTGTACCAGATTTAACAAGTCAAAGTATTGTTAGTTGATACTACTTATGAAAGGATTGCTTTAACTGAAGTTTTACACTTCCATGGCACCTTCCATCCAAGAGTCAGAAGCCTTTCCCCAGACAATTAAATAAAGATGTCTCACAGCACATTCTGTGTCTGGAATAGATGTATGCAGTTCCCATTTTTCAGATAACCTTTCTGTGTCTGAAATCCTTAAGGTTCAAGCAACACAGAGAAGGTATCTGAGCTAAGAACGGAAATGTGATCTTCCCAATTTATTGCTTTAGATATCATCACTAGTTACAGCATGTCTCAGGATAATTTGGCAACTTGCACAAACATGGTCATGCAAGAAGTGAATTTGAAAAGACTGCGCCATTTATAATGAAATGATGTCATTTAGACATGTTGCACCACATCTGAGACAAGAAAAGTGCTGCAGTCACCATCACTGTTATTTTCAGCTCTTTCACTCAAGTGTCTGCGATGCAAATGAGCAAAATGAAAGATTCATAAGACAGAGCAAGAGAAGAGGCTTCAAAAAGCATCATGTAGACTTCCTATTCTGTTTAACTTGGGGGACATTTTTCATCTGTCTGTATAAGAAACCACTGTCCTTTTTTTGCTAAATTACAGCTGAAGCTGAAAAACAGCTGGCCTCTGTAAAGTGGAGTTTAAAAATCTGTAAGTGTAAGAAGTTGAAAAGTTTGAGAATCTATTCTGATAAATTAAGTTTTCTGTTAATCTTTTGGGTGGTTTGCTTTAAAATACTGAACATGTTACTGCAGTGGACTTTGAGCTGCTCCAGATCACATCCCTGTACAGAGCAGAGCTGTTGAGCTCTAACTGCTATTGCTAGGACCTGTTCTTTTTTTGTGAACTGATTCACTTGAAAAAGATTGAGAATCACTTTTAATATCTAGTTTTAAAATATTTGTTTTCTTCTGTAGGAACGATCACTTGTCTGTTTCTTAATACTGTTGTGAAACTTTTCCTTTCAGTTCTTGGCGAAGTGGAGTATCTCCTGTTGGAGCACCCGGATCATGTAGCCTTCAGCAACGACTCAGTGTCCTTGGAATATCAGTACTACAGTGGTGGTAATGTGACAGTAGAGCATGTGTCCATCCTTTTATTGGATGCCAGCACCAGTGAGATAATCGCAAGAAAACAGCTTCCAGCAAATCAGTCCCAGGGGACGGTGGTGTTTGAGTGTTTCCATTTCAGGAGTGCTGGCGACTTCTTGTTCAGAATGGTCTCTCCCAGTGACAACAGCAGTGCTGGCCAGTGGAGCAGAAGCAGCATGTCCACCCTCCACGTGGAATGGCCTGTATTTCACATTGATTTGAACAGGAGTTCAGAGGTGCTTGGGAGCTCTCTACAGGTTGGACTTTTTACAAATGAGCAGTTATGTGCCATGAACAAGACTGTGATTTCACTGGATGTGATATTCACCAGTGCCCTTTATGAATTCAGAAGAATAAGCTCTGATGAGACTATGGGCATTAGAACTAGCAAAGGAATCCCTCTGTCTAGGTCTCAGTGGGTAGAGTTTGATTGCCCACCTGTTGGTCAAGAAATATATATCACTGTGTTACTGAAATCGTTAGAAACACATTCCATCATTGCCTCCATAGGACCTGTAGATCTCCTCCGCAAATTTGGATACAGACTGGTTGTGGCAGCAGAAGCCACGTGCAAAACTTTGGTTGAGGTCTTTGTAATCTCTCCACCGTGCACTTCTATCAGTGGGAAAATTGTTGTTTATAAGGAAGCTCTCAAACATCCGAGTCAAAGAACACCTTGGCTGTATGAAAACACCCTTCACCCAGGAGACAACAGGACAGAATTTAACTGCACTTTGTTTGATGTGGGGAAGAACAAATACTGCTTTGACCTCCTCAATTTCTCAAACCGTAGCTATTTTCCAGCAAGAGTTAAAGAGTGTATGATGATCCAAAGGAATCTGGGTTTGTACTGATGTTTTTCCTCTTTTAGCCAAAATCAGCACCCTTCCCAGCCAACATGGGTAATGATTTTGGGTCTGCTGCACCAGACAAAATAGTTGTAATGTCATATGCAGGTGGGAAAAAGATAGGCTGTTATGTAGAGGAATACACAAGGACATTTGGTAACAAGTGCCACTGTGGTAGCTTAAGGCTGCACTAAGTTAACGCTAGGTACCAGCCAACACCACTGTGGGCATTCTGAATGATGTATCTGTCTAGTGTGGCTTAAAATGAAACTTGTCCCTCTCCGTGAGGTAAGAAGCTACTGCAGTAGATCCAGCCCACTGGAGACTCTAAAGGTAGGATTAGTCGTACCTGCTTCTAAGTCTCTAAAAGCCAGGGGCCCAACATTAAGTAGTTGTCTAGCTTTTTAGTCGAGAGGCATCTTACAAGGTTGATTCATGGGCGTTGAACATACAGGGGCTGAATCCTCACCCATCTTTTTTTCTACTCATTTGTAGAAGTTTAGAGCCCTACCTGTTAGATGCACAAACTTTGGTGAGATGAGTCAGGATTTAGCTACAGTGAAAGGCACAGCTGTGTCACTTGGACAGCTGGTGGGTTTTTTAAGCAGCCTTTCAAGACTTGTTTTGGCTGCTTAGAACAGACCAGGGTGCATTTTCTGACCCATGAGGCCATCTGGCAGATCATGGTTCACATTCATATAGCCAAACCTTTCCTTACAGGAAAGATTAGAATCATAAAACTGCCAACTGGGGACAGTCTGTGCTCCATATGATCCTTTGGACCATGGTCAGGCATGGTCTGAGAGAGTTCTGGTTGGCAGAAGCCAAAACCATGTATATATTATGCAGCTGTAGCGTTAGAAGTGGCAGTCCGTGCTTCGACGGTCTACAAATTACTGTTGCATGGCAGAGGAGGCAGGTGAGCCAAATATCCTTCTCATCACTCATTTGTGGAAGGCAACCACAGAGAGGGATGGGCCACGTGTGCACGAGGGAATTGGGATTGGGTTGGGTTAGGTTGCATTGCCTGCATCCTGAAAAGTAAATGTTCTCATTGGGAGCAGGCTTGTGTCTGTAGGTAACGAATTAGTCTTTTCTAACTGCACACTTCAGAGAGTTTGGATTGAAAGGTTTAGGCAGTGCATTGTTTTCCTCATCTCCCCACCCTGGTTCCCTTGAAAAGAAAGTGCAGGTACTCTAGCCAAAAAACGGTCATTGCGCTTCATGGGCAGGTATCCGAGAGGGATCATGAGGAGACCAGGAGTGTAGGACATGCTCCAGAGCACTCAGTTCCAGGCACAGCCTACCTTAATGAGGTTCCTAGCATTGTGTGGTCTTACTTTGCACTATTTCACAAATTCTAAAACTGTTAGCTATTTAATTAACTGCCTGTACTAAAAATGACCTCTATTTTCAACACATGCCAAACGCAGTGCATAGTTCTCTTCATCTTAACTTCCCATCTGCATTCTCTGCTGGCACTCCCTCTCTTCCTTTGGGATAAGAAAGTCTATCTAAAAATGAAAGCATACTATTTTCTTAATGGAGATAATTCTCAAGGAAAAAGGAAGAGAGAATTCAGTTTGTCATCTATACCTGGGTGGTATGTTACACTGATATGATCTAGATAATTACCCTGACAGATAAATACTAGCATAAGACATAGATATGATTCTGTGCCCAAAATTTAACTCTTCTAATCGACGAGATCTACATTAAGCAGGGCTTCCCCGCAATCTGCTCTGTTTCCCTGGGTTCCATCCTTACAACCACATTCGAAAGAATCAGGCTATGCCTCTTGAAGAGTAGAGTGAAGTCAATAGCTGCCAAGTTGAGAGTATCATATCTACAAAGCCGATGAAAGCGAAACCACACCATGTAGCCGTAAATAAAATGTCAACCTGAAATTAATTAGACTGCAGCACATCTGACTTTGTGCCTGTGTCTGTGAGACTTCAAAGCCTGCAGGCAGCGTTTGAAAGGAGCAGGGTGTTCTGGGAGGGGCACATCAGCCTGAAAGCCACGACAGACAGAGTGAACCTGTGCTTCCTGTGATGGCCGTCAGCCTTCTGGCTCCTTCAGAAGGTGCTCCTCTGAGCCCCCTCACCCCGCTGCAGGGCACTGTGAGGTGCCCTGCTTACGCCCAGACCCCTGATAGCTGTTTGTGTAAAACATGCGACTGCTGCACAACAGGCACCTCTCCTCAAGTCTCCTAATTTCTGCTTTGGACTTCCTGAAGTTTAAGGCAAGGAGAGGTGATAAATCCTCTAGTCTGGGCTCCTGTGCAGCATGGGCCATCATTTTTCATTCAGTTACCCTGGTGTTGAGCCCCACAGCTAGTCTTTGCATCTGACTGCCACTTACCCTCCACAGAGTTATCCAGTCTTTTGCTGAAGACACCACAAACCAGACTTTTCTGGTAGCTTCTCTCAGTACTATGTTCTGATTTATTTATTCTTTTGAAAAGGGAAACTGTGTGTTTCATAACTAAAGCTACTCTAGCTTCATCCTCTGGTGACTGGATTTTGCTCTGCTGCTCTCTGATAGCTGTTTCCTATCCACTGTCTTTGCCTCATGAAGACATTTCCACATCCAGGTCATCTCACTTCTACCAGATTTTCTCACTGTTCTTTTTAATAAACTGAAAAGATTGAGTCTTTAATTGGAAGGCATTTTCTTCAGGATTTGATTAATTTACTGATTCTGTTTGGTTTCCTTTCTGTTATTTTAAACACTCATTTTTATTTGACAACCAGGGTAGCAGCTTTGTGTGCCGCGTTCAGACATCCTTCTCACTGATGCTGCTTGAGCAGTAGCACTGTCCTTACCCTACCTCTGCTTTCATTCCACTGATTGCATTATGCAATTTTCTATAACTTTTGCCCTGGAAACTCCTCTTAAGCTGTTTCAGTATGTAGTCTACCATCCTGTAGGTGCAATTTACATTCCTTCTTCCTACATTTTTCACTTTGCTGATTTAGGATCTATTTTGCTTGAATTATCCTAACGTAGCAAGTACCCTCTGTTGCTCCATACAACTACGCTATCTACTTATGTCATTACAGGAGTGACATATTTTCTTAGTAATGGTTTTATATTTATTTTCATGTCAACTAGGGAAGCACTGGGCCTTATACTAATCCCTTTGGAATCTCTCCAAGTGCATTCTCACTCAGTGATGGTTTTCTGTTGACAGTTGCATATCCAATCTGTCACTCAGCCAGTTCTTACTTCATTTAGCATATGCTCTATTGTTATGAAGCAGAGATATTGTTGTGTACAAGATCAAAGTTCCTAAGTCATTAAAACGATCTGCATCCAAACCACAGACGGTGAGATAAAAGATGATTTTGCCACATCTATTTTCCATATATCAGATGTGAGTTATATTCCGTCATACTTTGTCAATCCTGCTCTTTATTCCTCATCATGGCCAAGTATAGTACAGCCTTTTGGAACAGGAATCTGCCTTGTGCTTGAAGTAGGAAGGAGAAAGCTCCCGGTGGCCCTGAGTGGGCTAAGGCAGCAGCTCTTTCAGCTCAGGCCATCAGCTTCAGAATAAGTGTCGCAAGAAACTTGTGCTATCCAAGACTGTGAATATATCTACGGAAGGTGGGGATTACATCCATTAATTGTGAGACAGCACTTGTGCAGCTTTCTGTAGACCCTAACTGGACAACCTGTAAAAAAATTAAAGTGAGATGTGAGTCACTTCATTTGCCTTGGTGGGCTGTTCACTGCTTCACACAGGAACATGCAGCTCATTTTTTTCTCCAGTGTTTGACTGGATTACTGGGATGCTTGAGGTAGGAAACTCTGTTAGATCATCTTACCCAGTAACAGATGCATTGCAGGCTCATTCTTTTCCATGCTTTATCCTGTGCTTTGCTCATCTGGGATTTAAGTGTCCCCAGCAGTGAGACTTCTGCAGTCCTTAGAAGGATGTCCCATGTCCGAGTCTGTATCCAGCTTGAAACATTCAGGACGAGACTGAAAATATAAATCAGTAATGCTAAACCATAGAAAAAGGCATATTTTTTTCATACTTCTGGTGTTAATTAACTTTCTTTTCCAGTTCTTAGTTACACTCCGGAGACCAATTTCAACTTTGGTGAAGTCTCTTGCACTTGCCTACAGCACAAATGAATTTTGTTCATATGACTTTTGCTAGCTGTGAAAAAAAGCTACTGGGTTGGTGGCAGGGCATAGGAAATGCAACTGTTGGCTGAAAAGGGAAAAAGGAAGGTATGGGAAGACCTTCTGAAGAGAAAAGTGGGCAGTAAGGGAGGAGAGGAGTAAATGGAGCATCTAGAGGTCAGGCAGGGATGTATAATTTCCATCAAATTTTTGCTTCCTGAATAAGACTGTGTGAATCAGATCTGCTTGTTGGTAGGAAAATCTGGGAACCAGTTAGCTCTGTTTCCTGAATCTGTACCTGGGATGGTTGTTTGTTTAGAAACAGGCGTATGCAGGGGATCTGGGTATGCCAGGGCTGGTTTGTATTCCATCCACTTCTCCTGTGTCAGTAAATTCTTCATCTCCACACATTAGGAATAAATCAGGTCTTACAGACTCACTTACAGACCCTTAGCTTCTGGAAAAAATTATGTTTAGATTGTTCCTCCTCATTTCTTAATAATGCCTGTTGGTGGGTAAAAGGCTCTAATTTTCCCAGGCAGAGTCTAGGATTTCTTTCTTTAAAGGGATCCTTGTTCTTTCATTGTCCAAACTAGTAACCTATTGGAACATGCCACCATTTCAGTGCACCCCGGCTTCATTTCCATGGAAGGGTGAGAGGTTGTTTTCCAAGGTCTTGTCTAAACACCAATATGATGTGTGTAAATGCATTCTCAGGACCTAAAGAATGATCTCAGCTTTCAAAAATATCCTGCAATCTCCTAGGCTAGCATAGATAGTTACACGAACCTGTTAGTAATTAGTGATTTTGTCCCACACCACAATCCCCGTGCTCAGGATTATCACGTGTCAGGCTGGAAGGACGATGCTGAGTGTCCCTTGCTGACTGTGCTGATGGACAGCACTGCACGCATAAAATCTTGTGAACAGAGAAATCTGAGGGGAGAAATTTATGCAGAGCAATAATTAACACAGTTAATTGCATTTATCTTTCATGTTGGCAGATCTGCCAGCTGTCAGCTATTTCAAACTAACTCATCAGTGAGGTGTCTTCACGTTGATAATTGATTCCTCAATTGTATGTGAAAAAATCTCACTCTTATTAGAGTTAGTTTGCCGTGCATACCTTCTGGTTTTTCCCCTGGCACTTTCAATCTGTTTGTCTTAAACGGAGGTTAATCATTTCATTTCCTTGGGGGAGAATAAACTGCTTCATTTTCTTTTACATTCTAGTAATTGCAGGGGCTTGCAGAGCAAGGAGCAGGAGTTTAGATTTCCCATCTTTCATTGGAGCTGGAGCATTTCTTGCTCTCCTGCTGCTTAAGGCACATTTATTAGCCCCAAAGCTATGGATGCCAAGTGTTTTTGCTAAGGAACTCTATGCCTTTAGCCAAAGTCCAAATTAGTGAAAAGTGTCCTGAAGCAATGGGCACATCTTAGGTTTGGCGTCAGTGTTAGAAAATTACTCGTCCTAAATGTTCTTGTATGTTGAAACCAACAGGCATCAATGTGGAGACTGTTGAGCACCCTCCACTATCACCAGTGTTAGCACTGGAGGCAACCAGAACCTTTCTGAGTCTGGCTCTGCATCTGACTCTAATTAACAGAAGTTTAAACGAGCAGGAAATGTGGAGAGAGAGAAACAAGTTAGCTCACGCACTGGAAATTATGACAGGAACTCACCAAGCTGCTCACACAAAGTAGTCTACAAGGAGGTAGGTCCTCAACTAGCCCCTCTGCCAGTGGTGAGGGACACTGCTGGAGTCCTTCATGATACTGATATGAGGAAAAGTGTTGTGAGATCCCCAAACACTATGATACCATGAAGTCTCTTTGAGGAGGCATGGATGAGCCCTTGACTATTGATCATGAACATTTTTTCTTCCTGCCCTCAGTAATAGCTTTGCTCACTAGCTGATGTGATGTTGCAAACTGTCCATGGTCTGTACCTTTGTGGGACTCCTTATCCCAACAAACTTCCTCAGTTACCTGCTTCTTGGCATCCTCTGATTCTCTTTTCTCCTGATACCATACACTTGTATTTATTCTTGTTAGAGACATTTAAAAATAATAACACACTAGGAACAATACAGCAACCAAACATGAAATCATAAAGCCATTTTCAGTCATGCAACACTGTCTAGTCCTTTGACATCATAACTTGGTTAATGGCTCGGGGCATGCTAGCAGCAGTAATAAAGTTAAAAATCATGGCTTGTGTTGGCACTAGCAACACCATAAATTATTTAAAAGAGCAAAGTTTAACAAACCTGATCTACTTTAAAAAAAAGTTATTTAGCTGTTTTTCTACTTTATCTGTGAGCAGTGAAATGGAGTTAAGTAGTCTATTGTTTGTCTTTCTGTCAAAGTCAACTGAGCCACAGGAGTGTCTTCAGGGGTTTTATCCTTTAAGATAGCACCTGAACTCATGCATTAATTTGGAATTTAAAGTTGTGTCCCTGCTTCAGTGTCACAGCAGTCAGACATGGGCAGGAATGGTCCCATCCTTCTGTCTCTGGGTTCTCACTGCTGTAAAGCTTGAATGTGGTTGAGGATGTTGTCTAAGAAAAAGAGGGATTTTGTTATACATTAAAAAATTATAATGTTGTGTTAGAACCTGAGTCTGCCTCCACTTAAATTAATGAACATGCAAAATTTCATCTTGAGTTAATTGCTTAACCATAAGCAATAAAACAATAGAGACCTGTAAGCTGTCAAATGAATGATTCAATAACATGCTTGTGTGCTGAGAAGAAAATAAAGAGTAAACCAGTGTTGCCATTTCATTAGGCCTTGTGGGCTTATCATCCTGTTACAGTCATATAAATCAGCAGTAACTGTACTTTAGTCAATCAAGTTATCCTGCCATAAATGCACTGTTTGTCAGGCAGGAATTGGATTAATATATAAATTACCAGCCCACTCCAAAGATCTGTGGATTCATTTCCTTTTGCTGTTGTTCCAGGCAGAACCTGCCTGCCAGTTGACTGACCACTGTGTTGCAGACTGACACTGGGGGGAAAAAAGGAAAACAACAAGTGGAAGCTTTGGCTCATCCCTGGATGCCGCTTGCTCTTTTGGTCTTGCTGTTTGCATTGTTTGGTTATTTATTGCTGTTTTTCTCAAAAAGAAGACAAATGGCTGTGTCTTTAAAGGTAAGGAGGCAGACACGTTCCTCATTGCTGTGCGCTTGTGTATTTGTAGAAACGTGGAGCCGGTGGCAGCCCTGGAGCCCGTGCAGTGTCACCTGTGGGGACGGCATCCGGGAGCGCTTCCGAGAGTGCCTCACCTCCTCTCCGGCAAAACCAGGCTGCGCTGGATCGCCGAGGGAGACTTCCCTGTGCTCGCTGGAGGAGTGTGTGTGTATGTAGCTCTGCTGTCCTCTTCCCCCTGCTCGTGTGACTGCCCTGGCAAAAACAAAGCGTAAAATGGAAACAGCCCATCTCTCCTTCAGTCATATTGAGCTGGGGGCTGTCACGTTCCTGTGACGGAGTAGGGCAGGAGCCTCTGTGCATCTGATTTGTGGGACACTGGAGATAGGGCTCCAAGGCATAATATTTCTGAATGCAGTGGGTGCAGTGGAAGCAGTTAAAAATCTCCAGCATGGCCAGGGAGTGGAGAAGTCCTGAAAGAGAGATCTTGGGGCTAGCAGAACCTGTTCAGTAGTGAAAGCCAAAGACTCCAGTGGAAACCTATTAAAAAGTTAAAGTCTGTTTAAAAAGGGTGCTGGTTCCAGCTGGGATCTGTGGTGTGAGGTTCCCATTCTGTGAGTTTTCTGAGGTGGCAGTGCCAGGTCTCCCCCCCTGCTCCAGCCTGCCACTGCTGCTGGCCCATGACACGGCAGGCTGGTCACTGCTGGCAGGTGGCAAGTGGGTGCAGATACAAGAGACCTGAGCCTTCTGTAAGATGATAGGTGGGTTACAGCAGCCACATGGCCCCCAGTGGGGCTGGATGAGGCTGTGCCAGCACCACAGTTGGTTGCTGACAGCCACCGTTGAGAAGTGCCCTCTTTTAGCGAGGTGCTGGTGCTCAGTCTGTGCAAAACTTCTGCTTCTTGGAAACTCCCTGCTGAAAAGGAGTGTGCTGATGCCAAGGGACCACAGAGACCAGGAAGCTGATCTACAAGCTCCAGTGCCTTTGTTTCCCACAGGTACCACAGGGGGCAGGGATGGGGAAGGAAAAATGCTCAAGAGCTGTGCAGGCTCCTAGGATCTCAGACTATAATTGAACAGATATTTTAAGCTATTACAAAATGAGCAATGCCTTGTTCCTTGCTTTGGCTGCTTGCAGGCACTTCTTTCTGCTTGCAGAAGTGCAGTGTGGAGAACTGGAATGGAGGCAGCTAAAAAAATGACAGTTTGGGGATGTGGGGAGTTGTTTAGCACATGGCCACTGCAGTGCCTGTGCCACTGAAAGGGAAAGGGCAGCAGGGGAGAGAATGTGTAGCTGGAGCAGGAAGAGAGGAGGACTACATTTTTAATGGAAGTGTCGACTTGAACCAGCTTCAAGGTGTCTGAGGATGAAGGCCTCAGAAGTATACAGGCAGGACTGAAACGTGTTGTGGAACACTGCAGAAAATGGGTTGTATTTAACAAAAGTTTGGGTGAAGGGAAAATACTAAAAATTATGTTCCCTCAAGCCAGGTATTGCGTGTTGTTGGTGTTCATGAAGCACTGGGAATGTTTTAACAGGTCTAATGTTTTCAATGACTTGAAAATGCTGGCCATGTGGGTTTGCTTATTTTGTAAAGCTGTGAGTGAAAGCAGAGAGGAACAACTCAGATGCTTTGGCCCCCAGCTTAAACCAGCCCTGCTCTAGTTGTCTTCTCTATGCCACACTCTGAGGCCGCTGTGGGCAGTAATGCCACCACCAAAACGCAGTGGGGTTGTTAGTGTTTTTCCAAAGCTGCTGTTGAGCTGTGCTATCCAATGCCTCCTGATTATCTGCTGGGGAGGTTTGTCTGTGAGTATGTAATTTGGTTTGGCTCCTTGACAGCCAGTTTCACTCCCCACCTCTGGAGCTCAGAGAGCAGTCCTGGTGCAGGGAGCTCCCTGGAGGGGGGTCCCTGCGTGCAGAGCATGTGCTGGACACATGATTTGTGTGCGCACCTTGCTGTGCGTGCATGGAGGTGACAGGCTTCTGGTGCTTCTCGGAGGGGCCACTCCTCCCATGCAGGTGTGCAGCTGTGAAAGGTGTATCATGGTTTCCAACCATGCTGTGCATACACACTGTGCACACACCTGTGGCAGTCTGGTTGGACTCAGCAGGTCTGGACAATCCCCAGATTCCAGTGAGATCTCTGGGTTAATAAGGAAGGTTAATACAGCACAGATGCATAGGAGGCCTGCATCTGCACCCATTGCTGTGGATCATCTGGAGGAAATACCTTGCTTCTGTCTTGCACATGGTTTCTAATCCTTCTGCTCCCACATGGGGCAGCTTCCTTTACAGAATCACCTACACGATTTCATCCCACTGAATCTCAGCTTGCTCGAGAAGCAATTTGACACTGTGACTTGATGTTGTTCATCCATTGCCTGATCTCAAGCTGGGAGTGTCACCCTCACCCCTCCCACGCCGGCTCTCTGCAGCTTTCGGAAGCAGACAAGTTTTGTTTCCAGCATAACTCTGCAGTCATTAGTCCAGCAGATGGAGCAAATGGCTGAATGAGCAAGGCCAGCATGCAGTGCAGGGGCCAGTGAGGTGCAGGGAGAAGCGAACCATAGGGACTCAGTCCTGTTTGGAAGCTCGGAGTTTCTTGCTGTTAGCTGCTTACCCCAAACAATGCAGCACAGTGTGCATTACAAATAGAGATTGGATAATTTGGAAAATATCCGTAAGCAAACACAGCTGAGAGAAGGATGAGAAATGAATGAATTGCTCTGCTGCAGTGGTGCTGAACAGAGCAAATGCTGGTCCTGCCTTCTCCCCTGAGGTCAGCTTGTTCACTCCCTGCTCAGGCGTCCAGAACAGTGCTCCAGGCTCTGGCGCAGGGGCGTTGGACTGAATGCAAGTTTTAGACATCCTCCTGTAAGATTCACTGGGCAGTGGTCTTGTTCTTTAAGCTGGTTTCAAGCTCTCAGAGTGACACAAAGATCAAAGTTAATCCACTGGCAGGATTTTTTAGAGGACTTGAGGTTGTTAGGTAGCCCTGAATCAGGAAGGGGATCTCCTGCCCAACCCAGCACCCTGCACGTCTGTTTTGTAGCAGCCCGAGACCTTCTGGCCTGTGTTCATCAGTGCATTTGTGCATCCTGCCCACCTAACAGCTGCACTACCAGCTTGCTGTTGAGTGTGTGTTCTTCTGAATTATGGGAAGTACATGGTGTCCAGTTCTTGTTATTCTGCAGTGACATTTCCTATTCCTGGACAGCCACTGTGGTGCAGGCAGGAGCACCTGCCAAGTCTTACAGCTGACTGTCTATCACTCTGATGGAAGGCTTTGGGTTCTGCATAAAACTAGAGACTAGGGCAGGGTTGTTTGGTGGTTTCATTTGAGCTCACAACTTCATGGCCAGCTCTTGTCAACTGCAACATTTTCATGGCTTTATGGAGCTGATGTCTGACCAGAAGAAGTTGGGCAGTGCTAACAGATACTAAAATTAGCTACTGGACCGATTAGTCCACTTTCAACCATGCTGTATTCTGCTCAAGATTGCCCCTGAAATGCTTGAGACCTCATTCAAAAAAAAGAATTGCCAATTTGTCATTGGTTTAGCCATCTGTAATTTGGTGGAATGGCCAAGTGAGAGGTTTAAATAGGGCTGTGGACAGCTCTGAGATGTTCACATTACAGATTAGAATCATAGAGTATCTCAAATTGGAAGTGGCCCATAAGGATCATTGAGTCCAACTCCCTGCTCTCCCAGGACTACTAAAGCTAAACCATATGACTGAGAGCATCATCCAGACAGTCTGTGAATTCTGGCCATGATGATTTCCCTGGGGCGCATGTCCCAGTGGCTAATTATCCTCTCAGTGAAGAAGGGTTTGCAGAGTATTCTTCCCTGTTTGAAGTCCCATCTCCAGTCCACAACAGAAGGGTATCAGTAGTAGAATGCTGGGGACATCAGAGCAGTGGCACTTTCAGTTGAAAGCTTCCTGTAGCATGGGAAGGTTTTGTCCTCTGGGGCTGTGGCACCAGACAGTGGTAGAAGCATCTTCAGAGGACTGCTTAGAAAAGTTACGTTGCCTCTCCTGGTGCTGCCTCTCTCTTCAAATTCACTTCCATTCTCACACCCACTTAAGGTCTCCTAAAAATAATTTTAAAGTGATACCTGAAGTACTAGCCTGGGTTGAATTATTTTTACTTTATGTCACTTTTCACCAGGGAATCTAAATGTACGTAATGAAGAAGGGCAAATAGAGTTCTCCCATTTTACAGGTATTTAGGAATACCTTATGGAAATGTCAGAGCAGGAAAAAATGATTACATTTAAAAGGTCTGTGGGAGCCTTGGTTTAAAGTAAGTAGACATTTGTGCCAGTTTGAAGTCATCAAGTAGTAAGTCATCTCCAAAATTTTAATGGCAGACAACTTCCTGTACTGTATTAATGGCTTATTTCCCTTTGTAGTAAAGTACCCATCCTCAAATACCAAAAAGCTGCTGCCGATGCAGCTCTTGACAGATGTGTGTGCTCTTTCTTACAGCTATCCAGCCTCCCACCCCACCTTCAGTCCAGACAGGAGAGGACCAGAAAGCAAATAATATAGTTACCATCACAGGTATCTCCCTATGCTTGTTCATCATCTTTGCCACTGTTCTCATCACCCTCTGGAGGAAGCTCTGCAGAGCTCAGAAGTGCAGCAGCACTGTCCGAAGAAACTCTGTCCATTCCCCCGGCTTCCGGAAAAACTCCGACGAGGAGAACATTTGCCAAGGCAACAAACAACGAGACAGCTTTGCTGAAGGAGGGGATGCCCCTGTTAACATTCCCCTAACCTACAGGCGAAGCCTCCAATTTGCCCAAGATGATGATGCCTCTGGAAGTGAAAACTTTCAGCCGAATGCCCAAAAAATAATCCCTCCAATTTTCAGCTACCGCCTGGCACAGCAACAGCTGAAAGAGATGAAGAAGAAAGGCCTGACAGAGACCACTAAGGTGTACCATGTCTCTCAGAATCCCCTCACGGACACGGTTCTTGGTGCCACCACGATGCTTCCCCTGAGTGGGGAAAACCAAGAGGAGGCAGTGGCAAACAAATTTCGGATCAAATCTCCATTTCTGGACCAGCCAGCCAGTCAGCCCAAGTTCCTGGGAGAAGGCTCTCACCCTAGGCTGGATTTTCCATTCTCACAGGCCAATCCTGCAATGAGCCCTACCCAAACCTTAGTAAGAAGAGGTCATTTCAAGCACCAGGATAACAGAGTGGACTTGCCTGAGAGGGGCTGTCACAGAAACTCACAGTTCAGAAGAACAGCCAGTTTCCATGAGACTAAAAAGGCCAGGCCATTCAGAGAGAGAAGCATGTCCACTCTCACACCCCGACAGACTCCTCTCTACAACTCCAGGACCAGGACATGGGACCAGGGTCTGGAGGACAGGGCACGGCCAAAATCAAGAAATGCTAATCCAGCTAGTGAAAAGCCGGATCAGCCCCACAGCACTGCGCTGGGCTGTGAACCACAGGGCCATGGCACAAAGCCCCACCACAGGGCAGGTCCCCCGGTGAGGAAGCTGGACCTGATCACTGACCGCCAGCCTCCCGGTCAGGAGAAGGCAGCTGAGAAGCCTGAGCCCAGCCGAAGTAAGAGGGGTCCTTCACCTAACCCCAAAGGTGTGTGGCGGAAAGAAACAGGCCCAAATGGCAAAGATAGCTCCCAGAGAGGCCTAAGTGCAAGCCCTGCCCAGTGCCGAAGGGACAAGTGCCAGAGCTTCCCCTTGGACCCTGAGTTTGCCTTTTATGACAATTCTACTTTTGGCTTAACGGAGGCAGAGCAGCAGATGATCGACCTCCCTGGGTATTTTGGCTCAAATGAAGAAGACGAAACAAGTACTCTGAGCATTGAGAAGCTGGTGATCTGAGTGAGTCATTGCAGCCCTGCAGGAGTGGCATGCGTGGGAGAGGATCTGCAGGATCGGTTAGCTTCTGGTGGAAGAAAGAGCAGGAATCACATTACCTCCACACACAGCAGGAGGGAATAATGCCCCAGGTCTGGCTTGTGGGAACATATTCCTTTCTAATTACTGAAAAGTGATTTCATATAATTATTTTTTGTATGTCTGTGTGTACAAGGCACACAAAGTACCCTGGGAAAACACGTGTTATTTAAGGTGTGGCGCAGGAATAGCCAATAGATTTTATTGTGTAAAGCAGTCATGTTTTGTGCATCATACATGATGAGTGCCGCTGATATTTCCTACCTTGTGGACTGTGTACTGGTAGACTCTGAGATACTGAAGCATCCACTGTCCAGCATCCTCAGCCATCTGCCCTGATTAGTGAATCATTTCCCATCTAGAAAGCACAAAGCTCAAACTGTGGGCAGTTTTCATTATTTTTCTGATAGTCATCATTGAACTGTGTTGATTTGTCATTGTTGCTCAAATAACTCATATGGTGGGGGTTTTTTAGCTGGTTGCATGAAAGTGCAAACAATTGATGCTGAATACTTGAGTGAATTTAAAATTGAGGAGGCATTTTCATCATTCAAGACTTTGATATTTTCTTAATGTCAATATTTATACCAACAAAACAATGTACAAATATTTGCAGGAAATTAGTACAGAAGGCATGCTACAGGGAGGGCAAAGAAAACAGATGATCAGATTTTAGTCCTCACAGAAATATTCCTGCAGCATGTTACCTGTAAAAAGCAGTGAGAGAACGGTTGAATTATGCATCCTTTCCATAGTCATCCTTTCCTTTATTAAAATTTTAAAATGTAAATATATCGACAATAATACTACTACAGCAAGCTCAAAATAAATTATGAACAAAGCCAGCAAACAACAAGATTGTTTGATTAATACCTGTTCTGCGAACAAAAATTAAAATGACTTGACAACACCTGGTGATTCACAGAGAATCTTACAGAATCATTTACGCTGGGAAAGACCTCTAAAACCATTAAGTCCAACCATTAACGTAACACCACTTGTTTTCACCACTAAACCATATCCCTTAACTGCCACATCCACACACCTTTTGAACACTTCAGGGACATTGATTCCACCACTTCCCTGGGGTGCCTGTTCCAATGCTTGACCACTCTTCCAGTGAAGAAATTTTCCCTCATATCCAGTCTAAATCTCCCCTGGCACAACTTGAGGCCATTTCTTCTGGTCCTATCACTTGTTACCTGGGAGAAGGGGCCAACCAACCCCTACCTTACTACAACCTCATTTCAGGGGGTTGTAGAGAGCAATATGTCTACTTACTACAGAGAACTACAAAAGCCATGAGGGTTTTTTTTTGTTGTGTTTTAAAAGCAGACATCACAAATTTGCTGTTAGATTCTGCTGTAAGTATTCAGAATTGGGTTGGAACCCCAGTTAACAGCAGAAGCAGAGCTCAGGCCTTTGTGAATGACTAAGACTTTTCTTGCCATTTGTTAGGATAACTGTCTCTCTGGGGAATTTGCAAAGACCAGGGGAATGCTAGTGGGCAAAACCAAGAAAAGAGGAGATGCTGCCTATGGAGGTTGGTGTGAGAGAAGAAAGGTTTAGGCAGTGGACTATCAGTCTTAAATCCATAAGGAGCCCAACCCTATATGCCCTTTAACCTGCCTTGTGGGTGTGAAGGCAAAATGAGCATGTGCTCCATTCTCAGGATGTCAGCTGCTATCTTTCTCAAAATTGTCTTTCTGAGCAGAGAGAGATTTCCCAGTCCCACACTTCTTTTTTTTTTCCCTACAAACCAACAGCAATTTTAAAGGAAGAGCAGCATTGCTGTGCATTAGCTGCCCGTTTCTGATGGCACCCACTGCAGTGTCCAAAGCTTGCACAGGGAGCTTGACAGGCACACGGTGTTACCTGCTGTGACAGCATAGGAGGAGCAAGCCTCAGTGTTTGGCCACCAGAGTCCAATCTGGCCGTTAGAATGGCCTTTTTGGTGGGTAACTTTTTGCAGCTGCTGCTGGAGCAAAGGATCCAACTCGCAGGGTGATGTGAGCTCCCCCTCTTTCCCGGGAGCCACGCCAAGATGCCGATGTTCAGCCCTTGGCCCAGTGTGGCGTTGGTACCAGCAGTGCGCTCCCATAAACTGTCAGCTTGAAAAGCTGTTTAAAGCATTTAAGAACATGTTCACGCTTGAAGAGTTATCCAAAGGCAATCAAATGTAATGAGTCTTTAAACTGACTTAAATGAGCTGGAAATCAGACCTCTGAAGCAATTGCTGCTCAGGTTACTTACCCTGCCTGTACTAAGGTAAGCTCTGCGGTGAGAAGTACCTTTGCCCTGAAGCAGCAATTCATCAGCATTGGAGCTGCAGGGCTACAGGATCTGTTTAAGCTTTGTTGAGCTTCTCAGCATGGGAGAGCCTGGAGAAACAGGAGATCAAATGTGCAGTGCAGCAACGTTCAGCAAGCATTCCCCTAACCTTCAGCGGGAGTGATTTGAGCTTGTCGGTAGCTCTCAGATCCAGTAAGTACTCAGTTAGTGGCATTCTACCCTGTTTAAGATAAAGGTGGTTCTGAAATGCTTCCTGGGGTTTGCTGTGGGAGTTGCAGGCTCCTGCACAAAGCCCTGTGACCCTTGCATCTCAGAGGGGGTTTCCTTTGCCACAGGACAGCAGAGAAGGGGGAGCACTGCTCTAAATCAGATGCTGCCGCCTTCAAAGTTGTCCCAGTGTTGGGCTGTCTTATGCATTAGATGTACTTGGGTACATCTTACATCAAAGAGAGCAGGCAGGCCCCTTCCCTCCCAGCTTGTCATACCTTCGCTCCCCTTTCTCTCTCAGAGACAGGAAAAGGCACTGTAACATTGATGCTGGCTGAAGGCTGTCTAACTACAGCGCCTGCCCCTCCATACTGACACACGGGGAAACACGCTCCACAGGCTGGACTTTACCTCACTCATTGCTCACTCACTGGGGAACTGGACTGGGTGCTGGTTGTCTGACTAAGCCCTATTGACTTCATCTCCGGCTTGATACTCCATTATCAGATGGGTTACCAGCTGCTTAATGAACTGCCAGACCACAAATGCTGTCCCCTAAGTGCTGTAGTTTCCAGTCTTTACCCTGCTTCCTTAGCTCTCTTCTGAAGAATGGGATTGAGCATCATCTGCCAGAAGGCATGAACTTATTTCACTCACATTTCACTGTGTCTTCCACCTAGACAAAAATCATCCTTTCTGCCCTCAGTGCTGCATCAGTGGCCACACAGTTACAACGTGTGCAAAGTCATTCCTTATGTCCCAACATGCAGTTACAACCTTGCACCAAGATTTTACCATATCAAAATACAGAAGTAGTGATCAGAAGGGAAATAGTAAGTGTTGCCTGTTTGCAGCCCTTTCTTCATAAGGGCAACCTCATTTCAGACATGTAGGTGCAAATTTCATTCCACATGGATGTGCTTGGGAAGAAGGCAGGGGTGCAGTCTGACCAAAGGCACAGGCTTTTGGAGCACAGCTCCCTGGAATGCTGCCCATTACACTGGGGTGTTCATGTGTGCAATCACTGGGATGTGTAGGAAGCAGTGAGATCAAGGGTTTATCTCTCGACAAAGCAGAGGAACCAAACGAAGTTTTACACTGAACCTTCACACATGCCTCTGGATTGTTTCCAGGATAGCTTGAGCCATGAAAAGTAAACTTACCTTGCAGACCCTCACAACTACCCAGCACAACAGATAAAGGAGCACCAGAGCCAACACTGAAAGAATATGTTTCTTGTATTATGACCTTTCCAAGATTTTGATCCAGATTTCTGTTCACATTCCTATTGTTGAAAACCAGATAAAAAGTATTAAGTCCTACTCAGATGGTTTTATTTCACTCTTTATCGATATGTATACAAATTACAATATGTGTGGATATAAAAGCAAGTAAATGGAAAAGAACTACCAGTTTAAAAAATGATTAATAATCAGAAAAAAGGAAACAGGTTTATTCTACTGCATGGTAGTTAAACGATTTGCATCAAGCTGATACTGCTGTTCATTTTTAACTGTTGTTATTAACAGTTGTGGAAAATAAATTTTCAGTATTCCATTTCTTTCAGTCATTTGTGTAGCTCTTTAATTTTACCCCAATGAAAGTGAGACAATGAAATCAGTGTGCCTTGTGGTTCAACCACTTTCTGATTCCCCTTCACTAACACAAAAGGTAAATTACAGGGGAGTGTACAAATGAATCGTGACTGCACTTTAGGAACTCCTAAGAATATCGGTGCTCACCTTAATTTTAGTAAAATCTGCCTAATTTTAATCTGGGGTTTAAATCTGGTTGGCAGGATTGTCTTTGTCTGCCTTAATGTCTTGTGGTGTACTCTAGCAGTGGATCTGCAGTGTGAGGCTGTTGGAATGGAACCCACACTGTCCATATTGTGAGCGTTTACTTTGAAGCCTTAGGCTGGATGCACATTAGCAGTTGGAGCATGTCCATCCACAGGTTTGGTTTCACACACTCCAGGAGCATTCTGCAACTGAAGTGTGGCAATTGGAACCATTGGAACCATAGGGAAAGTTGCTTAAACACATTCTCCTGAAGCAGAACAAAGCACTAACAAAGGCACACCAGATAAAGTCCAATTCCCCATCCTCTTGTTCTTTCTATCCCAGTGTTCTTGTAACTGAAACACTGATGGTTAAAATCAAGATGAGAAAGGTTTAGCGCTCGAAAAGTATAGATTGATTAAAAGACACGCTTGATCCTTCAAAGTCCAGAGAACCTTCAATAAACATTCTCCAACAAAGTCTTGGAAACTGCTGAAGAAGAAATCTCTGGTTATCCTGTGACTGAGATCCATATGTTTTCTATTAAATTGTTGTCTGGCTGTGCTGAAACAACTCATGCTGTTAGCTTCAGGTAGCAGAAGAAGGTGCAATTCCAGCTATCAAGTGCAGGTTTGGCGCTGGGCAGCAGCAGAGAACTGGCTATCAGCTTATACCATTCTTTTCAGCCTGTGCTTTTTTCTCTTTCCAAAGCAGCAGTTTTCAGCTGCCCTGACCCTTCTCACCATCTCCACTCTCGCTGTCGACAAAGAAGGGAGCCCTGATTTTCATAGCTGAATATTTCAGTGAGTACCACATCCCGTGCCATGTAGACCAAACCAAGCCATCATCGTGGCGTCCGTTGTACCTCCCCCTTTTGTAGTATCGGCCATTGAGGTTTACAGCATGGCACCTTGGAATGACGCAGGAAAGAGAAAAAGGGAACTATGTTTAGCGTGAGAAGATATTGCATCTTTGCAGTGAAGTACCATTCTCACACAACATATATTTAGAAGTAGCAGGGCAGGATAGATGAAATACAGAGGAATACATGGGTCATCCCAAAGCAGACACCTACACTGGTCAGATAATTCAGCCTTTGACTCCTTCAGGTGTATTAACTACAGACATTTTAACTACATGGCCTGAACAAAGGGGTGTAGTGTCATTTGGTATGCTCTAGCTCAAGTGCAGGCAGCTCCATACTGACACCTAAAAATGCAGACGTCTTTTCATCCAGGTAAATCCTACTGCTGATACACATTTTTGTAGCTCCACTGATTTCAATTGGTGTGCGATGAGAATCTGGTCAAAGAGGCTCATCCTGCACTAAAGCAGAGAGAATCAGAGAGTGGTATATCCCTGTTTCGGGGGCTGTTAAACATGAGTCCCTGTCCACTGATGTGTGGCATATGCCCAAACAGCAAATATACCATCATAACTGCTATGGGGTAGCTCTGCCCTTACACATGCTCCATGCTAGGGAAATGTCCTCTGTACACACTTCACCTTACCATGGCTACAGCTGTTTTCATTGCTGGAGTATAACACAAAGCACTTTCAGGAATTTTAACTGGGCTCTTTTCCTTCCAGGTCATTGTCTCCTATGCATTTTTCTGACTCATTTTCTTAAAATGAATTCAACTCACCTGCTTTTCTATAATAAATGAAGTAAATTGTTTTCTTTTGAGGATCTGTAGGTGTGAACATCTTAGGTTTGGCTGTGCAAGGTGGCAAGTGCACACAGCAACCTCCAGCTGCTGTAAGACAGGCAGGTCCTCCCAGCTGTAAAGTCACCCACAGCCTGCACGTCTGAGAGGAATCAGGTGTTTTCCATACCTGTTAAACCACCAGCCACCCTTGTTTTCTGATGCACAGTTGCCTGCCAGGAATCGATCGTGATCCTTATCAGATGTGGTGAACTGCATCCCTCTGTGAGAGGCTGACCACTGATCTTCAAAATTGTTCCCACCAGACAGAGCGTCACCAGCATTACCAGAATAGGTGCCAAACCATAACCTGTAACTGTCCTGCAAGAATATGTGAAACATGTCTTTGATATCCATTCTTTCTGCCTTTCCTCCCATTTTTGATGTCGAATTAGCTCTGGACATTTTATCCACCGTCAAAGGCATGACTGTTGAAGTCAAGGGTGACTTTTGTCTCCATGCTTTAATGATCCTAGTGTAGATCAATGCAGGATTTAAACTTGCAGAAGGGATTGGTAATTACTGCTGCTGCTACAAAGGGCTTCAGGTTTATTGTCATTCAACAACCATATAATACACTTTATGGCAAGATGGAAAGCTCTGTCTAGCTGATCAAGAACAACTTAGCAGAAAATTGTGCCAAGTAGTTGCCCACATAAACTGATCAGTTGTTCAGCTAGAATAAATGCTTAGGCATTTTGCTCTTCCAAGGACTAGAAGACATCTGATTTCTATGGTCTGGTCCTGGTAGGAATACTTAGAATAATAGTTCCATTGTGCACAGCTAACAGGTCTAAGAGATATTTGATATTAAGTGGATGATCACTTCTGTGCTGTGGGCTTTCTCCTGTCATCATTGTCCTCCTTTCTTTATGAAAAATGGCAGTAAGATATTAAAATGAAGCTGTTCAAACTTTTCAGAAGAAACCTCTAACTGCAAACTGAGCATAATGTGCACATTTCTGGAGCAGTGATGGAATTGGAACTAGGACTGGTCCATGCAGAATTCTTGGTTATTTGGGCTACTTACACGTGGTGTTCAGGAAGGCAAGTCTGCAAAGAACAGCACCTGTATGGAGCTGGACACTGTCTGCAGCTAGACAGCAAACATGAAAATACAGGATGTATCTGTCTCTGGGCCTTCTGTGTCTGTAGCAGCAGGTAGTGCTACAGGTACTTCTCTTCAAGATAGGAACTTACAACTCTTTCAAAGCTTTGATTAGAGTTCACTGTTTTATTTTAAAATGAAGTCGAGAGGATTTGTTCTGGTGCTTGCCTTTTATTTGACATTCTGAAACACTCTCTTAGGAAGCAGGAGCACAGGGTTCCATTTAGTTGCAGAGGTTCAAACCCTAAGGGTCTGCTCGCTCACAGAAGACTCTTTTAATCATGAGGCCAGAGGCAAATACATGTGGGAATCCCTGTGCCCTGTGGCAGAGAACTGCCCTCTGTTCAGCAGCAGAGTTAGCAAGAGGGCACACACACATGATCCTGTCACCCACTGAGCTGGGCACTCAGTTGTAAGGAAAAAGTCCCACGTTTATGTCCCTGCTCCCAGGGCTGTTTGTCAGTCAGACAAGCCAGGAAGCCCAGGGAACCAGAGCAAGTAAGTTTTGCAGAGCTGTAGATACAACCCTGATACTGGTCTGATGCTGCATATGCAGCTGCCCCACCCTCACAGACCAAAGCAAGCAAATCACTGCTCTCTCCATTTCTTACCTGCTCATTTGCAAGCTGGAAATTTTCATAGATTGCATAACGTCTTTCCCCATGCCAGTCCATCAGGTCAATCTTTAGTGAGTTCTCTCCTAAACATAAAGTTGTGTCCTGTTAGATGAACTATCTAATGCAAATTAGAAAGAAATCTATGGAGAAAAAATACTTGGACCTCTAGCTAGCAGGTCATGGATGTGGTCGTTGCCCAGCCAATATTCATCATTCTTGCCCTGGAATTTCCCAAATCCCAGTTTATAATCATCCCATTTCCTGCAGAGAGATATAAATATCAATTTCATCATGAGAGAGGATTAGATGGTTTGTGACACTTGGGTATGGGTAACAAGTAAAACTTCACCTGTATCTCTACATACTGTTTTCTAAAACTATCCGACTCATCACAAGCTGAGCTCAGATTTGTCACTCTGTCTTAGAAGTAAATACAACTCACAGCTTACTTTTCCCCCTGCTAAACCCATGCACACCCATATATTGGGATCAAACCTTCAAACTGCCAGATGCAGTGCTCTCAGACTGGGGTTGCCAGTTAAATGGAAAGGGAAAGCAGCAGCTGTCACATTGGTCTTCAGCAAAACACCTGATATTGTTCTTCAGCAAGTCATAATTCACATGATCTATGTATTACCTTTGATACTCATACTTCCTGTGTGTCATCATTTCCACTTTTAGTAACCCTGTGTTCCCTCTCTCATGTTGTTATTATGGATATTCATTCTGCCTGACCTACATACTAGTCAGTGCTCCTCTTCAGGATGTTTGTCATTCACCTGAACTACCATGGCTAGATAGCTACCACTTTCTGGGCAAGCTGGCTTAGAGTCAGTTGAGGTACCTTTGCAATGCACTGCATAGACTTTAAGAGGCATTAGATATGCCCTGAAACTGTGTGTGCTGTGATAGTGAATTAACCTTCATGGGGACATTTCTTTCTAACTGTGCTACCAGAGCATGTCTCCTCCTGTAAATTTCAGTGTGAAAGTCACCTCTCTGGGATTTTACATAGGGAAAGGACAATCTGGTTTGGCATCTTTTTGAATTATCTGAATACGACAATAAATGCTGCAACATGCTGAACATAATTCCTGATATGAGAACAGATCTGTTCAACAGGTCTCAGTCTGTGCACTGGTAGCAGACACCTGCCAATTTGGAGCCTTTGACAGTCTTCAATAATGATAAAATATGCATTCAAATCCAGAGAACCCATGGAAAACAAGTTATAGATCCATTTTGAAAATGGTCTCCTGCTGCCGATTGGTACCACCAGATTGTCCTAATCCCAAATCATCATCACCAATTTATAGTCTTGCATGTCCTGCTTCTTAAGGGTGAGGTTTTGCCTGGCAGCAGGACAGGGGTGGGAGCCGGCTGCCTGACTGCAAGCTCTGGTGATGCAACCACAATGCACCCACCTATTGAAATCCTCCTTGCCGTTACTCCGCCGCTGAATGACAGTCCAGCCCCCACCGTCAGACATGTCACAGAATGCCAGGAAAGGCTCTCGGTCTGCTCTGGGCCTGATCCGGTAGTAGCCACTTGTGGTGCTCTTCCGATTATACACTGCAGAGCAATCTGGGCAGAATGGTATCAGTTTGTTAAACGGGCTGGGGGGAAAGCCAAGGGCTGTGTGCCACCACAAGAAGACATCACTGAGAGGCTGTATGGGACAAAGACACTTGGCCAGCCTGTGCATAGCTCTGCAAGCCCTGTAAAGTCAAAGGAAATAGTGCAGCAAGGTAGTAGCTACACTGGTTTGCAAATTGCTGACCTGACAAAGAGCCTTAAGGCTTGAGAGGCTTTACAACCATGCCCTCTGAGGGAATTATTCCTCAAATGCTTGGTGAGATGCAGGACAGCTGCAGCCTAGCCTGGGGCTATATCACAAAAGCCCAGGGCTGAAACTCTCTCTGTCAGCAAGAACATTTGCATGGAAGCTAATTTCCATGTGGAAGGTAAGGTAACCTCAGCTGTACTTCTGATAGGATCAGGGAACAATACTTCTAAAATAATAAGCTAAGCTCCTGTGTTCAGTTCTACCAGGGCTGTATCAGGAGAGCCTTTCAGGAGCTCAGTGCTTCACACTTTCGGTGTAATGCTCAAAGGCTAAAATCTTAGCTACAGACAACGATGTCATTTATGACCATGTTCTCAAAGTAACACCAGGGAACTAAGTATCCATGCCTGTTACTGTGCCACAGAACTAATGGAGGAACAGGGAGGCTTGGCTCATCCAAACAGGTCTCAGTGCCTGCAGCTGAGCCAGGCACTCTGTACTCCCCTAAATCAGGGAATTTGGGCTCTTCAAGTGCAGGACCCATCTCTTCCTAAAGCAGATGCCTAAAGTAAATCTGATGGAAAACATGAGAGATGACTGTTCCTCTCTGCAGCAGAGTCCCAGATAAGAAGCCCAGCTGAAGGTGTCCATTTGGCACCTGGGCAGTAGCTGCCCATAGCTGGGACAAGTGACTCTAGCCCCAAGGGATATCTTACGGTGTCAGGGCCACCAGTCAGCTCTTCTCCTTCCCATGTATCTATATTTTAAAACACAATCCACTTTAAAAAAATTAAAACTTTTAGCAGAAATAAAATATGACACATGGGACACTGCAGGGGGAAATAAACATTCTGGCACACTACAGCATACTGTACCTTGGTCATACACTATCAAATTTCCACTGGTTGTAGGTAAAAGCATCTCATGCTGCACGCTCCTGTTGCCTGAGAACAGTTCACTTTTTGTTCTGTGGTAAGTGTTCTCCAGGATGTCCTTCAGCTGCAGTTCATATAAGTAAAGCAAGTCTTGGAGTTGTTTTAACCTTTGTCTTAATTTATTGTTGTCTAGGAGGCAGATATCTTTGTCCTATGGAGAAAATAAAACCCCCACACTTCAGTCAGTGGTAAGGAGAGACACAGAGAGAGGAGTATCTGTGTCCTCTTGACCCTAGCACATCACACTGCCTATGTGGATCAACATGATTGGATGGTGATCTCTTCCTAAGATACACAAATTTTACACACCATGAGCTGTTGAGTTGAATCCAGTGGAAAAGGGGTTTCTGCAACAACCTTGGCATTGATCAGAGCATGCCAGAATATGATCAGATACACAAACATTTACTTTGGACAAAAATAATTTCTCTTGACTCCCACTTGAGCTCAAGGGGAAGGTTTGCAAACTATGAAAGTGCTCGGGTTGGTAAGAGAGGGAAAACTTGGCTCTTGCACTGCAGACAGGCCAAGCCAGCTACGTTCCAGAATCATCTTTGTGTAAAACTGAAAAAGAGCTAATATTTTGGCTATAAAAACACATTTTTTAAAAAAGAGACTTTTGTTGTCGTTTTTGTTGTTATTTTTAATTCTTAGTAATGTCGGTTCAGTCCCCCAGATGGCTGCACAGCCCTTAATGCTATGATAATCCTGTGTTATCAGGAAGACATTCCTTTAGCTGCAGGCAGATGCCTTTTTGCTCTGCTCTTGCAGGTCTCCATCCCTCTTGCAGGGAGCATCCATCTCTGCATTACTGGGAATGATGAACCATTGAGAGAGTGTACAGACATAGCTAAAAGATACACACCGAAAACCTGGGTGCAGGTGAGCCAAAGCTGACGAGGAGAAGGAGCAGAAGCAACCAGTGCATCATCACACTCATTTCTTATCACCTGAAAATAGGCATTGACAGGCTGTAATGGAGGCTTTTTTAGTTCCTTTCACAATCTAATCCCCCCTCACAGTTATGTCTAATTCCCCAGGAAATGCTGCGGGATTTGTTAAGGAGGTTGCCTGAAACTACAGGCAGGACAAATTCAGGGAAAGACGTATATTAAGGAGAAGCTAAAGCACCAGTGCAGTAAGCTGACAGGGATAAAGGCTTAGGTCTGCTCCTGATTCCCTGCAGAAATAAATACTCTGTGTGACTTTCCAGCAGCCTCTGTATCTCCTCCCAAGTGTCCACACAGATAGGAAGTTGCTCAGCAATCACATCTCCTTGAGGACTTGTTGTCAAAATCATACAGTGTTTATTCAGTTCAAACTTCCCAAAGTGGAATTAAGAGGAATTTGCCTCCTGGTTAAGTGACTGCAGACATTGCCCCTCCTCAGTCCTTGGAGTGGTCTGTGAGAATGGGATTACCTTGGAGGCCAAGTCACACGTGTGACAGAGTGGATATGGAATAGTTTTTCCTTGGATTTCAGTGGAAAAGGTGTCTACTGCCAATCTGCCCCAGCACCCAGATATGGCTTTGATTGGAGAGCCTTAGCTAGAAAATACGCTAAGTAACTGGGAACATGCTGCTGAATGTGAGTGAACAGTACAAATTGTTCACAGTGTGCTTGCATGGTGCTTTACAAAAAAAAATCAGAAAGAAAAAATCTGAAAAATAGGCTAAACCCAACTCCCCCACTTCACATCTGGAAGCACTGCAGAAACTTGGCTCCCCAGCTCTGCTCTGAGAGATGTGCTTTGTTTCAGCTATGGCTCTAGCAGCATCCCCACAGCAGCTGATGCTAGAACTGCTTCCAAACCACCAAAGCCTCTGCAACAGAGGAGCCCTCTGCCAAGATGGGCAGGCAGCACCCAAAGCAGGCCGAGGGAAGAAGATCTCCACAGAAGTTGCCCATAAAAGATGACGTGCAGGTAGGTGCCCCAGTCTGTGGCACTTTTCATCTCACAAGAGAGAAGAGTTCAATATTGAAGCAGGAGAATCCCGTGAGCCCAGGACCACTGCTGCTGTTCACACCACCCCACAGTCATGGGGTGGCTGCAGCACCAGTGCTGAGGTCAGAGTCAGACCCCATGTGGAGCCCACAGGTGACAGCAAAAAGCTACCTAGGGTGGGATTGAGTGACAGCTCCTGGAAACCAGACAGTGCAGAGCAGAGGGAAAGAAAGCTACTCCATCTACACCTTTACCAAAACACATGAAATGTACGTACCTGTAACTTGCCTTTCTTCAGACGTCCTCCTGGAAAGATTATCTCCCTTAAAAGTCAACTGCAAAAGAAAGTGATCATAAGCCTGGCTGCATTTCAAGAGATTGATGAGATTTTCCTCTTCAGATGACCCACATCAAGGGCACAGAGGAAGAATATTTACAGCACCAGGCAGTTTCACAGAAAATGTACCCGCAATTCCTTGTGTGAAGGAGTTACCCAGACCCCAAGTTTTCTGTTGTTACCCAGTACTCATCTTGCTGCTTCCCAGTGAGAATAAATAACAGTAGGTTTCTATCAACAGTGCTCTCTAAAGGAGAGGGGAGAGGGGCTCTGCTGCTTGCGTACTATTGCCTACCTTGACTAGGAAGCTCAACCAAGGCTGACTTCTTTGAGTGTTTATGTGAATCACTCAGACTAATGCTCCCTGTGGGAGTTTTGGCTCATGTTTTAACACAGCCAGCCTCATTTCAGTGAGTCCTGCAAGGTGGATATAACACAGCTTTTCCATTCAGCATTCCTTTAGCTGTTTAATCTGTTTTATAAGAACACAGCTGTAATGCCAGAGAAGCTGCAAATCTGAAGCAAGAAGCAAACGCAGCGGTATTAAGCAAGATTTGCTATTAGACTGAAATCTCAGGAGGCTTGGAGTTGTGTAACTCTCCTGTGAGCGGGATGATTAGATTTGCTAGTTAACACAAACAAGAACATTTGTGGAAAAGAGAAAAAAACCACAAAACCAAACAGATGGGTGCCTCCCTTTGCGTTATGGCCAAGGAATTACAGATTATTTTAAAGAAAACAGCAGGAATGTTCCATTTTACAGAGCTTTGTTCAGAGGAGAGACCATGGGCACAAAAGACAAGGCAGATCAATCCACGGTAAATGTCTGTGCTACTCTTCAGCAAAGCAGGACTATCCAGCTACTACCAATTACAGCAATGCTGTTTATTTCTTAAAAACTGCATTCCTCTTCTCCCGCAAGAACCCTGACTCATTTCACTGCCAAAGGATTATGTAAGCAGTGGTTTCCTTCTCACTTGTTTTCTAGCCCCAGTTTTAGGCTGGTTTTGACAGCTATGAAATTAAGTGAGTGAAATGTTTCTTCTCCTTGCCAGTGGGTACTTAGCCCTTTCTTCTGCCTCTTTGGCCACAAACTGCAGCTGGCAGCAGGGTGCTCAGGTACCACACGCTGGAGCACAGGGAGGCTGGAGCACATCATCCCCTGGGGCTTTTGGCAGCAGCAGCAGCGATGCTTTCTCAGCTGGACCCATCCAGACAGCACTCAAGATGCTGTGTAACAATTCATGCTCTTGCCTAGATGGCCAAAAATCCCATTGGCCTGTGAGCATCTCCTGATCCCAGGTGGGATCAGCAACAGGGCTGAGACTATGCTGGCAGTGTTGGAGTGTGGGTAGCACAGTCAGTGCCTGCAGCTGTCTGCAGGGCTGAAGGGTTAGGGAGCATTAGGCCTCATAGCATTAATTTCTGCTGGTCCCAGGGCAGAAGGGAGCAGTGAAACTGCAGTGCCAGTGAAACTCACGTGTGTGCTTTGTGACTGCAGCTCTGCGGGAACAGGACTCCAACTCTCGTTCAGTGGCTGCCAAAACGTCTCTCAGAGCCAAGACTGCTCTCAGAGCAGTCTCACGCTGCCTCTAGGACTCCACTAATGTACACCCCAGCAATGTCTGCATGTGAAAATCCCGCTCAGCTGGAGCATGGTTCTTGCACACCTGTTTCACGATTAACTTATTTTCCCAGGCTACAGGAAGCTTTACGAATATCTGAAGCACAAGAGAGGGGTTGCCATGAGGTTGAGTTCACATGAGGTGGGTCTAGCAGGAGAGTGTCTTCATGTACTGCTCCACTGGCTCAGAGCTAAAATAATCAAGTCATCATAAAGAATGTGGATACTGTGTGATCATCAGTGTTTCCTCACAGATGTTGAAATCCCTAGGCAATGTGACAATAAATGCTGTTTTGGTTTTTTTTCCTGGAATACATATGCTTCACAAATATTCTGGAATGCAAATTCCTGTTTAGTTACTTGGAAGGAGATCAGATTCCCTTTTCTTAAGATACTCAGTGATTTTGTCAGCAAAAAATAACAGCTTCATTAACTACAAACCTTCCTGTCCTGCTGTTCTCCACCTTCCTTTCTTCCAGCAAAAGTATATAGGTGCTGAATAGTAGTCACAAAAAACTATTAATCACACATTAAATGCACAGCCAACACATGCAAACTGGTGGATAAATGTGACTGAAGAGCATGGCTCTGGAGTAGGTCTTGATGTTCCTACAGTCATGGGGAAAAAATGGCTTGGGATGAAGACAGGAAGATGACACCCAATGGGTATTAACACCCTCAGAGCCCAAAGGAACATCACTGCAGCTGGAAGACAGTGGTGGCACCTCAAAACTCTTCCAACACCAGTTTCTTGCTGATTGTTTGTTCTTAAAGGGGAAAGGCAAGAAATGAGGCAGACTGCTTCAGGCTCCAAAGGAGGTAGAGAGACCTGAGGATTTCACAGCAAGAGTCTGACTGCGTACCTGTGCTCTAGGAAAATACAGGGTAGTCTGGACCCAGCTCGAAGAAAACAGATTATTTGCAGTGAATCAAGGTGCTCTATGCATTTGCATTATTTTTATACTTTCCTATCACATCCCACCTTCCACGAACACCCTGCTCACCGGGAGAGATTGCAGACCAGGCTCCTTTGCAGGCACTGCAGGTGTGGAGGTACCTACCACAGGCCTGCAGGCCCTTAATGTTTGAGCTAGTATACATCTTCTGTAGGAATCCAGGCTGCCAGGTTTTTTAAAACAAAGTTAGTATATGAGACTAACTCATATATTTTTTGTTTTTTAATCTAACAATAAAGGGTTTCATTAAAAGTAAGATAAATTTAAAGGACCGGGATGACATCAGCCAGCATAGTTTCAACCTATGAAATAACCGAAACTGGTGTTTGCGCATGAAAAGTCTGTGGTTTTTAAGCAAGGAGTAACCACAGAAATCTGTGTACAAAGAAGAACCAATGGTGGCAGACCATGAAACATGCCAGATCTGAATATTCTGATAACGTTCAAAGAGCAAATACATAATTCAGTTCAACTAATGAGTCTGCATGCAGCCTATAAGTATCTAATGGGTTGACACAACACATGTAATTAGTTTGTAAGTTCCTGAGGGCAAGCACAGGTCCCAGCAATCTCACATCAGGAACAGCTGTACCAAAGGGAATTAATCACAAGACCAGAGGGAGTATGTGGACTGCACGATCTTCTACCTGCCTCAGGCCAGGGAACTTCCCTGACCTGATTCACTGTCATTTGAACTGGAACATCCCTTTGAGAAGAAGACATTTTGAGGTAAAATATCTAGTGCTGAAGAACCAGCCACGAACCTTAGCATGTTCTTCCACTTTTTAATTACTTGCATTGTTAATTTTTTTTTTTGCCCTGAATCTGAATCTTCCAAGTCTCATTGTGCAGCCTTTTAATCTCATGATGCCTTACTCTGAGAAGGGGAAGAGCCCTCTGCAGCCAAATGCCTTTTTCCCTGCTAAAGGCTAGGTCCAAACACAGAAGCTGTGTGCTTACTCCTGACTGGGAATCCAAACCTCCATCATCTGCTTCGGCTGAGGGTGTGTGTGCAGGAAACCCAGCAGGGCCATGGAGCAAGGGACTGCTTGGAGCTTTTCCTAGGCAGGGCTGAGGAACGTGGCACAGGCACACCACTCATGAGTAGGGCACTTGCTTGCATGGAGAGGAAGGGCAGGAACAAGTTCTGCTCCTGGAGAGATTTCATTCATGGCAGTTTAATGTAGAACAAGTACACAGAGGTGAGAAGAGCTGTGGGTGGTGTATGACAGTGCGTGGTGGAGGTGGTCTCACTGGGCATTTTGAGGGGGCTCCAGCAACTGCACTACTCTGCCTAGATTCAGGAGCCTGATCTGCCCTACTCAGGGACAAGCAGCAGAGATATGTACCCAGGACAGGAGCAGAACTGTAGGTTCTGGAGGGATCTCTGCCTCTCAACAGAGAGGTGCCAAATCAATTTAATTGCCTCAAAAGTTAGGCAGTTGCTGAACAAATACCTTTCTAGATCTAAATGTTAATGGTGTCAGTCTTCTTTTACCCCTTCTAGGGCACCTTGGCCTTTTTCCAGATCCAGCCCTGTCTGACTGTGATTAAGTCACTCACATTAAGAGCCATGTAAAGAGCTCAGGCAATAGTTTCAAACCAGAATCTTTCCTATTTGCGGATCCAAGATCTTACTCCTTTTGTCACAGAGCTGCATGCCACAACCATCTGTCACTGGCTAACCCCTGCTATTGCTCCAGGACCTTTCAGTGTTACCTGACTTCATCATAGTCACGGATGCCCACTGATGACCTGCATGGTGTTACTCCAAGTTAGTCCAGAAATGCCTGCCAGCTTTTTGACATGTGCACACACAGGCCATGCAGAGGGCAGGTGCCTTGCTGGGAGTTAGAGGGACTATAAGTAGACCTAGAAAGTTTTTAACAGACATTGTACGGTCCTTTAGGTACCAAGGGCTGAAAAACATCATCCTGAGGTCTTTTGTTCTGAGATTGACAGTGGATGTAAGTTACAATTTACTCAGTGCCAGGCAGTCATTCTTATTGTATCTGACCACGGTTACAACCTCTGTGTCAGCTGCAAACTTCATCACTCAGGGTTTTATCTGGCCCATGGTTTAAAACGAAACAACACAACATGAAACAGTGTAAGACAATATCCAATCCCTGCAGAACCTCTCAGGAAAAGAATTGCTTAAGGATGGTTTCTCTTTTAGTTATTTTAAGACTGGTGTGCTGCGCTTACATCAATTGAACCGGATCGAGTTTATATTTTTCTACCTTTTAAATCAAAGTTATTTTCTAGCCAGCTTCTTACATAAGCAACAAAATACTTTTATTTTACCAGTAAAACTTGCAATCTTGTTCTAGAAATATGTTTGACACAATTATTTTCCTTAATCACATGTTGATTTACAATTATTATTACTATTGCTACCACTATTAAGCTTGTTTAATGTTTTATTAGTCAGAACCCTCTGTCTAATCTGCTCTCATTTCTCAGGGAGCAGAGCCAAGCTGACAAACTATCACCATCAGGTCATCTTATCTACCTGTTTTTAATATTGGCATAAAATTCATTTTTTACCCACTTATCTTCATATTTCTGCTATCTCAAGACTTAATAAAAATGTAATTATTTTTCTTGTCTGTCTTAAAAGAATCAGATATAGAAGAGCAATACCAACCAACTTTAAAATCTGTCAAGCTAAAAGATTCTGTTTACCACCCTCTCTGTTATTTTTGGAATGCAAAGTATGTCATCACCCCTCTGAGAAATGCATACTTAATCCTGCTCTTTAGCCAGTATGTAACTGGATTATATACCAAATATTTCAATCTATTTTGCATTTTTTTGACAATTCAGCTATTTTATATTGATTAAAACTTGTCAGAGCATCAGAACTGGATTCTGAAGGGTTACTAGATATCAATATCATGACTTAACCAGCAAAATATAATTAAAAGTACTTACAAGTCTTGAATTTAAAAAAAAATGCTTCCTTTTTTACTTCTGGCTTTATGAACCTTGGATCCTGTTCCAATGCTTTTCTCCACCAGATGAGAGCTAGAAATTTAATTTTATTCATAAAAAAGGTGGTGTTTTTATTTTAGTCACCTGAGTCCAGAAGTCAGGGTTTTAAGAAAATAGATCAACCACCAGGAAACCCATGGCGACGCATGAGAGCTAGCAAATATTCTACAGCATCACCAGTGCTGCGAGATTAGCAACATTGAAAGAAGCAGTCAGCAACAATCGGTATCAATGGCAATGCAGCATCTGTCTATTTGATGAAAACTGGGAAGAGCTGTTTTCCTTTTAAAGTGCACCTGCGACCTTTAGGTGGCTGGCCCTGGCATTCAGCCTGGGTGCCAAACTGGAAGCCTCCCACCTCCAACCCCTCCTTTGGCTGGTTTTTATAGGTTGTTCTGTGAGAAATCCACTTCAATACCTAAACTGCCTTCACACCTTGGTGCTTCCAGAGCCCAGGACAAGGGAAACGGGACTTTTTTATTTCTACACTCTTCTCTGATATGGGCCTTCCTGTGAAGGTGCTCCACAACACCTTCTGCTGAGAGTAATTCACAAGATCCCCACCTGGTCCACAGGATCAAGCCTGTTCTAAATAACCTGTACATGTAATTTTTTTTTTAGAACTAAGAGAAGATTGATCGAATGTTTCTTCTCATCATCAAGCTTAGTTTCCATCCTTGTTTAGCTGCTTCTCAAATACATAATTATCTGAATATACCAAACATACTTAGCAGCAACCTCATGAAGTTTTACAAAGACGAGTTGGCAGAGTCTACACATGGGATGGGTCCTGGTCGATGGAAAGCTGAATCTGAGTCAGCAGTGTCCCAGCAGCCACGAGGGCCAGCTATGTCCTGGGATGCATCAGGCACAGCATTGCCAGCTGGGCAAGGGAAGAGATTGTCCCACTGTGCTCTGCACTGGGGCGGCCTTACCTTGAGTGCTGTGTGCAGTTTTGGGTGCCACAGTATAAACAAGACATTAAACTATTAGAGAGTGTTCAAAGGAGGGCAGCAAAGATGGTGAAGGCCCTTGAGGGGAAGCCATATGAGGAGTGTCTGAGGTCACTTGGTCTGTTCAGCCTGGAGAAGAGGAGACTGCAGGGAGACCACAGTGCTGTCTGCAGGTTCCTCACAAGAGGAAGTGGAGGGGCAGGCACTGATCTCTTCTTTGTGGTGCTCAGTGACAGGACCTGAGGGAATGGCCTGAAGCTGTCTGAGGAGGTCTAGGCTGGATATAGGAAAATGGTTCTTCACCCAGTGGATGGTTGGCACTGGAACAGGCTCCCCAGTGAAGTGGTCACAGCACCAAGCCGGACAGCGTTCAAGAAATGTGTGGACAACACTCTCGAGATTCTTGAAGTGTCAGTAGTGGGACAGGAGTTGGACTTCGATGATCTTTGTGGATCCTTCCAACTCCGGATACTCTATGGTTCTATGTTCCTGCTACTTGCTACCACTGTCTGTACTAGCTATTTATGTATTTATACATATATGTATTTGAAGGGAAAACTTTATATTTAGTCTGGTGCTCAGAAATGTTCCCTATTCTCAGCATTCACCTTAAGGATTTTATTTCTTTTGGGCAGGGAGCATCCGGAAAAGGCTCCTGCCGTCAGTTACCGCATCTCCTCCTGCCAAGCCCCAGCAGCCCTGGCAGCAGCCGCTAAAAGCTCGCTTTGAGCTCCCTCTGGTGTCCACCGTCCTGCAGAGAGCCTCCCCAGCGCAACCCCGGCCTCAGCAGCTACAGCAGCACTGCTGTACCGTGGGATGCTCAGGGACCGCTCGTCACTTGGCTGTTTGTAATGAGGTACGCGTGAAGCCTCTGCAGAGCACAGGGTAACACATCACATTCTGGAGGCCCTGATTCTGCAAAAACCTAAGTGCCCGATGCCGCGTGAAAACCCAAGTGCTCACTGCAATGCTCTGCCCCGATGATGGCAAAAGCCACCACAGGCTGTGGGGGCCTGGCTGGCCTGCAGCCCCTGCCCGATCTGCACTGACCCTGCCTCGAGCGCGGCCCCTCAAAGCTGTCATGCCATTGAGAGGCATCAAACCATAGCAGCAGGAAAGTCCACAAAAACTGTGAGACGGAGACTCGGAAGCAGGTGGAGGGCCTGGCTGGGGTGGGCTGGCTGGGGTCTGGTGGGCTGGGGGCAGTGTGGTCCCACATAGAATTACAGTATCAATTAGACTGGAAAAGACCTCAGCAATCATCGAACCCAACCTATGTCTGAATACCCCCCGTGTCAATTACACTGTCCAGTCTTTCCTTAAACACCTTCAGGGACGGTGAGTCCACCACCACCCTGGGCAGTCTGCTCCAATGTCTACTTAGCCCTTCTGTGAAGAAATTCTTCCTAATGTCCAACCTAAACCTCCCAGTTTCAGACTATGTCTTCTTGTCCTGTCACTATTTACCTGGGAGAAGAGGCCGACCCCCACCTGGCTCCACCCTCCTTTCAGGCAGTTGTAGAGTGATAAAGTCTCCCCTGAGCCTTCTCCTTTTCAGGCTAAGTAATCCCAGGTTCACTCAATTCTCCTTGTAGGACTTGTGCTCCAGACCTTTCACCAGCTCTGTTGCCTTCTCTGGACCTGCTCAAGCATCTCAATGTCCTTCCTGAATTAAGGGGCCCAGAATTGGTCACATTATCTGAGGTGTAGCCTTAGTAGTGCTGAACTCACTGCCCTAATCCTGCTGGCCACACTATTGCTGGTACAGGCCAGGATGCCATTGGCCTTCTTGTCCACCTGGGACATGGCCTCCAGGCTCATGTACAGCTGCTATCGACCAGCACTCCCACGTCCTTTTCTGCCGGGCAGCTTTCCAGCCACTCTGCCCCCAGCCTGTAGCGCTGCATGGGGTGGTTGTGACCCAAGTGCAGAACCTGGAATTTGGCCTTGTTGAACCTCATGCTGTTGGGTCTCAGGCCCATCGTTTCAGCCTGTCCAGATCCTTCTGCAGAGCCTTCCTACCCTCCAGCAGATCGACACTCCTGCCCAACTTGGTGTCGCCCACGAACGCCCCCCGTGGTGAGATGGGAGACACCGCTGCCCGCGCGCCCACCCGCGGCCGCGGCCTGCGCGGGCGGTGCGGGGGCGGTGGAGCCGTTGCCATGGCAGAGGGCGGGTCCGCCCGCCCGCCCGGCCCGGCCCGGCCCGGCTCGGCCCAGGTGCAGCCGTGCCGCGCCGCCGGGACATTTATCCGCGGCCCGGGGGCGCTGAGGCGTGTTCGTGCTCCGCGCCTCGGCCTCGGCTCGGAGGGGGAGGGGGACTGGTGGTGCGGCCCCGAGGCGGGAGGGAGGGAAGGCCGGGCTACAGCCCTCAGGAAGTTTAACCCAACTTTCCGCTGAGTCTGCGGGGCGCCGGGGGCGGCTGTCCCGGCTCGACTTTGAGCCCGGCGGCCGCGCCGAGGTGAGGTGGTGGGGAGGGCTCCGGGGGGGTCTGCGCCGCCGGGGATGCAGCGGGACCAAGTGCGGGCCTCCCGTCCGGGAAGCCGGTGTGTGCTGGGAGGGAGCTCCCGGACCTGTTCAGCCCGCGCCTGCAGCTCTCCCAGAGGTGCCAGCTGGGGCTCTTATGTGTTTCAGAGCTTGAAGCAGGGCGAAATGCTTCGTTGTGAGGTAAAGATGCTGTTATTGCTGTGGCACATTTGGTGTAGTCAAAACCCCTTCATCACTGTGCTGAGTGCCCTGACTCCCACCAGTGTTATAATTAAAAGTTTGAGCTTTGTCAACCATGGGGGAGAAATAGTTGAAAATGAAGCAGAAGCCCACCTGCTGGGACCGTGAGGGTGAGGCTACTGTGGGGTGCTGGTATTCGCTGTTTCTTGTACTGTCTCACTTTAACTCGGTGTTCTTCTCTTCAGGTAGCAGGGCAACAACAGGCAAAATGACAGCTGTGAGATATGAACAAGGGACCGAGCCGAGAGAAGCATTTGGGTGAGTGAAATGAGCTGTGCCAGTGTAGGGGTTAGTGCTTCAGGTATAACAGATGGAATGATGGTGGAGTGTCTGAAGTTTATATAGTCTTTTTATCTGCCCTCTACTGCCAGTGCTGCTGTCTGAGAGGAGGGATATCTTTGAGAGAAATACACTGTTTTGATTCCCTTCTTGTAAGTAGTTAATAAGTGGTTAATGAGTACAGGGTCTCCACCACTGGTATAATAAGCCCATGGCATTAAAGTGTTCTCTCTTTTGGCATCCAGATTGTCAAGAAACTTACAAGAGAGCTTCAAGGTCTCTTGTAGAGCAAGATGCTCTTCCTCTGCTTGCTTTAAAAGCCTCAAGTCTGAAGTTGCCTTTAGCTATGAGCAGACAGAAAAGCTTATGTTCTGTGTGGAATGTGTGTGTGAAGAAAACAATTTCTTATTGTACATCCTCCTTCTATTCTCTTCCACCCCAGTAGTCAAAGACTAATTGTAGTAGCTTGAGGCTGAGAGCTTGTTCTGCCTTGGACAACATGTAGATGTAGAATGATCAGCAAAACAAACTCTCTCTGACAAAAGCATTATCTAGAACGGAATTGCTGTGTGGGAGCACTATGGAAACAGTGTACTTGGACTCGACTTCTGTTTTATCTTTGTATTAAAGATTGTCTTCCTAACTGAAAACACTTCTGTTTCTCATTCTTCTTGTGGCATATTTTAATCACAGTAGAGGATAAGAAGGTGGCATTTGGTACACTTTGTGTCTGCAAGTATAAGCGAGTGACCTGCAGCAAAATCGCTGCAGCAGCGTTAAAGCAGATGCTTTAATAAGTGAAGCATTTCTGCTGTTCAGTAAGTGTAAACACCCAAGTGAATATTCTGTAGGAATAGCTGGGAAGCAAACCTGAATGGCTACCCATCACTAGAGCTTTGCTTCAGCTCTCGGAACAAAATGAGGGCGGTGATGTCTGGAAATACCGGAGCTGGTAAATGAGGCTTGAGTGCTAAAATTGTTGCATCAGAATAGTTCTTCTACTGAGCCTGATACTGAGTGCGGGTGGTGAAGCATCAGTACTGGTTGCTGAAGCTGTAGGAGAAGCATCATTAAACTTCTTGCTTAAAAGGTGGTTATCCTAGACTGCAGAAGCAGTGCTGGTGCATGGGTCTGTTGTGGAGGATGAAGAATATTTGAATCCTGAGAATTGCTACACTAATGCTTCAAACATGCTAGGGAAACATCAGTACTGAATATGTGTATGTAGCTGTTCCTGCCCAAGAAGCAATGATGCCAGAGGCAGAGCCTGAGCAAACATTGTGGCTGTGCTATTATGCATCACAGTATTTCTGTGGAGAAGACTGAAATAAAAACTCCTGGATTTGGATGCTACACTTTTTATCTGAAATTGTCATGCGGCCTTCAAAAAAACCTGAAAACTTGATCTAAAGAGACCCTTTTAAGGAAGTTATGGCAAGAAGCCACTACCCCAAAAAACTGCTGTGCTAGCACTAGCTCAGCCGCTGCTCTGGTCTTCCAGTTTCCGGTCTGGTATCCTGCTCTGCACAAAAACATCTCTGTGCTATGGTTTTTCCTGGTGAAAACATTAATTCTCTGGACAAGAAGTTCACTGTGACAGCTTTAATGTCACTTGGACTCTCTGAAGCCATTTTGTGTATGTATATTTTCGATACTTCTAGAGCCTGGTCTGTTGAGTCCTTAGCGGACTCATGGATGCCCTGCTTCAAAGCCCTTTATCCTACTGCTGAACACATCTGTCTCTTTTGGGGGGAGAAAAGGGAAAACTTGTGACAAATGGGTTGCTAATGGGAAGTAGATCAGCACAAGCCAAAGGGCTCAGCTGTGATCATATGGGGGGGAAGTCTTTCTTCCCTGTGTACTGAGCCTGTGCTGTGTATAGAGCTGACATCTCTACTAGTGCGTGACTTGTGTTATTCCTTTGCCAGCCCTCCAACAGCAGACGAGGCCACAGTAAAGATTGATGATGGTCGTGATGAGGATAATGGACCAGACAGCTGTTTCAAGTAAGCTAATGATATACTAAATTTCCTTGCTTACCCCCGGAAGTGGAACCTGGTCAGCCAAAATAAGAAGGCAGGTGGCTTGCTGAAGTTGAGAGAAGCCCAGTAAAATGCTTGATATTGACATTTCTTCTAGTACATAGTGAAGGAAGACAAGTAGGTTGAGGAAGCTTCTTTTTCTCTCTAGGGATAAAAGCCCAACCCAAGAACATAAGTCCATCATATTATGGAGAATGAGTAGTCCAAACTGCATTGATTAAATTTTCCCAAAGGAATGAGTTTGTGAGGGCACAGATGAACAAGTGCTGGTGAGAAAATGGGGTGAATGAGTATTCTGGGCATAACAATAAGCATCACGGCCCTCATCGAGTCTAAATTGTCTGAACTTGCTAGTAGTTAACTCTGTTCTTGAAGCAGTTGTTTTCTGACAGCGTTTAGCTAACATTATTCTTACAGCAAACTTAGTCAAGTCAGTGGCAAGTCCTGCAGCTCAAGAACAGTAAGCCTAAGCCTATTATCTCAGTTATTCTATGTGACATGTCTTTCTAGATTTCAGAAGTTGGAATTTACGAATGTATTTCACAAAAGCTTTAAGCTAATTATGTAATCAAATGTGTCATGTTTCCTTCAACTGATTTAAGATGTTGGCGGGCCAAATTGGAGTGGTGTGTGTACATATTTTGGTCTGTAGTATACCTAGTAGAAGTATTTGTCCATAGACAGTGGAAGCTGAAGTCTTGGTGTCCCTACCACCGTTGTAGGATTGACTGGACAAAGACGTAAACCAACAAACAATTAGTGTCATTATTGCAGTGTTTCCTTAGATATTTGACATTCATAAATACCAAGAAAACCTTCTATATGTTAAGCTGCCTTCAGGACAAGACATGATATTACATCCTTGACTTCCATAGGAAAAGTACTAGAACCCAAGTATATCCTTCCAGCTTAAGAATGCATATGTTTGCTGGTTAGACCTTGTACCTTAGTTTAGAGTAAGAAGCAAACAATGAAAAGTGTGGGTTAATTCAGTAACCCCAGCAAGATGCTGCCTCAGCATTTCAAGGGTATCTAGCCTTGTATTAAACTGAGTTATTGAAGTGCTCCAAGGGAAATGCAGTGCTTTAATTGTCCTAGAGGAAGCAAGTATTTTGGACAGGATCACTGGGGTGCAATGTGCCTTACTGAGCTGACAAAAACTTCTTGTAACAGTGCAAAATAAATCTATCAGTACTTTTTGTCAGTATGTTAGCACTAATGGTAAGTCCTGCTGTGAGTGATATGCTTGAAAAAGGTGATTTCTTCTAAGTGTCTAAGAAAAGACTTGATGCTTACAGTAGTTAAGTAATCTTGGGATTACTTAAGAGACTGGCAGCCTGTTTTTCAAACTGTCAGAACTGGAGGTTTGCAAGTTCTACACCAAAAACTTCTACTTTAGTTCTTGGTGTAATCTAAAGAGGCTTCCAGCCAGCAAGAGAGTTACATAAAAGTTTTGTTCTAAACCAGAGGGCTTAAAGCATACCAAAGAGGCAACAAACTCTGCTGTAACTGGAAACAGGAGCTGTGACCCTGACAGGATTGAAGATAACTCTCACAACTGGAAGAACTTGGCTTCAGAAACACTTTTTCTTAAGAGATATTTGGATTTTCAACCTGAAAGCCAAACTGATGTTTCCTTTTAAAATTAGAAGTGGGATTTGTATTCCTCTATTCCAAAGGCATGGGAGCTGTTAACAAGTGCAGCTCTTTTCAGGCCTGGGGAAAAAAATGGTCTGATGCAATAAACTAATAAATTGAATGAAATATATTAAAAGATGTTTATCTTCCAGTCTTCCTCTTGACCAATAACTATTACATAAACCCACTTCTTATAGCTTACTAAACCAGAGTTCAAGTGTCACTGGGATTGTGACACTGAATAATGTTACAGATAAGTACACACTGCTGTATTTCTTGGGTCTGGAAGCTGATTAATACTTCTTCTAACGAGTGATCAAAGCTTTGTTTTCAAGTACTCCCTTAACCTATATACTTCATGAATGCAACTGAGTAATCTCATCTTAGAGAAATCACTACTATGCAGAATACTAAAACCAAAGCAATGTGACCAAAATAATATTACAATGCCCTTATGGCTAATACCTGTAGCAAAATGTCACTTGTCTTGATGTCAATTCTCTTCTCTTGCAGTGCAACTAGGAGGAAAATTGCCCCCTTTGTGATGTCATTTGGATTCAGGTAAAAGCTTGTGCTTGAAGTGATGTGGGCAAGGTAAAAATAGTCCTCATTTCTGGTGTAAGAACTTGGAGAGTTCCTTAAACATCAGTAACTCTAGCTTGCTTTATCTGAAAAGTACTGAATCTCTTGTCACCCCCAGAAAAGGGAACTTGAGAAAAGTACTAGAATTGAAAAATAGGTCTTAAGCAGATAGGACAACATTCTTCAAGGATAGCTGAAAGTCGGAACTGTAAATGTCACTGACTTGGATAAAACCTCTTCAATGGCTTATTCTTGGCTGGCAGCCTTTGAACAGTTGGTCAGTTGTGTGTAGTCTAGGTGCTGGAACAAGGCAAGCCATTAAAGACAGTTATTTTTAAGGGACTATATTAAGTCTTGAGGGGGGGGGAAGCTGAGTAAGATGAAAGCAGCAATGATACTTGTGTGCCTTGAAGCATTCAGGTTTGCACTGCTTCAAGGTAGCTGTGAAATCATAAGTTAATAACTACGGCTATGTCTGAGGTAAACGTATGGTTCCACATAGATGATGGTCTCTGCATGTCACTTAAAAATGCAATTGGAAATCTTCATCTTATAATTAAGCAGGCTTCAATCTATGTAAGAGAACACACTCTTTCTGGAACAGTCTAGAAATCAAGGCTTGTGCTATTCAGTTCATAAGTGTCCATAATTCATTCCTGCCTCTTAAATTTACTTGTATTTTTCTCTTTGCAGAGTATTTGGAATTGTACTTATCATTGTGGACATTATAGTTGTGATTCTGGATCTGGCTGTCAGTGAGGGAAAGAAGGGTACAGAGATTCCTGAAGGTGTTTCCCTGGCAATAGCACTCTTCTTTCTCATTGATGTTCTCCTGAGGGTGTTTGTTGAAGGGTAAGACATGTGCAAAAATTAAGTCCATGTGGCAAATCCTCAGGCTAGGAAGGAAGCAAAATGTCAAACTTGAGCTATGAACATGATGCCCTGTAGGCTAATTTTCTGGTCATAGATAATAGCCATGTCTTGGCTGTGTGTGTTGGTGGTTACCCTTCTATAGAGCAAGCTGTATGTGTTTTCAGTGTAAGTGAGCACTTGGAAACTACATCAGCTTTGCCATAACTTGTGTGTAAATCAGATGTAAGATTGCTTTCTTAGTGAGACTTCAGTGCTTAGTGTTAAGAACTACTTCAGGAGAGCTCGTCTCTAGCAGTAGCTCTGTATAGATGGTTCTCTTCTTGAAGATATATTTCAGTCTTTGCTACCTGTATTGGCATCTGTCTAAAACTCTCTTTGGTTTCAGCTTCAGGAACTATTTCCAGTCCAAACTGAATATTTTGGATGCGTGTATAGTGGTGGGCACTCTGTTAATTAATTTGACGTACTGCTTCATAGACCTTAATGCAGCAGAGGAGATACCAAGGTAAGAGTGGTATGGCAGCTGGTAAGTGTGAGCTCTCTTTCTGATCACCTAAGAATTTTCTTGGCTACCTCTAAGCCAGATGTGTGCATATGAGATCACAAATGGGACCGTGATAGTGTGTCATGGTACAGACTAATGAAGGCTGGACACACAACTTTGGCCTGTGTTTATGCTGTAGGCTGTTCCTGCCTCAAAGGCAGAGGTGATCTGAACATACTAGTAGGCAGGGGTAACTAAAAGTGAGGCCATCAAATGCTCTGACTCGAGCACTCTTTGGGGAAAGGTGTGCAGTAGCCCTAACAGGGAAGAGAGTCTGAAGAAGGTCAGAAAGAAGAGTTGGATTATCATAGCAAATGGAACAGACAACTGAGGGAGTATCTCCATTGAATGGATCTTGAAATAGAAAGAGTTGCCAAACTGTCTTGTTTCCTTTGCTTTGCTTTCTCAAAAGCCGTATAGTAATATATGGTGGATTTTTCAGCCATGCTCTGAGGAGAGGAAGCATGCTGTTTATGTGCATAAGATACTTCAAGTCCTGTTTCCTTCTGATTTCTATATCTTGATCAGATGATAATCTGTGAGATTAATCCATTCCTGATGGAGACACAACTACAAATTTAAGATGCGTTTTGTCTGCACTAGGTTTGACTTAGAGAAACTTTCTTGCATCAGCCAGGGAAAAGTTGGGCTCTTTAAAAAAAAAATTTAAAAATCACCCCCTCCCCCAAGTTCAGCTGACTAATGGGCGGAAGAGGGGAACATTATTCCAGAAGAAAACAAGAAGTTTAGTTATTGAGGAATCCAGACTTGTAAGTACTAGTTTTGTCTTAAAGTGCTGGCTAAGCTTGCGTTTCAAAAAGTAAAAATGTTGAAGGAATAGCTTTTGTAGCCTTACTAATAAAAGGCTGTTTCCTTCTAGGTTGTCTTAAACATTCATCTGAGTTTTTAATTATTACTTCCCATTTCTGTGGCCACATTTTTCTAAAGCAGCTTTCATCTTACAGCAGCATCCAGATAAAGGGAGGGGAAAAGAGTACTCTGACAGGATAATCTGCACTTTTATCTCTACTAGGCTATGTTAGTAGTAGGCCTGACCCATTGACCCATCTGGTTGTAGATCTGCGTGTGCAAATTCTTTGTATTCTGACTTCTTGAAGTTGATGGGAATCTAGAATAGTTTTTTTTTTCTCACATAAAGAGGTCTTCACACTGCTGCTCTCAGAAGACACTCAGCTGCGGCCTATACCATCCTACCTATTCAATTTTTGGAGCCCTCTGTAAGGCTTCTCTTGTTAAAGGCTCTAAAGTTGTGTTCTGACCAAAATATTACTACCTGACAGTAGATGATACCTCAGATTTGACCTAATCCTGAATCTTGAGATGAGGTGGTCTTCTCACCTGATACACCAGTAGTGTCCACAAAATCCGACTAATTCCCAGTAGCCTTACTGGGGTTTATCACTTTTCTTTCCTCAGTCCTTCCTCAAGAAGCAAACAGTAGTCTTAAAGCATCTGATACATCTCAGAATAATTAGAATTTGAGCAGCTTTTATGTGGATGAGACCTTATATATGACAAGTGAAATTTCGGTGACAGTCCGTAGAGGTAACATGCTCTGATGGAGAAGTGTGGTTTCTCTTTCTAATCTGGTCTAGCTGGGTGTGTGTAGGGATGTAGTTAACTGTTTCCTTGAAGTCTGACCTATAAAAGGACATTGATGAACAAGAGCTGGATATCAGTCTGGGAGCTAGTGCTTAATTGGTTGACTTCCTTGAGGGCAGAATGCAAACAGCTTTTATCTTGAAGAGTTGCTTCTCAGAGTTGTGGGAAGAGGGGTTATGGAGTTTTCACCCCAGTTTTGGTTCATCTCATTTTCTGCTAGCTCCAAGGAAATTCTGTTTTGAAAATGGAGGTGATACTGAATTTGGAAGAAGCTCAGGGAAAAACTGAAACTTTCCTCCATGTATCCAGGACAACCTTACCTTGCTGACTTCAAGCTCCATATCTGGAGAGCAGACTGTGTTCAACTGGAGTTTTGTCTGCCTTACTGTTGGTATTCACCAACATTTTTACACAAGTGTATCAAAAGCTAGAATGTGTGCTGCTTAAGATGTATGCTCACTTACCTCCTTAGGGAATGAAATTATTAGTTTGCCCTTGTCCCTAGGAGTGTGGGAAGGCAGCTTCTCCTGTTCAGTTGTTTTGATAGAACCGCTCACCTAAGCTTCTTTCCTGCTTCAAAGTTCAGCAGTAGTTCAAAGTTCCTCTAACCAAACCAAGTATTCAGGCTGCTGAATGATTAAACACAGGATATATACTTATCTATTATCAGGTTTCTTAATCAAGTCCTGATGTACTTAGCCAGTCTAGCTTCTTTTCAGTCATTTTTCAGGTGGCTACATACACTTAAATGTATAGTTGAGAATAAGCTTCAAGGAACAAGAATTTGGTGATAATAACATGGGTAATGTTAATGGAATTTGTTGCTTTCTAGCCAGAGGTGCCTGTGGAAGTCTGTTTCAGCAAGTAGGGGATTTCCTAGTTCTGTTAGCTGTTGAGAACATGTACTCATAAAAAACTCTTGACAATAAAACCATGATATTCTTGAAGTACAGTACTAGTTCCAAAGTCAGCCTGAGAAGTCCTGGTTTAATATATGGAACAAAGTTTTACACTGTCTCTGAAACAGCTTTTAAACAGCTTTAATCTTTGCCTCTAAGTTTATTTGTGTCCATTTTCTTTCATGGTGAATCTGTCATCTAGAATGGTTATTTTCCTCCGAATTCTGAGAATTGTCATCTTGGTAAGAATATTCCGTCTGGCTTCACAAAAGAAGCAACTCGAAGTGGTGACCAGGAGAATGGTAAGCTGGCCTCTTAACATACCTAGGCTGCTACTACTGTTTCCAACTCTTTCTCCAGGCAGCATCAGTGGTAAATAGCAAGGCTCACCATGCCCTATTGGTCTGCAATTGATAGTATTGCCCAAGCAGCACACCTGTTTGGTGTCCCTGACAAGGCTCTGGAGCTTTGCTTCCACCTTCAGTAAAGCCTTGTCATTCTCAGCTTTGCTCAAGTAAGCAGCAGCTGGACCTGGAAAGCCGGCATATCAAAGTGATTACAACGCCGCTGTGTGTCTCAACTGACAATTTCTAGCTTGTGTGGTACATACACTGTTTTCCCTCACTTGGGGGAAAGTAGGAGTTTTAATGTGTCTGATGCTTTATTTTGGGTGCAGATAAAGCAATCTAGCTGTTAAAGCCCTGTCCTCTGTAAATGCCTCTTATTTCATCAGAGGCATTCAAGTGGTACTTTAAGCTTCAAGTAAGTCCTGTTTCTCAGGAATAAGCAGTCTTGGTTATGGTAGCCTTTCAGTCTCCAAACACTCAAATAAAAATGACAGATTCATGCATCAGTGTGCAAAGGATCTGCAGTGTAAAAATTCTATACAGAGCTTCTACCTAAAAGTTATTACAAGAAATGTTGCACTTGGGTAATGCTGTAGTGAAATGAGGCTCTGCTACTCAAGCTTAACTTGAAGTCTAGATGGTTGAATTTTCCTAGTAACAGGCAACACTTAGTGATTTTTGGCATTCTTGTGGAAGATTAACTCTTACTTTTTTTCTGATCAGGTCTCTGAAAACAAAAGACGTTATATGAAAGGTGGCTTTGACCTGGATCTCACCTATATTACTGGTTTGTGGAAACAAATGTCACTTTGCAGCATGTTATGTCCTGTTAAGACTTGTTTTTCAGTTAATAAGAGCTTTTCATGAAATACAGACAATATTTTAGACTTAGGAAATTTAAGTATGAAGTCAAACCAGGCCTACTCCTTTGCTGGGGGATTTTGAAATGTGGATTCCTGACTGACGCTATTCTCCAGAATTAGCTTTCTTGGGAGAGTTGTACATGCTGTGTGTAATGATAGAAATTTATCTGAGGTCTGGGGAACCAGTGCAGGGAAAGTATTGACTTACAGTATTTTTGCTTCTGATTCTATGGAGACTGACACTTGATGGTGGCTGATGCTTTGGGAAGCATTATTTGTCTTTCTCTAGCTATGCTAAATGTAGAGGAAAGCCTCCCAGAAATGAATAGATTGTTCTTACAGCTAGGGTACGAATAAGACACTTCATAAGGATCTTTGTCAATCATGTAGTTCTTATGTGTAGGGGGGCTTCCTGCTGTTACTTGTGATTGCTGTCTTCTCAACAGATCGAGTTATTGCAATGTCATTTCCATCTTCTGGGAAGCAGTCTTTCTACAGGAACCCCATAAAGGTAAAAATCTTATCTACCAAGTTCACTGTTGCTGAAACCTGTTTCTTTTATAGGTTCCCACTAGTTTACACGTGACCTAGATCATGTCAGTCCTAGTTCTGCTGCCTTTGCTGGTTGGCATGATTGACTGATGATCTCCACTGTGGTGCACTGCTTATGTTGTAGTGTCTCAGCTAATCCTAGTAGGTTATATCTCATAGTGTGGACACACCAGTGCTTTGATGCTTCTGTTCTTTGGGAATGCTTTGAAGAATCAAGGCAGTTCTGTCCCAGGCTAGTAATAGTGATAAGATCTAGTAATCTAAATAAAGTTGTTTAAAAGGTCTGCATACATAATATCCATTTCAGAGCTATCCTTCCTGATATTGTGGAAACATATATAGGGGCAGAAGATAGCTGCAGTAGTACTTTTATTCCAGACAAGAACCTGAGCTGTTGGGTTGGAAAGGCCTGCTGTCCAAGGGCTGTTCATGAATGCAGTTGCTGATCTCATCTAGAGGGGTGGGGGGGTTGAGGTGGCAGTGGAAATAAGGAGTAGAGCATTAACTACTCTGAACTTACTATTGCTTAGGAAGTTGCAAGATTTTTGGACACCAAACATCCAGACCACTATAAAGTCTACAACCTTTGCAGTGAGTATGTTTAGCTGTTGACTATGTTGAAATATTGGAGATAAAATTTAACGTAAGTGAAAAGTGTTAGACCAGAAGCTAAGCACGCATGGTTTTAGCCAAGTTACCTCTGGTTTTTTTCATTTTGATCTATTAATTAACACTACTGTATTTTAGGCACTAGTACATGTTCAGACCAGCAGTTGTGTGTTACAAGCCACTTTCTTTGTTACAATCCTTCTCCCTTCCTGGCATAACTTCAGATATTTTCGTATAGGTGAAAAAGGCTATGACCCCAAGTACTTTCACTACAGGGTGGAAAGGATCTTCATTGATGACCACAATGTCCCAGCACTACAGTGAGTCTTGTCAAGAAATACATCCATTGTAATAGCTCTGTGGAGACGTTTGCTTTAAGCCACTAATTATCCTCTTGTTTAGGGACATGCTGAAATTCACTGCCAGTGTCCGTGAATGGATGAATCAAGATGAGAAGAATGTCATAGCAATTCACTGTAAAGGAGGAAAAGGTAGGATTTCTCATGTGTAATCTGTGTATGCTACAAATCACACTTCTTTGTTATTATAGCTTCTTTGATGTTAGTGTGGCCTTAAACCATAATATGAGATGGGTTTACAGTGTAACTTGACAAACTCTGCGGACACTGTGATGACTAGCAAGAGTATAGTACTGTGTTTAGTATTACACAACCCCATTTTTAGGTAGTCTAAATTGGTTCTTAGTCTAAACTGTCATTGTGTCTCTTAAAATGTTCTTCAATAACTTTCTGGTATTCTGGCAGCTGGGATAGCAGTCCCTCAGGAAAGACTGGGGATAGGGGGCTACTGAAACTGCTGCTGTTAAAAGTGTTAGGCTGCTGCTTTGGTTTCTGGTAGCCAGTCACCTATGCTGAATATTATGCCTTGTAATATAGCTCAAACTATCCATTGTTTAGGTTGGAAAAAGACCTTTAAGATCAAGTCCAACTGCTAACGCAGTACTACCAGGTCCACTACTAAACTATGTCTCTCAGTGCCACATCTGCACATCTAAATACCTGCAGGAGTGGTGATTCAACCACTTCCCAGGGCAACCTGTTCCAGTGCTTGATAACCCTGTTGGAGAAGAAATTTGTCTTAATATCCAATCTAAATCTTCCCTGGAGCGATCTGAGGCCATTTCCTCTCTTCCTATTGCTTGTTACTTGATGGAGGAGACCAACCCCACCTCACTATGACCTTTACATCCTGAGCCTCCTGTTCTCTAGGCTAAACGCTCTTCAGCTGCTCCTTGTAAGACTTGTGCTCCAGACCCTTCCCCAGCTCAGTTGCCCTTCTCTGGACACACTCCAGCATCTCAATGTCTTTCTTGCAGTGAGGGGCTCAAAACTTAATGCAGGATTCAAGGTACAGTCTCTACAGTGACACGCAGAGAGGGACAATCACTGCCCTGATCCTGCTGGCCACACTATTGCTGATGCAGGCCAGGATGTCATTTGCCTTCTTGGCTACCTGGGCACACTGCTGGCTTATGTTCAGCTGCTGTTGAACAGTACCCTGAAGTCCTTTTCTAGTGATCTGCTTTTCAGCCAATTTTCCCTGAGCCTGTAGCACTGTGTGGGGTTGTTGTGACCCAAGTGCAGGTCCCAGCCCTTCACTTTATTGAGCCTCATACATTTGGCCTTGGCCCATCAATCCAGCCTGTCCAGATCCCTCTGCAGAGCCTTCCTGCCCTCCAACACTCCTAGCAGATCAATGCTCCTATCCAACTTGGTGTCCTCTTCAAACTAGCTGAGGATGCACTCAATCCCCTTGTCCAGATTGTTGGTAAAGACATTAAACAGAACTGGCTGGAGTACTGTGCCCTGGGGCACCACTGGTGACCAGCTGCCAACTGAATGTAACTCCATTCACTGCGATTCTCTGGGCCTGGCCATTCAGACAGGTTTTTACCCAGTGAAGAGTGCCCCTGTCCAAGGCATGAGCAGCCAGTTTCTCCAGGAGAATGCTGTGAGAAATGGTGTCAAAGGCTTTACTAAAGCCCAAGTAGACAACATCCACAGCCTTTCCCTCATCCACTAAGTGGGTCACCATCTCATAGAAGGAGTTCATGTTGATCAAGCAGGACATGCCCTTCATAAATTCATGCTGGCTGGGCCTGATCTCCTGGTTGTGCTGTATATGTTGTGTGATACCACTCAAGATGATCTGCTCCATAACTGTATCCCTCTAGAGTGTTCCAGGTACTGCTGGATTTTAAATCAAGATACACACGATATTAGATGATAGAATACAATGAAGTCTTATGGAAAGAAGAATAGTGAAAGCTATCAAACATATGAGCTAACCTGCAACCAGCAGTAGTGTGGGAGCCATTGAAATGCATAAATAACTGCAAGGAAGCCAAATTTCCCTGCACACATCTGCCACATCTTTAGCCACCTACTGTTACTGCTGCAAATACTTGGCTTAAAGTAGATGGTTACTTGACATTAAATAGTTGCCCCCAGGTGGAGCTCTGTTTTGAAAGGTTTTGCAAAACTGAATGTTGAAACTACCTGCCGGTCAAAACCAGCTTGAGGAGCAAGTGTAGGGAGGGTGGCTTGACCTCTGAGATTTTAAATTAAAAACTGAAACTATATAGGCATCTTCATGCTAGCAGACTTGATGACTTCTTAGTAGGGTTGCATGGAAACCGGTTGGGGCAGAGAAACAACTCTTGACACTTCCAGCATTGGGACTTTTCAGTTTATAGCCTCCTTTAGTAGAGTGATTGACTCTATTCCCTGCTGAATGGAGTATGCAGATACTGACCAGCTGCCTAAGTGTCTCTAGTACTGAAAATAGGGGGACAAGAAACAAGCTGACAAGCTGTAGTATCTTGTCCTAAACTCATTTGTCTCAGAAATACGTGTACTTGACTACTTGACTGTCACTTACAACTCTTGAAATAGATAACAGGAGGTGACTTTACCTTCACAAAAATAATCCCAAATATCTTTGAACTGCTATAATTCATCTTGTATTATGTGTCTGATACAGGCAGGACTGGAACAATGGTCTGTACCTGGCTCATAGACAGTGACCAGTTTGAGAGTGCAAAGGTAAAAACTGCTGTTTGTTGTTTGGTTTGTTTAGTATTCAAAATGTCCTTTTAGGATTTACTGAATTGGTGAAATGCACCAATACTTTGCAAAAATTCTATACTAGAAAAAGGATTCTCTGAAGAGTCTGATTTTTAAAAAGTTCATGCAAGTCTTCCTACAGTGTAAATTCTGATGGAGACTTTTCTTGATCTGAAAGAAGTGGGAAAATAGCATTTAACAGGTTACCAACTTGAAGCATTCTTTTAGGAGGAATAATGGGTCTAGGGTTTTGAGCAACAACTTAAACTGTAGGTGACTTCTGAGCAAAGTCTCCTAAAGATAGTATCACTGATTTTAAGTGGTTTTAAGCAATTTTTTTTCCCAAGTAGTGTGGCATCAAGAATTGTCTTGTCTTGACATACAGCATTACAAAAAGAAGCCCTTCTAGGGAAAGGGAGACAGATCAAGTCCCAGCCAGGACAGGTGCTTATGCTGCTTTAGTATCCTGGATCTCATATCAGCTGGAGACTTGGGATGCAGAAGGCCCAGGGCATTCAAGGTAGTCTGGGCAGACTGTATCCATTTAATTGTTTGTTTTCCTCTGAGTTTGGTTTGTGAAGGTAGGAACTAATGTTCAGCTTGGTCTGCTGCAGACCACTTGAGAAATATAGATGATTCTAAAGCAATTGCTTAAAAGTCATATTGCTCTCCTTCACTGTTTCATGGATGACAGATTTATGTATCTGACTTCCTAATTAGTATTTTCTTCTTGTAGTAGTACTTTCTTCTTAAGTCTCCTTTAGAAGGTACCAAAACAACTATAGCATACTTTCACTTGCATTCCTTTACTGGACTTGAGTAGTGTAGTTCTAGTTTGCTATCCACTTCTCAAGAAGGGGAATGGTAGTGGAATGGATAGCTTAACCCTTGAAATTATCTTCCTGTGTAGGAAAGTTTGGACTACTTTGGGGAGAGAAGAACTGATAGAAGCACAAGTACCAAGTTTCAAGGAGTTGAAACTCCCTCACAGGTAAGCTTGAGCAGGTTCAGGAGCAGTAGTCAAACCAATACTAACCTTGTGAGTGCTTATGCTACCCCACCTCCCCTGCCTTGTTTCAGAGATGTAGGTACCTATTACTTGCTTAACTCCTGAACTGTCTGTACTCTTTCTGTGAGAGTTGGAAGATGAACAACTGACAGGGTTGCCCTGCATCTTTCCACTTCCTGTTATTCCTTTCTCTGCATAAGAATGTCAAATATGAGGTATAGTATCTAGGATAGCAACAGAATTCCTGAGATTAGGAAAGCTTTCAGTCCAACCCCACTGTTCAAGCAGGGTGACCTGGACAGATGTGTCCAGTCAGGTCTAGAATATCTGCAAAGATGCAGATTCCACAGAATGTCTTGGCACCCTCACAGGAGCATGGCACTGTAAGGCAACTGGATTGTTTAACAAGGGATACATGGAAGGCTGCAGCCTAGCCTGGGATGGGGCCATGGTGCTGATTTGGCTTTGGTGGAGAAATGCATCTTCTGCAGACTGCATTCACTGGGAAATACTACAAAAGTGTTTGCCTCAGACCACAGTTTGGGGCTTTGCTCATCGTGATTTACTGTTCTGTGTGATGTGGAGCTGGGAAGTGAATCTGGTGATGGGTACTTATAATTGCTGGTATAAAATAAAAGTACAGCTGTCCTTCAGTAAAATGAAAGTGTCTTGTATGTTTAAACATTCAGCCTCGTAAAGCTACAATGTAAAAGCTCCTCACTTCTTGCTGAACTAAAAAGTACAGAATTCCTCTTAATCAGCATTTAAATTTCATTTTTAAAAATGTAGATATTGAATTTGTCTAGAAGATTGTTTGAACTGGGGAAGGGAAGGAGAACTGTTGTCTTTCTTCTTAGCTTTGGACTTTGAAGAGCTAAAAACTTGGTGCAGAAGATCTATTTAAATCTAACTTCTGCCTAAAATTAATCTGTGTTGGGTACAGAAACCACATAATGTGTCTGGTTTTTTTTGCATTACAGAGTAGGTATGTTGGGTATTATGAGATCCTGAAAAACAAGTATGGCTTGAAACTCCCACCAGAGAGAAAACTCAAAATAAAAAACTTCAAAATCCACAGTATACATGGTAAGAACTCTTGTATTTGGGCATTCCTCTATCTGGTTATGGTTTCCTATTACAGGCAGCTGATAACTGTCTCTCTCAATAAGCCTGTGATAGGAATGTAGACTTACTGGAATTTGAGAATTTAAATGACACAGAACACAATGAAGAGTATTTTGCAGTCAGTTGCTCTGTGTTACGTCACTTTCTGGATGTCTGACCAAATGGTGGCTCACATACAACCTGCTCTTTTTTGGAAGGGGAATCACTTTTCAAGTGAAACTAACTCCCCACGTGGAACTGGATCCACTAAGTTTGAGCTTTAGATACATGCCTATTTCTGTACCTGTGTACTGGTAACCTTGATCAAAGGCTGGAAGTTCATCACTCCTTGTTCTAGGGGAGCTCAAATTGCTGTTATTGTTTGGTCAATGGAACTAGATTCTACATTAGCCTGTTCCCCTAGTGGGATTCACTGTTACTTCAAAATAAAATTTTCAGTCGCTGAATACTGACTTACCTTCAGCATTTGAGGTCTCTAGAGTCTTGAGCAAGGCATTCTAGAAAGAAGGCACTTTTGAATGGGATTGCACTTGGTTTTCGTGACTATTCATGTTTCCAGTTAAAGTGTGTGCCTCTGGTATAATGCAACACTTTGTTCCTAGGAGTTGGGAAAGGCAATGGAACTGATATGAAGGTGCAGATAATAACAAGGAAGCAAGTTGTACTACAATGTGTATGTGCCAGTCAAAAAAACTGTAAGGTGAGTACTATGAAGACACATGAGAGCGGAGTCACAGAAGCTGAAAACTGACTTATAGGTCAAAAGTGTCTTAGTTTTATGGCCAATATTCAATTTCTACACAGTCTAACTAAATGGATGATGTAAATTTCAAGAGGAGGAAAAAGCTAAACTTTGCCAGATCCTAGGAAAAGTAGTGGTAAGATAATGAAAGATTTCCCTGGGAGTCGCTTAAATGTAAATAGTTCATTCTGTCCTGAGCAGCCTAAACTGTTGCCTGTTATTCTAGCACTGCTGTTGTATTTGTGTACTGTGAATGAATAGTTGTGTTGTTGTGAATTGGTCCCTTGTCTTACTGCAGAAACTTTCATAAGACAAATACTTTATTCTATTATCCAGCTCTTCTTTGATTCTGAAAGTGACACTGTAGTCATTGGCTTGGAAGACTGCCCTGTTCTAAGTGGTGATGTGAAAGTCAGATTTGAATCCAGTTCTGTAAGTATACCAGTGTGAATACCTTCACTTGGATATGGGGAGAGGCTGCAGTGCAGACTACAGTGGGTCCTGCCTGGCTGGGCAGTGTGGGGCAGAATCTGTTCCTCCCCAGTGACTCCTGCTGTGTCTCACTGTGCAGTGAGGGATGCAGCAAGTGGTGTAACATCTGCCTAGGCAAGGAGGGGAAGCACCTGGCTGTTCAAACAGCAGTACAACCAAGGCATCTTAGTTGGGTACCTGCTGCTCCTAACCATGTGGGTCTTATCTCATTGTATTGAGTGTCTTGGTACTGAAATAACTGCAGAGAAGATAGTGATCTGTATGTGATATTGGGCTCTTCAAGTGTAGTGATTCTGGCACTGTAGCTTTGTAAATCAAATTAGTGAAGAAAAGTGGGTACCCTTGCTCTACAAGAAAAAGTTCTATTGTGTAATACTGTCCTTAAACAAGGTGTTTGTGTTTAGGCTCTCCCAAAAGGCTATGATGACTGCCCATTCTTTTTCTGGTTCAACACTTCCTTTATTGAAAATAACAGGTAAGTGATCATAGTGAATGCCTTCAGATCCTGACTTCTGGTGTCTGCATAGAGCTGAAAGATCATAAACATAGTACTGAAAGCTGAGATAAGACAAGCCTGATCAGCCAGCTAACTTTCATATCGGTACTGGTCTTTGACCCTCAACTGTAACTTGTGAGCAGGCAGTTGCTTGCACTGTGACAAATATTTTCAACATATGGGAGCTTTTTATCTTAACTTAAACCATTGGACTATTTCCTCGGTGCTCTCTAACCATTGTTAATTAATTTGAATTAAAAAATGTAATGCTAACTATTCAAATCTGCCATTCTCTAAAGTATGGCTGCCTGAGAGGCAGGAACTCAGTAGCTTAGCAGGCAAACATTAAGACCACAGTTAGAGGTACTGATGCTTGGGATCACAAAGAAAGGCCCTCTTACAGCTTCTCATACTTTTGATAAAGTTAGAAATTACTGTGATTTTGCTTGCTGAGACTGGAACTCCTGGAGGAGCTCCACCTGGTGAAAGTTGGGCTTGTCTACCTGGCTTTGGGAGTGATATAGAAATGCAGAAACAAGAAAGCCTTATCTTTGGTCTGCCTTGCTTGACAGATTTAGGGAGAGGAACAGTGAAGTTGGCATATGAGATGTCATTACTGTGTTCTCAATGACTGGAGTAGAAAAAAAAAACCGGTTTTTGCTTAACTGAGCCTGTTAGAGCCTGAGAAGAGGTAGCCATGAGTCTGTTTGTAACTGTTAACTTAATATGCTGAGCCAGCAATGCACCTTGCAGTCTCAATGCAGACCAATTAGACCAAGCCAGTGCCGGGAGAAATGTCTGCCAGCTGTCTGATAGCCCTGCAACATTGCCATCCTGAGGGTTTTGCTGAAGTGCTTTGTTTCCTCCAGAACTTAGGAGGATGTGCCACTGGGCTACCTTACTCCCTTTCTGCCCAGACTTTCTGGCAGACCTGAGTGAACTAGGTGTGATTGGAAGTGAAACAGCTGTTAAGGCAGTGCTTCTATCTTTGTATCTCTAATTCAGACATGGCTGATGTGCATGTGCTTTTAAGCAATAACTAGACATGAATTTGGTAAACATTGAAATTGGAGAACATGCCTGATGGAGTTGAGTACTGAATCAAATCCTTGCCTTTAGGAAGGTTGGTTATTAAATTCCTGGCACTGGCATCGTATCAGGAGGCCTTGAGCTGAATGCAGTATTAACTTCACTCTGTTTTGCACTGTGGGGCTCTGGGAGGGGGAGGTGGGAGACCAACCCACAAACCCATCAGGTTGACTTTGTTTCTCAGACTACATATGATGCAAAGCATTGTGCAGGTATGGCTGATGTCTGTGTGAATTCAAGGTCTGGGGCTCTATTTAATATTGTAGGGCTGAGCTAGATCTCTCAGCTGGCTGAAATGAAAAGCATGTCTTAGGCTGTAAGGTATGCTACTGGATTTTGTCTTTCAGACTCTACCTTCCCAGGAATGAGCTGGATAACCCTCACAAGTGTAAAACATGGAAAGTCTATAGTGAGACATTTGCTGTGGAAGTGAACTTTATTGAGCCATAAGGGAAATCTTTAAAGAAGGGAAACATGTAAAATTAATCTCTTTCCTGGAAGAATGTCTTGCTGTTTCAGTATAAAGTGAAGCAGTCTCATTTGGATGTACTTCATGTATTTCTGTGTAGATACAACTTCTCAAATAAAGTTACATGAAGTTCTGTTGTGCAGGGCAATAATATTCTGAAGAGTTACTTAATGTCAGTTGACTGTCACATCATTGGATCCTTGGAGCTTAGATATGTTTGCATACAGGTAATTCCTGTTTGAGTAATGTAAGACAATTACTTGTCTTTAAGCATGAGCATTAACATGATGGTGCATGAAGACCAGCAGTGTGCATGAGATTGGAAGAATCTGACATGACTCCGTCAGCACTGGAGTTTTCCACAGATCAGCTGAATATGGGAATTTTGAGGGAGAAATATTAATCTCCCTGTGCTGGATTACTGCTTCTTGAGCAGAAGCCTTGGTTGAACTGCTCTTCATCAGGAGTCGGTGATGTAGGGCTTTGTCAGCAACACCTGGCCTGGGAGCTGCCTGTGGAGGTGGGGGACTGTACAGCTGCTTTTCTACTGCTGTACCTCACCACGAAAGGCTGTGATGGCCACTTATCCTAAGGCTTAAGTCTGGCTCTCATCAGCTCCTGAGCATTCCAGCTGCCTGGGATCAGTTAGTGTGGCTGCCTTAATACCTGTGTATGAGGGGTTTGACCTGTGCACCTGCTCATTTGAGCAAATAGTGCAAATGCTCACTGGCCCCTCTTGAGCTGTACTAAGACCTGTAATGCACAAACTTCCAGGATGCTTATTCTACATGCAACTATTCTCAGCAGTGCAGCTCTTCTATGGAGACTGTACCTTCATTTATGTGAAACTTGCTGAGGTGTTAGCTTCTTGGTTCTGCTGCTTCATTAGTCTTTGTTGTGGGAGTGACATAGCTTTCCAGTTAATCAAATAAGCAGAGAAGTCATATACCTTCCCTGTGCTTACTTGAAGGTAGTGGTGTACTATGCAGTACACCATGCATGGGCTCAACTTTTGCTATTGCTGTGTATTTACCTAGTATTTAGGAGCTGGGCTCATGAAAGTTGCTTCTATCAGCACTTCAAGTGTGGAGGCTGAAGCCTGTCTTGAATGACCAACAGTGTCACATCAATTGTTGACAGTTCTAGGTGCAGGATAGAGTGAGCCTGGGTTACTTAAATATATGAAGTCCAAGCTCCTGTGCAAAACAAGCCTGGACAGAGCTGGCTTATCCAATCTAGTTCAGTTCTATGTATCGCCACAGATAGGATTTTTCATTCACTACTTAATCTTTTACCTGTTTTTTCTTCCTTGTTGGAATTTCCCTTATTCCAAGTAGTACCTGTTGCATCTTGCTCTGCCCCAGTAAGCCTCTGCAAAGAGCCTGACTCTATCCCCTCCCATGAAAGGCAAATGTAGACTCTTCAGCCTTCTGTAAAGGGTGAACAAACTATTCTCATGGCCTTCTGCTTGACTTGCTCCACTATGTCACTACCTTTCTTGTACTGGGCAACATGAAATTGGATGTGGTCTTCCATGTCAGCTCTAACAGATGTGAGAGGTATGAGCAGAGGGTCAGAACTGTCTCACTTGCTGGCTCCAGAGCCTGCCTTAGCAGCCTAGTCTTTGCTGCAAGGGCATGCTGGCTTGTGTTCAACTTCAGGGCTGTTCTCCAAACTTTAGTGTTGCTTTGGCAGCAACTGCCCCTCCAGGTTAAGTGGTGCTGGCAAGGTTAGTGCAATCCCCACATCTCTGGCCTGAGAAAAGGAAGAAATACCCACTTACACAGACATGAGACACTAGAGGGCAACAGGGCAAGCAGGCACGTACGGCCTCAGTGACTGCACGAATGTGGCTGGGGGCTAAAAGTAGATGCCCTTTTATTGCAGCTGCAAGTGGTTGATGACCAAGTTCATTTTGGCTTAGCTCAGGCAATTGGATATCACTGTCCTAGGATGCCCTTTCTTATAGTTGGCAGGGCACTTAAGGTGACCCATCTTCCTGCTTATGGAGTAAGTCAGTTTTCTCAGATAGCAGCAGCAGAGGCTGTAACAGCAAGTCACATTTTCCTAGCTGAAGCACATGCAGTTAAGTAAAAACTTATGTGTAAGCAGGAATGAGGGACAAAATAGCTGTACAAGGGATATACTATGTTTCTCTCAGGAGATCCAAGCACCACTGCTCAGAAGAGGGTAGCAATAGGCCCTGCCTCCCTGTTGCACTGACCTTCACAGGGTAGTGGACACTCATCCCTTATATATGTGAAATTTAGGTGACCTATGCTGGACTCCTGGCATTCTTATGACAGAAGACCTTATAGCCTGGATCATGGTAATCTAGAAACTTGCAATTTGAGGTAAACCTTAATACTAGAACTGACTTTGGTACTAACAAAGCAACAGGCCAAGTCCTGAACTATGGGTTTCATTTTCCATAGAGGTAAAATCAACAGTTGTTTCTCAGCACCTTACTCTAGCTGCCCCCTTCCCTTCAGTTTTGAGGGCTTTATATGTTCCTTGATTGTATAAAGTTTTTTTTCTTTAATGCCAGAGAGGTGGTGATGCTGAATTCAACCTCTTTGTTTCTCAGCTAAATGAGCTTGTTAAATGGAATAAACAATCATCAGGTACTCAATTAATCAAATGAAACTTTATTTCTATGAATTCTTATACCAACATTATGAAGTTTTTAGCTGAACAACTGATACACGTGTACAGCTTAAGCAGCTCAGAATGGAAAAATTACTGCTTACATCAACTTCAGAAGGTAAACTCTCAAAAATGCCAGCAGCTTCTTGCTGTAGGTTGTTTTAAATACCCTGCTTCTCTTGAAGCTTCAACTTTTGTATTAAAAACTGCAACCATGAGCTTTAAAAAATGAAAGCAAAGACAAATCTAAGAAATAGATTGAAGTATTCCACTGAGGTGGAGTCAGTCCTCACCTTCTCATAACTATTACAAACATGTACAAATATACTATTTCTCTTAACTAGACAACTTTGAAAAGAAGGGGAAGTCTAACAATTGTTAAAGCCTCATCCTCCTACCTGAATTATTTAAACATTTGGTATAAATTCCTTTTAAAGCAGTGGCAATGCAGAGTAGTGCTGCCTGTAGTGTACCAGTCAATCAAGGTATGCTGGTACAATAGACACTGAAGATTCTTCAGCCATGCCCTGTTTACCTGCCTTTTCTCATGGTATATGAAAGGCAGATGAATTGTTCCTTCTGCATTTGGAGGCTGGAGGAGCCAAGAAGATTTTGTGGAACTGCAGCAACCACCTTTCATCAAAGAGGCTGCAACAATGCAAGGAATGAGCCAGTTTAAGTGTACCCTTGGCTCCACTGCAAGAGGCAGCAGGTATTGAGGTGATTTCATCTATGCTTAAAGCTTGTTCCTATTTCTGGGATCCGAAAGGGAAGCTGTAACATGCAAAACTAGGTTGTTCCAGCTCTGACTGTTGTCTGTCACTGACAAATGTGACTGCTGTGACAAGTTGCAAATCTCCATGTAGTTGTGATGATCTCAGCGAGTCAAAGGGCTCTGTCTGTGTCCCCCACTGGTGGGCTGCACTTGCAGCACCCAGGCAGCATCTCTGTACAACTCCAGGCCACGTTTGTGCTATTCTAAGACCTGCTTTGACTTATTTCAGGATAAGGCAGTAGCTGCTTCTTACAAAGCAGAGCATGCTTGTAGGAAGAGCATTCTACTTGAAGAACAAAAGTGGCATCTGGAAAGAGGTGTCACTGCATCGTTTTGGGTAATACTAACTGCATATTTAAGCAAGTAACGTGACCAAGCAGGGATGCCCTCCAGGCCTGAAAGTGATACAAGCTATCAGTCATGTGAGCTTTTTTCCACTCAGCTGAAGAGGCGCAGTAAGTGGCTACGCTCCAGCCCCAGTAAGGCTGCTATGCTAAAGACCATGGTGTCACTTTCTTTTACAACTCAGTTCTGGCTTTTTGTTCCTCCTCAGCTTCCTATTCTTCCAGCATGTAGCCTCATTCATGCCAAGGTGACCTAAACAGGAGCCTACACAAAATCACAATTCTGTGCTCAGAGCCAGCAGCTATTTCCAGCAGTGTCCCTTATGTTAAGTGGTGCTTAGCCTACCCTAGCACTTCTTGAAAGGATTTAGACAACAATAAAATGCTGCATACCCTCCTTAATGTTGTCACTGTGCTTCTTTTATCAAAAATACAGGTATATCTCAGGGTCTAAGTCATGTATTGTAGGGGTTGAATGTTTCCTACTTTTATAAACCCATTCACTAGGACAGAGTACGTAATGTCAGACACCCTCTGCCAAGATTTTGGCAAGTCCCAGAGCAGCAGGGAGCTGGAGAAGGACAGGGGTCTAGCTGGGAAGGAAAGGTCTCCCTAGGTGAAGGGTATATCCAAGTCACCTATAATCAGCAAGATGAGACAAGAACTGACGTTGTTTTGTGTCAGACGTCAGCAACAACTGCAAAAGGTCACAACTGCAGCACAGCTTTAAAATCAATGCTTTGCTATAGACAAATCACAACCTACTGTTGCATGTTACATTAAACCCCACAGGTCAACGTAAATATTTTTAGCACCATTACACAGCGGGAAAGACATTTATGACATGTAGTGTACCTAGTGCAGAATCTGTAAGAAGGAGATAGTTCTGCTTGTGCAATTCAAGCAACATGTACACACCTCCATGAAATCACCTGATTTTAAAAGATTACAAATCTTAGACTGGAGCTGAGTTCCTAAAATTAGGTCACTGATTTGGTTCTGCTCAGACCATCATGTGATCTATGTGTTTTTCATCATTTATTTAAATGACCCTTAAACAATCTCTTGTTCTTCATCAGCTAGAAGGTATCAGTAAGAATCTATTTGTTTCATCATAAGTTTCCGGCTGTACTCGTAGGCAAGGAACAGTGCCCCATTGGCCACAAATGCACGGATCATAGTTGGCATTAGTCCAGAATACAAGGCAAGTACACCTGGAAATGAAACCAGAGCGAATTAGCAATTTATTAAAGTCGCTGTCTGCATCAGCCACTGTGCTCTTTCCTGTGAAGGATACTGAAGCAATGCTTCTGCTTAGAGGAGCATGAATACAGAGAGCTGAACTCACTGGTGTAGCCGCTGACTGCAGTGGTACTGGATACTGATAGATATGGGAGTATTTAATGTTGTAACAGGAGTTTAGCCATGTAAGGGCTTATGTTAGATGCTTATTTCAGCTATGACAAGGTCTTGGTCACCTGAGATGCACTTGACAGTGGCTGTACTACTGCTGGCAAGGGGGCAGCAAGACTGTGTAGGAGCTGTGCCCCAAGTCAGGCTCCAGTTCTGATGAGTATCTTACCTAGCACTGGGGACAGGATTCATATCTGCTGCCATGTATATTCTTAGACCCTCTTCCAAAGCACCTGACACAGGCCTTTTCCAGAGAGGAGATGCTGAGGTAGGTGCCTCAAGTTATCAGGCTGGATAGTGCTGTTTGATAAATCAATCCTCAGCCTTATATTGCCTTCTAGAGGTGAAGAAAACTGCATGGAACTTACCTAGTTCCTTCAATTTTCATGTATAGGTTTGGTCACAGGTAATAGAGCCCATTTCTTTATCTGCTTTTAATGCACAGTAAGCTTCTGATAGCTTTAAGTGAATCATTTCTTGAACAAGAGGCAGGGCAGATGCAGTAGGTCTCAGTTTCTAGATTCCAAGCTTTCCACACTACATGAAGTAGGTATTTGTTTGCTAGAAACAGTTAATGTCCATCTCTAACACATTATCACTGGACTAGGTTTCTTAAGTGATTTTGGGTATTGGAGGGTATAGATTTCAATCTGCAGCCCTGTAGATTCAGTTGATCTCCTTGCATACTCACCTTCAGTTCTTACAACAGTTACAAATGTTCCCATAAAGCCTGCCTGTTTTCCAGCCATTGAAAGAACCTGAATTCTAGATTTGACACAGTCCACAGGATACACAGCAATCCACAGACAGCTGCCTCCGAAACCTCCACTTAGTAACAAAGGAATGGGACCTGGAAGTTAAGAAATACGCTTTTATACACACCACAATTTTCACTAGCATGTTATAACATTATTTCATCTACAGGATTCAAAGGGAACAGAGGAACCTGTTCCCTTTGAGCAGTTTCTGTTCTCCCACTAACCTTTAATTTAATTTCAAGCCACTGGTAAATTGCAAGTCTTAACTAGAAACTCAAAGGTTATAAAGAGTGCCTCTTGGATTATTGGCTGTGCTGAAAAAGTGTAACTCAGAATTCAACTTTGCCTGTATTAACTAAATCCACTTTTGAAACACTTGTAATCACTTCCCAAGGTTGATTGTGAAATGCTTTAGAGTAACATCATATAATATTACTAATCACATATACAGAGATTTGGTACAACACAGTTATTTTGTGATCAGTCATTTCTTTCACGATGCACCCTGATTTTGTATTTCAGATCAGATGTTTGTAAACATTTTGTTACAAGTCCAGAATGCATGCAGCTGAAATCCTGACTCCAAACAGACAAAGTATTACTGTTCAGTCTTTAAAGAGGAGACAGGCAATTTTTATTCTGGCATCATGATGTTTTTTTGATTTCCAATTTTCAATCTCAGTGTTCTCTGACTATCATTGTACCTACATCTAATGGTCAGCATGCAGTTCAGCATATATTTGAACGCACTGTTTAAGAGAATGCAGCTAAATACTTCAAAATAACTCTGAATGGCAGCTGAAATGAAATAGTTCAGAGTTGTATTACACTGTGGGGTCAGATATTTCAGCAGTTTTGTAGTGTTAGCTCACTGTATTCATTCTCCATTTATGATACATCCTGCTTCATTGGAAAGTGGTCACTTCAGTAATTCATTACTATGTATACACAAAATGCAGACCTCCATATTTAGTATGCCTCATTTCCTTCATTTTGCATGTATTTTACAACTGCTGTGCATCATTAGTAAATCTTCAGGGAAGATATGCCCCCCTTTATGTCCCCCATGACAGAATGCTAAAGCCCACCTGTATATAAAAAGGCACCATACCTAATTCATCTTTTGATCTCCCAGAGGCAAAGAATGTCCGGCTCAGTTCATACCCTCCAAAGAAGAAGAAATAGCCTGGGACTTCCCGCAGTAAAGTGCTTGACAGGCCACGATAAAATCCAAGGGGACCATCCTTTTGGATAACACCCTTCACTACTGACCAAACTGTACTGAGAGAGGTTGATCCAGTTAGTGATACTTAATAGCCAGATAATGAGAGGTTACAGAACAACAGGCAACTGCAGCAACAATTAAGGGTGAGACCCATTGTGCAAACAATTGAATTCACATAAGACTTAGAGCAAGATCCTGCTGGAGCCCTTCAGTGGCATGCAGCTTTCCTAGCACCCAGAAGGTCTGCAGGCTGTGACCCTCCCAGCCACAACTGTTTGGTTAGCAGTGCACTATAAATGTGACACTGAGTCAACACAGGATTTGAAGAAATAATACACAAGAAAGGGTTTCAGAGATACTGAGCAGGGTGTACACTTACTTGTGTCCCTGGATTATCTTTCCTGACAGCTGCATTTCATGCATGGCCTGTAGCCGGCACTTCACTAGCTCTGTGGGACAGAGGACAAGGGTGGCAAAGGCAGAGGCGAAGGAGCCTGCAGCAGCATTCTGTAGATCACTGCAAGAAAGAAACTGCACAAGGTATTTGGGCACTGACTTTTAGTGCAGTGGAGCCACCGCACCAGCAATCAGCTTCCTGAACCTGTACTCTAAATAGCATCAAGAAAAACTGACAGTCTTGGGGGAAAGATTCTCAAGGGCAAAGGGCAGTTACTTGAACCAGAGGGAGGAAAAACCTAGTTCATCCCATTTTCTTATACAACTGAAAGACACCCTTTTGACAACAAAGAGATATGTTGCAACCTCCTACCCTTTTTGCTATACTTCAGTGACTGCAGCAGAATAAAAGCCAAGAAGGGAAGATTTTAGAGTGTTTATGAAGATTTCCATAGGTTTGTTTTACTGGGCAACTTTTGGTTACTAGTTATTTCCTCAGAGAGAATAGGAGCAATAATCACCTCATATAGATAGATGTCAGTATTTTCAAATTCACCTTACCAATATTAATAACGGCTTTCGGTGGAAGATACTAGAAAACTGAAAGCAGGCACAATGGATCACTGTAATCTGTGTATGGATGTGCTGCTATGAATGCAACCGTGTGAATCAGAGACAGCACAAACATGAACCACACCACCAAACAAGACAGCACTGTCATCTGCAGTGACTCAGTGTTCTAAAACTGGGGCTTATTTTGTGGTGATTTTACACATACCACAAATTCCAGGTTGCTAAACTGCCAGGACTCAAAAGGCTGGTATTCCAGTGCCATACTGCTTTATAATGCGTTTTAAACAGGCTCCTACAGACACTGGTGTGTTGGACAGGAGCTGCATAATAGCAAAGAAGTCGAGCGTCTCTTTCAGAGCCCGGGGAGTCAACGCAGCTGAGACTGATCTCACTGCAGCAGCACAGAAATTCTTTCCATCCAAGGGAGATGTTTGCCCTGTGCCCAGCAGTTTGATACATCTATAGTATCAGAGATTAAAGCTACAACTTTTCACTTTGAAGCATCACAGAACTCAAGTTGTGACATGAAGGAAAGCTCGTGACATTCAGATATGGCAGTAATGAGAACTTTCAAAGTGGAAGAAATCAGTAACTGCCTGCAGAGCAGCAAATGGAATTTAGCACTTCTCTTTCCATTTTGTTGTCTCACTTTAGCATGAAATGAAATCTGTTGATTGGACTAAGCATATGTTAAAGGATAAACAGAATTTAGCGTTTCTCTCTTCATTTCTTTTCTTTGTGACTTATGCACCAGTGACATGTATTCCTTTAACTGAAAAATGTTTTATAGTTTGTCCTTGTTTTGCCAGGCTTCACACACTGACCAGGGTATCCCTAAACACAAGCAGGCTAGACAAGCTTATTTCCAAGCCATTCAAAGGTATGAACTGAAAAGGTAACTTAAAACCAAAATATTGTGGCTGCTTTTGAGAAAACGGAAACATTATAAAATAATGAAAAAGTGGGAAGCAGTTGCTTATACATGGGTATGAAAAATGACCAGGTTCACCTCAGTTTGTGATTTGATGCATTTTCTTCTTCAGGCTAAGATAATGTGACAGTTTCTAAAACAGCAGAGGCAATTAAGGTAATTGTAGTTTTTTACTTCGTATGTCTGGAAGTTAGCCAGCTTGTCAGGGCTGCTTCCCTCATTTACAGAACACTACAAGGGCTGCTTGACACTTCCACAGTAAGAATGGGTGGGGATGTCCTGGACACACCACATGTTCTCATCAGGGCCCTGCTGAAGACCATGTCAATACAATTCTCTCTTACATGTACATCATAAGGTGCCCCCACAATGATCCAGATGGAGAGAACAAGGAAACAGCACCAAGGGAGAATCTTCCAAGTAAACTTAAATTCTTTAATGTTTTGTCCTAGTACAGCTCTGCAGCCACAGTATTTGACCTTGAATCAACAAGGCATTAAAGAGCCATCTTGGATCTAAAAAGCACCATTACCTCTCCAAGGAAAGAACGGTCAGATGCCAGAGATGCTTCCTATTGGTACATACTCAAATTACATTCCCATTCTGTATCCTACTCCAAAGACAGAGTAGTACTGTTTCAAAGTTTCCTGCACTACCTTCCCTACATCCAGCATGACCATGCTGCCTCAGTCACATGAGATGATCCTAGGACCTCTGCACATCTGTGGTCTACCTCCCAGGATGATCACAAAAGAAGGTGAAGAAGTGAAGCATATTGCTGGTAGGCCTACCTCCTACATTTTAGTGGGTAGGAAAAGGTAAAAGGTTTGTAGGCTGAGCAAGCTTTTGAACCTTAAATAAATACATTTTTATAAGCAAGACAATATTAGAAAAGTGCCCTTTCCCCTTAGTATGCCTCCCTGTAAGAAGAGCCACTACCTCCCCTGCAAAATCAGAACAACCTAGATATTAAGGGTTAAAGTACTAACTTTCAGGTTTTGCAATGCTCAATCCCATTGGTAAAAATGTTCCAGGTCTTTAATACTCCAGTTAAGCTGTGGTCATCTAAACCAGCCAGCTGCAGTGACTGGTTAGTAGATGGCTCTGTTCTATTAGACACCATATTGTCACACAAAGCCCTATATTCCAAAATTTACTATACTGTACACCATCAGAGGAGAGCCTGGGACATCACTTGCACTCTGACAATACAGCATTGGCAAGTAACAATCCCATGATTGTTTATTTATTTATGTATATTAAAATACAAACCAGGTATTTATTACTAACCTGAGCTTTGTTTTCCTGTCTACTCCAACAATTCTTCTCACAATTTGTTGGCAAAATCCATAGCACATGAACAGAACGGAGTTCTCTGCAATGTTGGCTACAAGTGCTGGTGTGGTTCCCTTGTAGAAGCCTCGAAACCCCACTTGCTTATAGGTTTTGACAAAACAGTCAACAAGTCCTTTGTACATGTTGGGGAACGTCTGCATCTTCACCTTTGCGGTGTCAAAGGGCTGGCCAGTCACCACGCAGGCTGTCCCACCTAGGCAAGCAGTGGAAGTTAACAGGGTGGCTGAAGGTTACCACAACTGCAACACCTATGCTCGAGCACCAAAATTAGGAAAATCACACAGAAAGCAAAGATTAATTAATTCCCTGCAGGAAAAGACAAGTGCACTGATTTTAGCACAGTGGCATCAATTGTCACTGGTGAATTTAGTTACCTTAAGAAAAAAAAAAATCAGGCACAGGAGCAGTAACAGCACGATTCTCATTAAACATTTCTTTATCTCATGAAAAGCAAGCATCTAAATGATTCAGCTCACTTTTATAGACTTGTACTAAATTAGACGTATTGTTCTGCAATCAAGTCACTTGTGTCAATGAGTTAAGTAACATTTTCCTTTGCCTATTAATGCAGTGGTTTAGAGGCCATCTCTGATTTTACATTCCAATAATAACAAAAAAATCCCAACCCTGAAAGATTAGTAATCAAGTGATTCCTCCAGGACAAGAACACTGCTGAGAGTGCTAAACTGATCATACATAATAAATTGATAACCAAAGACTCAAACCCTTTACTTCAAAACTCCAGATGGCTCTTAAGTACATTTCTTTACAGAGACTGGAAGAAAGTGTCAAATATAAGCTGAAAAAGGGCAAAAGGGCAAAGTTTCTCAACATGTTATCTTTTCCAAACTGAACTGCAAGGTCAATACCCTGCAAACTTGTGCGATATTTCCATCAATGTCATCAGTAACCATTTTGCTCACAGTGCAGTGTTCTTCTGCAAGATCTAACTCAATTCTGTAGTTTCCAGGAAGAGCTAATGTCACATTTTTTCAGTAAAAAACAGCGTGCAGTGATAGCAATCCATTAAAAGCAGATACCTGGCAGGAAGCACATGATAGGTGTACCTTATATAGGGTTCATGGCTTTGTTTTTTAGCAAGAGAGAAGAACTGTACTGAAACATAAGCTAATCTTTAACCAAAGCACAGTTGACATGCATATACATTAAATTATCTGTAAATGCAGATAACAAAGTAACTGAAATGGAAACAAATGTGTGACTCCAATTAAGATTAGTTCTTTTTCTTTTAAGTGGGGAGAAGAGTAAGCAAGTGTTTGTTTGACTAGTGTTATTTGCAATCCATTTTACTCTTTGAAAACACATTTGTATAACATTGTTCTTGCTTCTCTGCAAAGAGGTACTTCAGGCCTTTGAGAGAAACTCAGGATCTACCTGCCATAAAACCTCATTCCCAACTAGATGGATCATTAAAAGCTTCAGAGCAAACCATGCAAGGAAGCATGAAGAGCTGCCTGCTCTGGAAGGATAACCAAGGAGGAAAGTAGCTGGCTCAGACCAGTAACACCCATGGTAAGCTTCAAATGAAAAGCAGAGCTGGGAAGGCTCAGCTGATGTTATTTGCAGGGAAGTCAGGTAGATATTAATCTACAGGACAAATGCTAGGTTCTTGTAATAAAATAATGGCTGTTGGAAGATGTCCAGGAAAACCAGGAATGGTCTTGGAAATGTAAAGCTGAAAATTTGGGAGTTGACAGAATGGCTGTTCCAAAAAGGCTGTCATTGGAGTTGGCTGAAAAAGCCTAGTAAATTGCAGCAATGAACTTTGTAAGCATCAAGATAAAGACCAGGGGTCCTATTTATTACCTGAAATATTAAGAAAAAAATAATTCTTCCAGCCAGCAGTAAAGGGTCATAAAAAACCCAACCCAACTACAAAATGAAAACAAACCAGAAACCCAAAAATTCAAATCTGTTTGAATATTCAGACAAGTGTGGTCCTAATAATAACATGGCAGTGGTGGGGAAAAGAGTCCTACTGAATCAAAGAAGGGATTAGAGGTTGCTTAGATTCTAGGCAAAGGCCTATGACCTACAGACAGCTAAATGACTTATTTATTCTCGTTCAGAATTTGCTTGCCTCAATATGTCATTACTTATCAGGTAGTCAAGAGTGTATCTGGGAGAGGAAGGTAAAACCAGGTTATGCATTTGCTGGAGGAACAAGCTGTTTGCTTACTTAATTGCATTTTCTAAAGAGTGCAGAGACTGTCACACTGGACTTGTGCTGTTACCCCTTGCTTTCTCACTGCACTGTTAACCTCCACTCTGAGAAACGACCTCAAATAACCACCATTGAATGCACTTAACACCATTAATACTGTCATATTCACAGCATTAACACTGTCATAAAAAGACTGTAACAGTTTTTGTATGGGGAAAAAAAAATCCATAAAATTGTCTAAACTGGTTACAGTAGTAAATTAGACAAATCCTCCACCTTTTCCATATAAACACTGTCAACTTACAAATGTCAAAAAGACCTCTTTTCCCTGGCAGCATTCAAAACTACATCCCTCAGCCACAGACATTACCAACATGGCAATGTCAGTGAGATAGTGCAACCTTTTCCACCCAACTGGTCCAGCAAAACTTTATAGCACAGACTAGACTGAAGGGGAAGTCAGTTACGCAAATTCATCATCAATTCTATTACTGAGCTTCACAGCTTTTAGAGATTCACACCAGGATGCTGTCTGAGCCAGAAACCCTTCAGATAGCCTCTTGTCCCTTTCAGTTAGGGAGAGTTCCTGTGACAAAAGCAGCACCTCAGTCACTCACACACTGACTTCCTTCCAAAATTCTATGGATACTCTGACTAATTCTTAAACTTGTGTAAGCAGGAGAACTTAAACCTCCTTACAGAAAAAGATTAGTCCAAGTAAGGTGTTAGGTCCTCTTCACTGTGTGGCAGGAGTTTCACCAGGGAGGTGCAATAGTGATACAGTTACAATACTGGCTGGGGTCACTGCTTCTCCTCATATCCTTTAAACACAGAAGGTAAGGCTTTTTATAGCAACTGGAAACTGCTTTTATATTTGTCAAAGGCATTAAAACTGTCTCTCATAAGTTTTGTGCAATTAAGTTCTCTCCAGCATTACCTGCAGCACCTGCTGTGAGGTCAATAGCAGCCTGAACAGCAGAGTTGATCCTCATGCTTCACACTTGTTTATCAGTTACTTCAGAGCAAAGTCTGCCGTTTTCTGGTAGGTATGGAGATATTGTCTCCTGAGGGAAGAGAAAGATGAAACATACACAGTTTACAATAACTTGACAGGCAAAAGCATCACAAACATTCATCTGAATGCTTTCAGATCCACTCTTCCATTTAGAGACAGAAAATGATTGTGCTCAGGAATGAGACTCAGCATATTTGTATTTTGACCAATTTTGCTGCATTGGGCAGGTCTCCTGAAGTATCACTGCCTAGCTTCAGCTTACTTGGGCTTTCCAGCTTCTTATCTCCCAGGATCTCTCAAATGAAAGCAAAGAGTACATCCAGGGAACAGGGCCGAGAGTTGCTTTTATATTGATTCCAAAAGCATAGTTTTCCCTCAGGTGTCTAAGGCTGGAATATTTCATGCCTGTCTCAGCTCCTCACCTATGAAGCAAAACAGAGGATCTCCTCTCCTCATGATGAAGAGCAGCTAAGAAAACTCTGCCCATGATGATACAGGCACATTACGTGGCTTTCAGAAGAGGAGTAGAAAGGGAATGTACATGAACATCTTGAATTGTGTCTGGCTGTCATGTTCCTAGTGCAAGTCCCCCCCCCCGCTAGAATATTATAAATAAGCATTACACCTTGTCTCTCAGGAAGGCAGCTGGAAAGCAGAAATACAAATGTGACACTTTGAAATAAAACATTCAAATGAATTCAGTTCTCAAGTTTGCAGCAAGATACTTTCACTGGGCAAGCAGTTAAAATAAGCTTATTTATGTGGGGTAAAATAACGCAGCAAAAGAGCTCCCACTGTTTCAGAACCGTGCTGCTGAGTGAGACACTTCGCTGGCGGTGCTGTCAAAAAGCTGCATGAGTCTTAAAACCCCCACAAATACACATGTGAATTAGTGCCTCATTGGCTTTTAAGCCTGTCTTCAAGCACAGTATATCAGTAAACAGAACAATTTTCACTCCTCTACCTACTGTAACGCTTCTTTTGAAGCCTGTTACCTCCCAAAATACATTTTGGCGTAATATGAATGGGAAACACAATTGCCAGCAGGCTGCATTGATAGAATCATAAAAAGACACATTATATAAACCACATCCTTTGTACAAGAAACATAGACACCTGAATACAACCAAGACTTTAAGAAAGCCTGTCTCTAAACAGATTTATTATTCTTGAACATTAAAACATACACCAGTAGGCCAAGTACTGTCCTTCAGTGACTTTACCCATCCAACCTGTCACATAAATCTAAACATAACGAGTTTAAAACAAAAGAAAACATTGCTCTTGCAGTAAGTGGCACTAACACATGCAATTTCACAATTGTGGCTTCAGGTTTGAATTGTTTTGCTACTGACAACACAGCACACTACGTGTTACTTCCAAACAGAGGCTCCAAGGCCCAATTACACTTTGTTATCCTATATATCTCATTAGTGTTCACACTGCACTTCGCAGTTTTGCACCTCATTTAGGGGAAAAAAAAAATCATCGAGACAGACTTTGAATGAAAGGAATTACTAGAGAACAACAATTGCCTGTGTTCAGTAAAATGTACACTGTTTTCATCACGCTGAGTGCTTATCGACTTGTGCCAGTCCCCAAAGGGAGGACATGCCAGATCACCCACAGGAAACTTGGCAGCAGAAGGAAAAAAGTATATGTCTATAAAAATATGGACCTTTTAAGAGATAGGGAAGTTTAGATGTCTGATCCATATCAGCACAGTGCCACTTTCAGGCGATTTAAGTCTTAGTCAAAACTAAATTAGTATTATGTAAGTACATACCTTTTTATTCCTGTTTGCAATAATACTACTATATTAAAAGTTGCTTGTAGGTAGAACGAGGCAGCAACTGCTCTGTTACTTCCAAAGCAAATCCAAGCCTCGAATCTGGAAACACAGAAGCATTAGTTAGTGTAACAGGTCCTGCAGAGTCCTCTGCCCCTAGATGTTATTTCAGCCCCAGATGTTTCTCTCTGCTGATGCACTCTCCAAAGACCGAGATGCACCCAGAAGGCAGCGCTGCTCTTTGCAATGGCCCGCGTGGGCAGGCCGTAGCTCCGCTTCGCAAGGTCACAGCAGGCCGGCAGCCCGGCGGCGGCAGCAGCAGGGCAGCAGAGAGCTCACCGCGGGCTGTCACACGTGCTGGCGGCGGGAGCGCACAGACCGCTCCCGGGCCACACTGCCGGCTCCAGAGGAAGGCTGAGGACTCCCGTTCCGCCAACACCCGCCCGTTTGGAGCAGGAAGCCCCGGCCTGCGTTCGGCGGAGGCCCGCGGTAGCAGAGCCCGCCCGACCCCGGCCCGGCGCCTCTCCCGGGCGGCCGCGCACGCAGCCGCAGCTGCCGAGGGGCCGCGCATCGCCGAGCCCCGCGGCCGCC
>VXBT01012117.1:376522-480421 GCA_013400235.1 Oriolus oriolus | reverse complement strand
CCCTGTGTTCAATGCTACCCTCTTCACAGTGTTTTCAAAGCTTCTGCTGCTTTAGAGGCCAAAAGCATCTGCTAGGAAAAAAAAAAAAAAGCTGAGATGACCTGAAAGACCTCCTTCATTAAAGTGAGAGGAGAGCTCCTATCTCGGTGAATCCTAGGGAGGGAATGAAGCCCCTTGCCAAAGGCTGAGGTTATTATACCCCCAGCCGGGCCGGCCTCTCACTCCCACGATGCCCGGGAAAAGGGAGGAGGCAAATACCACAAGGTATAAAAGCCCTCGGAGGAGCTGTAGCTGTTTGGCTCCTCCGACTTAAATTCCAGGTAAGTAAAGGGCTGGATAGAGGAAAAAAAGCTCTTCGGGGAAAAGATGATACAGTCTTTTTGACTACAACTACATCAAGTGAAAGGGCTGAGATGGGGTAAGAAATAAAACTTCATGTTTTGGAAGCATAGCTAGATAAGTAGGGTAGTTAGTTGCTAACCTGCATAATTATTCATTAGTGATTACTAAGCAGTACTCCACATGTGACTAAGTAGGGTGGAGAAGAATAGCAATTTTGTGAGTGGGGTAACTCTTACTGAGACCTCTAATTCGGGCTATATATATTACAAAGAAAAATAATAGACCCCTGGGTGGCGTTAGGGTTAGTACCTGCCAGGCTCGCTCCCATATGAGATATTTGGTACCCGGGCATGGGTAGAGGTGCCCTGAAATGCAGTTTTTAACCCTTAAAATGCTGAAAAAAGGAGAGCTTCCTTCGACTTGAACCCCTTAAAATGAGGAAACACGGGGTGTTTACCTCCACTTAAACCGATACAATGGCAAATAAACAGCTTCTCCTCTTTAATTTAATCCCCTAAAATATTGGGAAATGAGGGGGTTTCCTCACTTTAAATCTCTCAAATGATGGAAAAAGGGGTTTTTTTCCCTTAGTTCAAATCCTTTAAAAGGAGAGACAACTGGGCTTCCCCTTCAATTTAAACATTAAGATGATGAAAATGCAGGAGTTACCCGTAATTCAAACCCGTAAGATAGCAAGGTTGAGGTTTTCCCTTCCTTTTAAACCAGAAAATAGTGGAAAATGGGGATTCCCTGTCAACTGATACCCCTAACAGCATTGAAAAGGCAGGGTTTCCTTCAAATGATACCGTTAAAATCGCAAGGGAAGGGGGATTCCCCCTCAATTTGAACACAGACAATTATGGAAAAGCAAGTTTTTTTTCCCGCGATTTAAACCCCTTTTCTCCTAATAACCCCTCTCTTTTCTGGGGGTACGGTGGAGGGACTGGGGGCTCTGGGGAGGGACGGANCGGGCTTTCCTTTCCATGGGAAAGGGCCGGCCTTCTCGTCCGGGTGCCCGTGGCCAAAACTGGGATTCTGCCTCCAAAATTCCCTATGTCCTAGGTTTGTAATTACCGAGGAAATTTCCCACGGATCGTAGGCGATTACCGGTAATTTTTCCTCCGCGATCCTTACCGAATTGTGTTTCTGTTGAAGCGTTTGACGCATCCCTTTAGGGGCCGGGGGTTTGGCCGGGTTTTCTGTGGCTAATCCTGACCGAACCCGAGCACCCCCGTCGCCGGTCTACCCTGAATTTCAGTGAAATATTGATATCGTTTATAAATACTCCCTTTGCCCGCTACGCAGTCTTTCCCTGTCCGTCCAGGGAGCGGGTTTACTCCATCCTTTGCTCCCGACCGCAGCTCTCCTGCCCGAATGCCGGTTCTCACAGACGCAAACTAAGCCGAAAACTACTACGGGTGTTTGCTGTTAAAGTAAAATTCTTATTCCGTCTGGCTAAACGACCAAAATAAATACAAGTATTGATGGTCACCGGGGGAAAGCTTTTCAGAACAGAAAATACCCATTTTCGTAGCACAGATCCCATTTTGACGACATTGCATTTTTTGGGTTTGGGAATCCTGCCCATATAAGAGATCTGAAAATTGGTATTTTGCGGTTTGATATTTTGAAATCGGGTCGTTTTGATATTTTGGAATTTAACGTTCTCTATAAATGACATTTTAGGATCTCCCAGGGACAAGGTTGGTCTTTGAGGGAAAACAATTCTAGGAACAACTTTGTCGTCACCAACCTGTTTTTAATCTTTTCCTCCCAACACCTGCCTCTATAGTGAAACGCTTTTAATGTCGACTAGTAAATTAACAGAAACACCAAACTCAGTGCAGTCTGTACAGATGTATCTGATTGCAATCTTAGCAAGCTTTTTCTAACCTTTTTATAGAATCAGCCTGCCTTTCGTTAATACTACTAAAATGAGCAGTACACTTTTAAAAGAGTCACTTACTGTTTTTCTGGACTGCTATTTTGTAAACAAACCCAGCAGAGGTACAACTGCCATCAAGAGCTGCATTCTAGAAAACGTTTACGTATTGCGTATTTCGAAGCACTACCTTCAGCTCTGGCTGCCGCTCCCTTGCTCTGCTCCCCGAGCACTGCGCCGGCAGGGGGTGAGGGTGAGTCCCGAGCGTGGGGCGGTGGCGCTCGGCTTCGCCCCGAACTCCAACTCCCCGCAGGCAGCGGGGCGCGCGGCCCCGGAAGCAGAAGGAGCCGTTTGTCCCGCGGCGGTTGCGGACGGAGCGCTGGGGGGAACGCGGCGGGGCGGTGAGTGGGGGGGACTGCTCCTCCTCCGGGCACGGCGCGGGGAGCGCGGCGAGGCCGGAGCCGCTCGGGGGGATGTGGCACCGCGCCTTGCAGAGGTCTGTCTCCAGCCGGGGAGCCGGCGTGCGGCAGAGCTCCTGAAGAGGTAGCGTCACGGCCCTGAGGCTGCTCGCGCGCAGCTCGATGTCCGTGGGAAAGGCAGTGTCTCGCCGCTTTATTCAGAGCAGCTCTAGAGGCCTTTTCAATTGTAGTGTCTGTTTCGTACGTAAAAAGCGGGAGTTGTGTTTCCCTGCCCGAGTGTGGGAAAATAGCAAGAAAAGCATCATTTTGGCCATGTACGAGACTCGTGAAATTCTAAATCCACATTGAAACAATTAAATGTCGTAATTTTAAAGATTTCCCTAGAAGTGCTTGCTACCCCCACTGGCTGAATACTTTTGAAAATTTGGGTAATCCGTCTTTAGTTTTGCTACTTTGGAACGATGCTGGGGCAACGGTTCGCTTCTGTGGGTTATATAAAAATTTGGACCTAAAGCGGGAGTTTTGATTCTCTAGTTTTAAGTATTCGTCTCATTACAGGCTGGTCTCTCATAATGCTGCAAAGTCACGTGCAGTTTTTTGTAATTTGTCAGACGGTGGTAGAAACATCCTTTTCAGTAGTGCAGTATATAAGAAAGGTAAAGTTTCTTTAACTCCAGTAACTATAAAATTTTTGCTTGTAGCTAACTGGAAGTTCTTACAGGCTAATTCTAGGGATATGGAAAATTTTCCTCTCTTTGTATGTGAAGCTCTTTTCTCTTATTTTAGATTAACAAAAGTGCTGAAGTGACTGTGTGGTAACTTTTTTTGGAAGTCAAGATTTTTAAGGTTCAGCATAGTGTCTGGATCTGTTCAGGTATAACTTGTTATTTTATTCTAAATATTAGTGATGAAAAAACAAAAGATGGAAAGCGAGACCGACTTGTTGGAAACTGAACCTCCATTAATCCTTTTTGTTCCTTTAGGACAAAGCCGTATGGAGGCTAGTTTACGATAGAGAGATTTGCTGGTAAAAGAAAGGCATCGCTTTAGCAGCAGTTTTGATCATAAAATTAAGAGTTGTTTCATGGAATGTCTGTGGATTACGCTATGTCACTTCTTTCTTCTGATGCGAGTCTTTTTAATGTCGCCGTTCCTAGATATTTTTGGATTCGCTAAGGGTTTGTATCACCTGGAGGGTGTAGAAACGTGGGGCGAAAATGCCGTCCTAAGGACTTCATGCGCCTCCTTTTCGTGCTGTTTCAGCGTTCCTTAATTCTCTGGCCAGCGTTTAATTCTCTGCACTGGAACACAAGAAAGAAACAGCAGTATCTTCATAGATTACACCGATTGATACTTTAAATAGTACTTTCGTAACCTCACTTGGTCATGTAGCTGAACGTTCTGTTGTCTCAAAAAAGAAATGTGTTTGGATTTATGAGTGTCGTTCATGGGAGTGTCTATTTTAAAAAGTAATTTCTCTTAGGGCAGTGACTGAAAGAAGTCTAAGAGGTTGGCAGGTAGCGCTGAAATGACTCCATAACCCCCAGCACCTCGGTTTCAGAGTCCCATTCAGAATGTGGAAGATGGCATTACTCACCTACCGGGTGAATGAACAATTCAAAAAAAGAAAAACCGGATGAAGCCCCCTCAGGTCCTCCTCCCGCATCCGCTTGGAAATAATGGCCTTAGCCCAAAGATTGCCGAGGACAACAGAACTAGAACTTAAAAAGCTAATACATTCTGCGTACGTTAAATACAATCGGAGGTACCGCATAACGAAATAAGCCGTATTTTGTGCGTGGATTAAAAATGGCATAATGTTAAACTTGAAGGTTGTGATTGTCCTCTGAGCAATTCGGTTGAGATAGGAGCATTTACAGTAATGCACGAGTCTGTCAATCCAATGAATCTGTCATTGCTTTTGCCATCGTTTCATACGATGTTTTGTAGTTCGTTCTAGTCTCGCAGCTTAAATTGCAGATGGAGAAGCATTTGAATTTTGTTATTCCTAGGTAAGCCATGCCTGTTTCAGCTGATGAAACTGTGGGGAACCTAGCCATGAGAGATGCAGTCCTAACTCCAGCCGGAATCGAAGGATTACAAGGTTTGTACCGGATGCTATTTATTGCAATTACGGACTTCGATCCGTGGCTTCCTTAGCTTCTTTCTAAAAAGGTTTCACGAAACGAAGTTCAAATACCGTTGAAAATCTGGGTTCGATTTTGAAAGGTCCTGTGACCCATTCTATATTCAAGTTGGTTGTTATAAGAGAGAAGTTGCTGTGAGATGCTAAAAACTGGGAAACTCATCAAGCCATAACATTCATCTTTCCAGGAGGAAAGAGAATGCTTTTTTTGCTGAATTGAGGACAAGGTCAGATTCATTTAACAAAATGGGAACCAAAAGTACTACGCAATTCTTATACGTTGCTCAACTGCCATTAGAACGGAACTGCTGGGCTTAGTCTCGCATTTGAGTCTGTTTTCACAACTGTGAGTTAATTCTTTTGAGCTTCAAGAGAGTACGTTCGCTTTGAAACAGATTAGAAAGCATCTCAATGGTGATGCTCATCCTATTTTTTAATTGGTACGTTTGACCATTCCCAGTTGTTTGCTAAATTGTTATCTTTGCATTGCCTGGTAGGTAATCGGTTTGCTGTGTCATTTGAACTACGAGGTTTTTTTCTCCGTAAGAGGAAGGAAAAAGGAAGCGATTAACCTGCCAATAAGTCTGAGGAAATTAATCAATAGGCTGAAACAAATGTAAAATATCAAATTACTTGAAAATTTTCATTAATTTTTTTTCAGAATTTCAAAGTGAGTTAGACTTTGAATTGTGTGTTGTTGAATGTATTGAAGGTAATTTAAAATTGCCTTGGTTTGGGTAGAATCATCATCTTCACAGAACGTAAAAGCTCAACAAGTCCTATCACGAATCAGTCGAGAGGAACTGGAAGACAGATTCCTTCGTTTACGTGATGACCACATCCTACTCAAACAGTATGCAAATAAGCAAGAGGAGAAAATTAAAAGGTATGGGGTTTAATATTTTTATTGTAACTCACAGCACCTTTTTGTCCCTTTAAAGCATCATCAACAAATTAAAAATCATGCTGCCTTCTCTCAGAGCACTTTTTAATGCGGTAGCAAAAATCACCCACCGGAAGTGATTTTTGTATTGATTTCTAGTTGTCTCTGAGTATGCGAGATGGTTTTTGCAGTGACCCCTATGAGATCTCCGTGTACGGAGATACACCGCTGTCTAGTACGTCGGAGATGATACCTTGGGTTCCCAGCTGTGCTGGCGTAGTACAAATATAGGAAGTGGTGTTCTGGGAATTGAAGAGCGGGCTGTAGAAGCCTAATGGTTCATCAGGAGTTTCATCCTAGAATCAAAACGGTCTATACAGAGAGATTCTGCCCCTTATTTGGTCCCTGTCTGGCTTTCAAGAAGTTGAATAGCATCTAGCTTTTTATTGGTGAGTTAGCGCTAAAATGTCTTTATAATCATCGCTCCTTTATTCAGCGTAATAGATAACTTCAGCGAAGAGCTCCCGAGTAGCATGGGGAGCACAGTATCCAGTTTGCCCACAAATATACAAGCAACTTTAGGCCGATTATTAAACTTAGCGTGCTGAGATTCGCGTGCTGATCTTTGGCAGCGCTTACTGTGGCGGCAAACCAATCTGGAACGTGCAGAACTGTTTGTAGTATTACGATACTGCGGGAGAGCCGATTAATAACGAAACATACTCTGTGTTCGCGTTGTGTTAATTGTTAACAAAGTCTTTCTGCATCTAAGCCAGCTTCTGGTGAGGAGCTAATGAGTTCATCAAAGGGTAGCTGAAAATATTGCTTATTTCATACTTTAAAGTCCAAAACATTATTTTCTTTCGACTCAGTATTCTGTGAACCAGGGTCCAGTTGACCAGCGTTACATAATTTCCGTCTTTTCTGTCAGGCTGTTGTCAAATACAAAATTGTAGAACAAATGAATTGTTTCCTTGTTTCAAATGGCAGTTCCTATGTTTCTGTGCACAGAAAATACCGCTCATCATCCACTTACGGCAGGTGGGTGTACTCATAGTCCACTTAGGTAAAATTACGCACGGTGCCCAAATTCGTATACCTGAATTAATATTTTAAGGCACAGAAAATAAAAATACAGTGTTCGTCTAGATTTCCAGCGAAAAATCTTAAGCTGAATTTCTTTCCTAGCATCCTGCAGGTCAAAACCCTTACAACTAAAACTTTGGAATTAATTTCCGGTAGAATTGCGTTGAAAAAACAAAAAACCAAAACAACAACAAAAAAACCCCCAAGCTTACAGGCAGGTAATGTTCTGTGACATCCTAAAGATGCTGTAGATTCGTTTTTATTTTGCTTTTGTTCTTTTAAGTAGAGGCATCTGTCCAGAAGTATCCGTAAATAAAACAAATCTCTTTAAACAAGTTGCATCCTGATTTTGAGTTTTCTTTCTGGGCCTTCAAAAGCAGATTCCCTGTAAACTAGATACAGGTCTTGAATATGTGCGGCCAATTTTGTGAAGTCTTGAACTTGTCTCTCATCAAAGCCACTTTTCTTTTTCTCTTCCTCCCTTTCCCCTCCCTTCCCCTCCCTTTATTATCAAGGTTCTATGCTGAACCTTCACAGGGGTTATGTTCCTTTCGGCAGAATACTTTTTATGCTGACTTTTCACATTCTTTTTTGTATTTTTTGATTGTTTTCCCCAGAATGACCACCAAGTTAATAAGGCTTGTTAATGATAAAAGAAAATGTGACCAGGCTGGCTGTGGACCCCGGCGGCTGGGTCAGGCTCTGGAGCTGGAAGAAATGATTGAGCATTTGCAAGAAAGAGTTCGTGAGCTTGAGAAACAAAATGAGAGCCTCCGCAATAAACTCATTTCAACTAAACAGCATCTCCAGATTCAAGGCCATAGGCCTTGTCTGTACAGCTCCGTTCAATCTCGTGTGAACACTGGTCTCAAAAGAGAGAGTGATGCCGCTGGCGTGCCAGAGCACACCAAGAAGGGTATAATTCACATTTATTAAGAACAGTGAACTCTTACATTGCTCTTGTACCTGTGAATCTGAATTTCAAAACATTTTTAGTGCAGATCAGAAAATATGCAGAGCAATTAACTACAAATGAAATGCCTGGAAAAGATAAGGATAGTTTAGCTGTCTCTAAGGTATTAGGAGACGAGAAAACTCTACCAATAATAAATACAGCTTCCTGTGTCTGCTTTTTCTTTGGCTGATTTAAAAAGACTGTGGGAAACTCATCCAAAAATCCTAATTGGGTATGAATGTCCAGTAAATACTTGCTTTCTTTATTGAGTGCAACCATCTAAGAAATACCTTGATTTGAACAAAAGTAAACAAAAAAAATATTCTAGGCATGTATGTATGTACACATATGCGCACACACACATATATACACATGTATGTATTGCAATTACCAGTACCTTAACATAATACTTAAAGATCAAAATTCAAAATAGGTCAAGTTAATGCAGCAAAGTTTTTTCAGGCATTTTGGGAAACCGCCAGTATCGTTGTACCTTGAACCTAAATGATTCAGTTCTGAGGACTGAGGGATGGCAGTGTTAATGCTGTCTTTGAAATGAAATGTGTTTGTTCCCACCTCAAAACTTGGTTAATTTCTTCTTGCTGAGAGTAGGAGAAAAATGTGGAGAAACCATTGCATTTGCTCCTAAAGTAGCAATTCTTCTTAATTGATTTCTGACTTCTCTTCTTCACTGCGGGCTTAGAATGCTTCTAAACAACACAAGGAAATTATCTGCGCTGCTACTAGAAGTAGTCCTAGCAGCTGCACATCTGGGTGAATGACACTTGGGATTTTGCAAAGAAAATGCTGCGAAAAAGTGATTACAAGTCCGCGTTCCTGTCTAATAATACTGATACTTCTTCGAAGACCGCAGTCTCTGTTCTCTGTCTTCAAAAGTAAAATGTTCTAAAAAAACTTCCAGGACGTGTTTTTAACAGTTCGCTTTAACACTATTCTGCGTCGCCCGTCCTTCGGATTTTACAGTAGCTATGTTGTACATACTCTGATTATTTTTTTCCATGTGATTTTGATGTAAAAATACTTTTTATGGCATCTGTGTAGAAGCTGCGATTGTTTGTACTGTGTAGAGATAGTTGGTTTATTAAAAGCTTTTTCATTCAACGTGTCAAAAATTTATCTTTTTTTTGGTTTTCAGGAATGAGATTTCAGAGTTTAGAAGTGAGATCGTCTGACCTCGTCCTCCCCAGTTATGGACAGAGTCTGCTCGAGGATTCAAGGGCTGAAATCAGAAATTTGTATGATTTTCGCGTTACTTATTTTTTTGTCATTATAATTCTTAGAACTTACGGTTTTCTTGAAGAAAAAAAAGTATGTCTTTTAAGAAGTTTTCACGTCAGAAAATAAAACGTTTGGATCTGACAACAGTAACGCTGGTAACAATGCAGAAATGTTTTATAATAAGGAAACCAGGGAATCGGGGATTTAGAATGCAAAATGTAGGTACGTAATAATTTGACTGGAAGTGAAAATTGGTGTTCAGCTGTGAGCCTCTCTTCGCTAGGATGTAATGCTGCCTAGTCTGTTATGGGTCAAAGCTGACAAAAGCAGAAAGGACCTCAGCTGCAAAATTTTTACCAACGCGAGTCCTAAAAATGTGCGCCGTCGTGCGAGCGGTGGCTGTGTGAATGTGTTTTGCCGATGCATTTAAGTTTCATTTCTAGAGGCGGACAGATCTTACGGATAAGTGCAAAAAGCGCAGTATTGTGATAGTTTTGTAAAATGATTCTGATTCACTTTTGCATTTTGAAGTGTGGTTTGTAATCGAACCGCACGTTTTAACGGAAATTGAAGCTTAGGAAACCCTTACAACACCCTTGATGTAGAGTTTGTTTGAGAATAGAGAGGTGTTATACAGAAAAGGTAGTTAATATCTAATTTAAAGATATTGAGGTCTGATTAGAACATTTTTCTTCTCTAAATTGTATGTTTAGAACCTGGGTTTTCTGGAAGCTGTTTGTTCATTTACATAGTGATTTACTTAAATCAGAGTATCGATTACATTCTCTGTAAGGGCTAAATTTTCAATAAATGAGCAAGCTAAGTTTAAAAATATGTCGATTAATGTGCCGTCATGTATTTTGTGCTTGAAATTTTATAAACGCGAAGATTAACTGGAACCATAGTCAACGTACCGAAATATTACTATAAATTATTTTTAAAATTGCATTTACTGGGTAAATTCCACTGTTTAAAACACGTCTTTTGAGTTGGGCTTTTTTGGGGGGGGGTGTAGATTTTCCTATCTCAGAATAAAGCTTAAAAATTACTTTCAATGCTCCGTGCATTGAAGATCTAATCTCGTGATAGCTGGTAATGGAGTTTTGTTTTTGAGAAACCACTGGTGCTAATGGATTAGAAAGAGGATACTTCTAGTATAGAGGATAAGAAACCTCTGAACAGCAGTTTTAGTGGGGTTCTGCTAAACGTTATTCACTCCCCAGAAGCGTTTCTTTTGAGAGTTTGTGTTGCGTTTTCACAGCAATTTAAACTCATAAGCCTCTCTTGCGATGTACATTAATAAGAAATACTGATTTTGCTGACCGCTTAAAAGTTTGGCTTACTTGAGGATTCATTTGTTTTTGTGTTCTTTGAAAAAATGCGTAGCTGGTTTTGGAATGTAGGATGCTTGTACTTGCAGGGAGACTGTCATTGAGTCCCAAAGGAAACACATTGAGGAACTAGAACATGCCAGAGAGATTCTTGTGAGTCAGCTAAGAAGGAAAGAAAAGGAAATTGAAGAATCCCTCCTACGGCTGAAAGAGCAGGGTACAGCAAGCCAAAGGTATTGTGAAAAATTAAAATCTCTGTGGTGGAAGCATTAGAAGAGCTATGTCATAATGTTAGTAGGTAGCTGCAGAAGTTACTGCTTCTGTAAAGGAATATGGGCCTTATTCATTTTTGTCCGTTTGGTGAAACCAAGGCATGAAATGTTTTGCCAAATGGTGTGGATAATTCTAAGCAAGGAGACAGTTACAATAATAAGCATTTTCCGAGAACATTTTTAAAGCCATCCCAAAATGCATTTGTGAAACAGGTTTCACATGTTTGGTATTTGCGCATGCCTGTCCATTTTTTGTGTGCGTGTTTTGGTTCGGTGGTTTTTGTCAGTTTTTAATTCTTTTTGAATTTTTTGCTGCGATATGGCTGGATTTAAAGCTATTAGGTACGTGGATTTTTGGACAGGAATGTCGTAGCTAATGCGCTCGTGACTTCTGTGTTTGCGTTATAGCACTGCAGAACTAGATTTAGATGTGGAACACGTTAATCGCAATGCATTATCGAAAGGGGTATAAAATTTGCTAAATTCTGTTAATAAAAGAAACCAAACTGATGTATTTGCTTTTCCGCATCTTATTTTTCTTATTTAACTAGTGTCCATAAATTTTTTTTTTTTCATTTGTAGCCAGGCAAACAAATACAGAATTTTATATTGGTATTTCAATAGCCTTCATAACTTAGATTCTTGAGCTATTCGTGCAGTGTTATCGTTTGGCTTCTTGCAATATACTGTCAATTACAGCATAAAGGTGCTACTGGAAGGTGAGTGTTCTTGGGGCTTTTTTCCATTTTGTTTGACTTCCTATAAGAAATAAGAGGTAAAGGAAAGGACACGATGTACATCAACATACAATCCTGTTAGTTCCTAAGAATTGTAAAGTGAGAAGAGTACCGCACGTTGATGTTCTGTTCTTGTCTGCTCGGGAGTCTGTGTATATGCCTTGGCCATCGGTGCGTTTGTGGTTGAGAACTCTTGGCCGAGAGGCCTTTTGTTCGTTTTGCTAGACAGAGGGCGAGTGATGCTGAGAAGTGTGGTGGTGGTACGTATTTTACTTTCTTGTTTTTCTTGTTCTGAATGTGAATACAGAAATTTTGTGAGCCACTGGTCCAGTTGATACAATAGTCAGACTTAAAAGACTCTTAAAACAGTAGTCTCAGTATTATATCCAAGTCTTGCTCATATAGAAGTAAAGACAAGATGCAATGGGTGTGGTTTAATTAGACCTCAGTTTAATTAGCTCCGCCATCTGAGATTTATGGGCATAAATTTGTACGGTGCAGATCGAGATCCTTTCTTTAGTCATTTCATTCTGGTGTAGGTTGCTATCAGTCCCCCGTTCTCATACAGCTGTCCCCAGCCTGTTATTGGGACCCTCCTACATTACTTTCAATCCAAATGCGAGGAGGTCTGGAAAAGGGCTTGTCTCTGTAGTTAATAGCTGACGTACACCAAAAACATAATTCTTAGTGCTTTTAAGAGTCACTTTCTCCTAACTTCATTTTCCGTTTCATATCTTTTAATCCAGCTTAACGATGAAGTTTAAAGTGGAAGAATAGAGTTCTTTTTTTCTGTAGTTGTGGTAGAAGGCGTGCTAGGGCTACATCAATATGCCCATTATTTCACGTTACTGCTTCCAAAAGAACATTAGTTTCTTTTCTCAACTTCTGCCTCCGTGTCTTCAGGTTCTGGGGCGGCACAACTTTTTACTCTCTCGGCGATAAAGAAAATGTTGAATGAGCTATCTTGTACACCTTTGGTCTTATGCATTTGTTTTGTTATTCTTTGAGCAAGCTATTAGCCGTTTAAGTGAAAGGTACCGTTGACTTTTGTACTCAACCTGTATATGACACCTATTTAGAAGTTATAGCGGAATACCTGGGCAGTTGTTCGGGGAACGGAATATATCGACTGCCTGGGAGGGAGAAAGCTGTTTGATCATCAGTTTTGATTCTACTGTTTTGTGACTTCATTTACGGAGAAATGAACCTTCCCAACAGAATCTTCCTCAATTAACTTGGCCTTGCCCACAAAATCTGAAACTGCCTCATTCTTCAACAGCAAGCTCCTTTTCATGTACCTAGATGCAGTGGACATTTTTAGACGCATTTTATTTAAATAATTTGAAAAAATACTGGAGAAGTACTGTAGAGAAATAATTTTGTTGCTTTAGCATATTATGAGGGCTGATATTGTGATTGATGTAATGTGCTAATAAGTAATTAATTGAACATATTTTCTGTAGTTAGAAACTTCATGAGATGAATACTCCTACAGTAGTAAGAATTGAAATTATCCCAATAAAAAGTAGTTCTCACTTCCAGATTTGAATAATTTGCTCTATAGTATCAATACCCCAGCCCTGTTTAAAGCAAATGCTTTTTTCATTCACTGTGGAAAAATAGTTGGTGTTGATTGTCAGGAGCCATGGAGTTTATACCTGTACATCATAAATTCACTATCATCTGTTCCTTCTTCTACTTAAAAAGAAAAAAAAGGAGAAAAAGAAAAAAGGAGGAAACAGGAAAAAAAAAAAGAATGAGTCCCCTGCTTAAAAAAGAAGAGGAGAAAACAAAATAAAAAACCTTGGAAAGCATCAGAGCCTTTTGTTTGGTGTGTGGAACATGATTAATCAAGATGACTAATAAAGATGATTAATAAAGATGATTGATTAATAAAGGTGATTGATTAATAAAATGATTAATAAAAATGATTAATAAGGATCAATGAAAACTTTATTTAGCTTTTAAGTAGCTGGCATGAGCCAGTGCTGCGGTCTGTACTCACCACGACTTTGTGTACAGAACACGTTTTAGACACATGATAGTTTTAGCATTGAGTTAAGACTGTTTCTTTGGGAAGATCTCAGATTCGTGAGTGCTTTTCTTCCGTGTAAGGACAATTAGTTGGGCAATGCCGAAACACAATAGGATTTGATGTTTTAAAGAATAAAAGGAAGGTATTTCGCATATTCAGCTTTTTTCCAGATGTGTAAGCTTTGTAGCCCCTTCGCTTGCTCCGGCATGCCGCGGTGACAATTTCTCCAGCGTGTCTAAAATAGAGGAATATTGGAAGAGAAATTATTTTCAACTATTGAAAACTTACTCTAATTTTATCATCGTTTATATTAATAAAAGTCCCAATTAGTTTCTCCTCTCATACTTGTGGAAATAATGGGGTTTAGTTGCACTGTTCAAAGCAAGGAAAAAACCCAAGTAAATATTTTTTTAAATTTTGAATTATTTTAAATGTCCTTTCTGGTAAATAGTACATGCTCAAATTAATGTTAGGGTTCTAAGAATATCTGCATGGATATTAAATGGTTTTCATGTAATTAAGACACACCGGCAGTTCGCTTGAATACCAGACTGCAGGTGTTATAGTTAGATTGCGAAGTCACATTTTCTTTACGTTATTTGCTAGGTGGAAACTTCACAAAATGGTATTCTACTGGAACCGAATACTTTGGATGGTGGGAAAGATGGAAGACAATCTCTTTTGGCGTAGGATTGCTTTCTCTTTCTGTCATATACAGTTTTATACAATAAACAAAGATGTGGATGTATTGATTGAAGTTGTTGTGTCATCATACAGTAGCATGTTTATTTGCCTGAACTCTCTAGTGTGAATTATAGAAGAGCAAATTAATTTGGGTGTTATACACTCTATCCTCTTCCAAATACGTGTTTGTGATGCGTTTCTTTTTAATTTTGAAGGCTAAACATTCAGGACAATGTGGAAATGATCAAGGTCCGTAAACAGCTGGCTGAGAAAAGCAATGCTCTTTCAGCAATGGAAGGAAAATTTCTCCGGTTTCAAGAGGTAATAGCAATTTGATCAGTAACATTCCTGTGCTCGTCACATAAGCGTGCTAAACAGAAGAAAGAAAATTATACGCAGTTCTTGATTCTGAGTCGACGCTGAGTACGTTAAAATTACCCACACGCTACGTTACACTCAAACTACTCCAGACGGAGTGGGGACTTTTAGTCTTAATCGCTCTTTTTTTTCAGCTGGGCCTAGCAGGTCTCGGTGATTTCGTCTGCAAAGTCATACCAAGCAGATTTTGAAGAATGAACTGAGCTGTCTGGCTATGGAAAGAGATCCCTGGTCATTTAAAGAGGAGACTTTGACCTAGATGTATTGATTTACCACAAAGGGATACCAAGCCCCCTCCACTTTATTTCTCTTTGCTAAAGTTTGGGCAGTTTGGTTCTTTTGTTCTGACATTAGGATTTAACCTCTGTTCATTTGTTCATGGAAAATATTTTAGAGGGCTTCTTTAAGTAATAATTTTCCTTATAAAAAGAGAAATTTTATGAAAATATCTCCAGAACATGCAATTCTATGGCAGATTATCTATAGGTTTTAATTATACAGCTTTTTTCTGCTTTTTCATGTGTGTATTTGGAGAACTGCATGTGCGTACAGAGGTGGTATGATAATACCTTGGAATGATAATACCTTGGAAATGGGAAAAAGAGTTCCTGTAAGTAGGAATCCTAACTGCGATAGAGCTTTGTAAAGTCTCCAGCCTTATGAAGTGGAAGCAGTGGGTGTCCTTAAGAGCTCTTACTTCTGTCTGCTTATTGTTAGCATGCTAAATTATGCTTGTGCCATTAGATTTCTGTTCGATTCCTTTTTTTGCCCGTGTTTTTCTGTTTCTGCATTTTGTTTTGCTTTGCCTCCCTCCCCCTCTTCAGTCTAATTCCTGTATCTTCTCTGCCAAACTGAGAAAAGGTTTAACATGGCTTTTTGTCTTCTTTCTCTTTAAGAAATCTAAAATCTAACATAGGGTCAGAGAGGATTTAGCTCTAGAATTTAGAGTTAAATTCTAACTGTATTTATAACTATAAATCACTCGTTATAAAAATAACTCTATTTCTTTTTCTTGGACTGACTGCTAATATTGTTTCTTCTCTGTGATTTTTATCTTACTGAGAAATGAGGTACGAAAGGCTGAAGATCAAGTTGGTAGTTGGTTTTTCATGGGTTTTTTGTTCATTTCCAGTCTATTCAGACTGCACGTGAACGTGAACAATTTTTGCAGGATTCGCATTCAACTTCTTTATTTAACTACTTTGTAGGAATATTGTATGGAAAAAATGAAGCTAACTTCTTTCTGTCTAAAAGCATTAAACGTTAGCTGTATTCACGTATGTATTTGGCATAAATTCTCATCCGGTCATTTTATTAAACGGGAGATTGGCCTTTTGACTGTTTTGTCTCAAGTCATAATTTGAATGTGATTTACGTTGAAATTTTTAAGGGACGAGGCTTAATTACAGGGTCGTGGAATGTAGGCGGTAAAATATTAACTGCTATTCTGGAAATAGAGGCTCTATCAGCATCCTCCATTTAATATTAACATTGGTTAAATGTGCCTTACTATAATCCATTAAAGTAAATGAAAATGTAAAGGAAATCAGAAGTCCTTTATTAAAGTACTTCTAGCCGAGAAATGGAGCTGAATGCGTGAGGGTTGCGAAAGAATTATGTATCTACAATTGTGTGTGTATATGTGTATCTATAAGTATAAAGATTTGTGTGTGTGTGTGTGTGTATGTATATATATATATGGTTTAAGAGAGCAGGGGCAAGCTCTATGATTAGCGTACATGTAGGCAACATTGATTTTTGCTTGCTGCTGCAGTGGTTTTTGGTTAGCACGTCCGACTGCTGTAACCGCTGCAAAATCTTTTAATTGCTTTGCAGACGTATTTCTTTGTCGTTTTCATCACGAGTAAACTGCGGGGTTAATGTTCGTGAGGGCAACCAGAAGGTCACCTTCTCCCGGCCGTGGGAAGTGAAAGTTACTTTCAGTTACTTAGTTCAAGAATGTGTGCTGCTGACCGCATTGGGAACATCTATTCAATAGTGCCATGAGAGCCCCCTGTTGAAATACAATGTGGAAACATTCTGCTAGGTGTGATTTTGATATTCCTTCCTTCCTTTTCATAGAACCTAAAGAACTTGAGGACCAACCATGATGCTTTATTAGCAAAAGGTGATGAACTGAATGTACAGCTTAAAGAGGAGCGGTCCAAGCGCTTCCATCTTCAAAAAGAATTGCAGTCGGTAACTATTTCGAACAGAAGGACGGAAGAGGTGAGATTGTGTTCAAGAGATGTTGAATCGTCTTGAGGTACATATAGATAAGGGAAGAGTTAATGATGGGATACCTTTTAATTGTGGAAATGTGAGTAGATGTTTCAAAGAAGCTAACTTCTTTCTGTCTAAAAGCATTAAACGTTAGCTGTATTCACGTATGTATTTGGCATAAAATTACGCCGCATTTAGAAGACCGACCTAGTAAGTTATATACTTTTATCCCATTAAAAGAAAAAATGGTGGCTGCTGCTCGCATTTGATAGAATTGTGCTGCATAGTCAGTGCGCCAGTGTTTGGACAATATTTGAGGTTAAAGCATAGGATTTCATGTCAGTTCTGATATTGTTAACTGAAAGAATATCATACTTGATTTATTGATAATAATTTTTCAGTAGTCTTTCAACCTGATTTAATTCCAGTACAGTATAGTGTTATATCTGATTCAGCAGTTCAAATCAAGTACTTCTCTTTATTTGTCTAGAGGCTCTCAGACTAATGTCATTCACATTTAGGGCTAAAAATCAAGCGGTTTATTCCTCGTTCTCTTCAGTGCACAAAGAGTAAGAGTCTGCAAGCTGACTTGGTTTTTTGTTACATTTTGTAGTAACTTGAATTTAGTTTTACCGCCTGGTTTACCTATTTTAGGTGTGTTTTGCATGAACCAAGTTTACTGAGATTATCTCGTAGATACTTCCTCCAAACCTTTGATGTACCTTGCGTGTGGGTATCTTCTTGGTATCTCATAGCTTTAAAGTTACATTTTGCTTTAGTGAATATTTTGAAAACAAGGATGTGTTATTTATAATGTCAGTAATACGCTTAGACTTTTAGATTTTTATATTATTTTGCGTGAGAGAATGTGGTTAGATACCGTTCTTCCACTGCAACGTGCTAGTCTGAGCTTCGTATAAACAACGTGAAAAAGACTGTTTGGGCCAAATGTAAATCCATGTGAGGAAAAAAGGTGTTATTTTGAAGCTTCTGAGAGACTGATGTATACTCTGAGACTGGCTCGGTTGGTTAGAGCGGGGTGCTAATACTGCCAAGGTTAGGGGTTTCATTCCCAAATGGGCCATTCGCTTAAAAGTTGGACTTGATGATCCTTGTGGATCCCTTCCAACTCAGAATATTCTGTGATTCTGATTTTGTATAAAAAGAACAAATAACAGCATGACAATGCCTACAAATTATTAACTATTTGTCTTCACACATTCGTTGTAATTTACTTTTGTGCTGTCCTTTTTCATTTTAGTTACAGGAAAGAATATACAATCCAGAAAAAGAGAATGAACTCTTGAAGGAAAACTACGAGAAGCTGCATAACAGGTAAGTTATGGTTTCTGTATGTAAAAAATTAGGTTCTTGTCCTGTTGAATAGGTCTTTGTAAACTACGTGCTGGAATGTGCGTATTGAGCGTTTGGGCACACACGCAAATATATTCGTTCTCCAGTTTATCGTATCGGTAAGTGTGTATTTATGGCACTCTGCCTGTAGTTCGTCTGTCCTGTTGAAATGGACCAGCTTGTTGTAATACCCTTGAAATAGTAGGTTACTACTTTTAAAAATGTAAGCAAAAATAAGTAAGAGTCACTTTATTTTGAACATAAATGCAAGAAGTTCTTATTTGAATTTCTCATTATTTTCTTTAGAGTTATTTTTGAAAGAAGAATATGTCTAGGTAGATGTATATTAATTTGGGTTTGTTTTGAGTTTTGGGATTGTTTTGGTTTTGATTTTTTTTAACAAAGAGGTGTTTGAATTTCTGTCTTAAGTTCTTCCAGCCCTTCTCAGTGAACCTATAAAAAGTCTCGTATTTGACAGCTTTTCCGCAATTTAGTTTTGAGGTGTGGTTGGTTTGATTTGTAATGGCTATCATTTCACTTCTACTGATGTAGAAAAGAAGCAATTCTCGCCAAGTGCCGCAAACATATGAAAGAAAAAATTGACTTTCAAATGAGCTTTTCCTTTGTTGTGAAACTGTGATTTTTTGCACTAAAGAGAGTTAGAAAATAAGACATGTGTCTTAGAGTTGATTGCCTCAGAAAGCAAGTAAAGTGCTTGAAGTCTTTTCTTGTATTGAAATTATTTCTCCTCTTAAAGCGTTTGGCTTGTCGGTGTGATGTCTGTCAAAAAAAATACCAATGACTAAACACGATGTGAGTGATACCAAATGTTGGTTATAGTATTCTTATAATGTTTGTTATACTTCTTGTACTGTCTGTGGTGAAATTAAAAATTATAGATGTGAAAAATGGTGAGTACAAATAACTTTAAACAGTTTTTATTTATGAGATGTAACTGTTGTGTAATCACAATATTCAGATTTTTGTATAGGGGCATTTGATCAATTGTCTGTCACTTAAGTTCATTGTAGATTTCTCCAGAATTTGATCATGGTATAAATATTTCTGATTATGATATCTTTTTCTCTTTTATCATTACGCAGAAAAATAACACTTACTAACGAATCAACTTACAATATTTCTGTTCTACTTAAGTCGTAGAGTCACAGCCCCATACCAACGACTAGGAAAAAAATTACCTCTGCCTCAGCCAAAACCAGCATGCTGAGTAACACGAAATTAGAGAAATGGATCGTTTCATTATAACCGCTGTTTAATGGCCAGCTTTTTCAGTTTCCCATTTTCACAGTGCAGCTCTACTGCAGCTCACTTGTTGCTGGCAGTGGGTAGGAAGTGTCCACAGGTGCTAGATAATTAATAAATCCTTCTTTTTAATAGAGGAAAAGAGACACAAACGCATCCTTTGCTGACGTTATTTTTGGGAAGTTGATAGCAGTTTTGCCAAAGCCGAGACTGCAGAACTGGACCTGAAAAGTTTGCAAAGAACAAGTATGAATTTTTCAGTTGACTCTTACTATTTACTCGGTGTCCAAGAAAACAATACACTTTGATCAAAGATTTGGAGGAGTGGTTTTCATATGACCTTGTAATGCAAATCTAGCAATGCTTAAATTCCTTCAAAAGGAACAGTGCCCGATGTGGTTGACCGTTATAGTTTATCCAGATGGCTTCAACTCTGATGAAATACAGTAGATGTGAAAGAAATTCCACATGAATCTTAAAATTCAAATGAGGAAAGCGACACAAGTGGACTCAGTTTCAAATCAACCGACATAAATGTTAGCATTATATAGGCATGGGTGAAACCTGTCTTCTAAAATGTTCTTCATTTAAACGCTGAAGTCTTGAACTACTATCATAGTAACTCTTAATGTTTATTCTGACAGTATAGTCTTCTGAAAAACTTAATTAGATGTAGCTACATCTTTATGTGAAATTATTGTACCTAAAGCTAATAAATGCATGTATAGTTGTCATTAAAACTTGGAAACCCTTTCAGAAGTGTGAAAACTAAGGACATTTGATACCTTTTTTGATGTGATTTATTCTTTCCTTATGGGACCAATAAGACTTTAAATCTAAGCAGTTACAGAACACACTGAATCTTTTCTGTACCTAGGCAGTACTATGGAATGATAGCGGGTGCAGTGCATTATATTCCCTGCATGTTATCTTCAAAATTATAGGAGAGTAAAATATATATTGCTGCAGGACTTAGAAGCATTCCTTAAGTTCATGCATGCTGTAAAAGACAGTCTGTCAAAATGTAAGGTGCTCTCTGCCTAGAGAAATGTATTAAATAGGTTAGGTACGGTATGAGAATTCGACAAAATACAGGGAAATACAACAGTTTTTAAAAAAAGCACAAATGCGGAATATAAACCCTTGCCGTATGCTTCAGAGTGTACAATTCATGCTGTGATAGGTTTTTTTCTTTAACCTTAAGGTCATTCTTCAAGTAGTTTTGATGTAACTGCACTTACAAGTACTCAGAACCACTGCGTGTAGTCAACCGTCAGAGCAGGCCATTCTCTTTGAGTCCTCAGGTACAGTCTCCAAGGCTCTGTGGACTGTCCCTTCTGCAATACTTCTTTCTTCTCCTTTGCCTTTTAATACCTTTATATATGTGAAATACAATATTTGTTAACTGGTGAGCTTCAGCAAAGGAAATGGTTGTGGAACTGACTCCTTTGTTTAAAAAAACCCCACAATTTGTGATTTTTCACAGAATAGATAAGTGAATAAACTAGTTTATTATTTGGTAAGATGGACATTTTTCCAGTCAATAAGAATGCACGTATTGAACGACAGTAATATGAAGAGCATAGTACTCACTGTTTAGGTTATAAGAAAGCACATTACATTGCTTTTTCTTTTTACCTGCAAGGAATTATACTGTAGATTATATAATAGAATTACTTTAATTTCAATCTGAATTACATATTTTGTTGTGGTTTCAGCAGTTCCGATTCTGTATCCATGCATTCCTTGCAAATAGATTGACAGTTTACAAGTAAATAATGTTAAAGGCAAAATAGCTGTTCTAATTTCTTTTCCCGCTCTTCCCGGTTTTTTATTTCTTTGAGCAGGAGAAAGAGTACTTTATGTGTGCTTCTGAATCAGTGTCAGAATTGTCGTTTTAGAGTATGAGAAAACTATTGTCACCTTGTGGTCAACGTTTCTTTGAACAGGCAACTGACTTGAGGTTCTGCATGTTTCACTGAAAGAAATCAGGTGCAAGATCCCAATTCTCTACATTAAGAGGGTTTGTACACAAAAAATACGGTTTTGTACTTGTCGCTGGCTGAAGTTTGCAGTTGCAGATTATTCTGGGATATGCATCTGAATTCCTTTTCTAGTCCCACAAATGTTGCATGCTACCGACTTTTTTTAACTTTGGAGCTCTAAATTAAGGCCAGTTCCTTTGCTCATCCCACAAACCTTTCGTGTTTTTTGACTGCAGCCTGAGAGAGCCGCCTTGGTTTCAAGAGCAGCAGACCAACGTATGTCTACGTAATTCCTCAGCCACGATGCCGGTGGTCTCTGTGCCGCCAAGAGTTTTTTTTCTTGATTATTTTCTGCTGAAGCTGATTTCTGGAAGTTTTTCATATGACCTATGTTTTATCGCAGTGTCTTCAGTCTGCCCCGTGAACAGCAATGGAAATCAAAGGAACAGCAAATGAAACTGCAAATTGCTAAACTAGAGATGACTATCGAATCTGATTTAGCAGACAAAAATGCAATCCTTGACAAGATCAAAGTAGAAAGAGGTATATTTCTGAAAAAATTAGTATTTTCTCAAAATGTGAGATTATACCCATGTTGGAGTTGAGATACAGTGTCCAGAAATGTGTGGTTTCTGTTGCTGGTGTTTTCAAAGCTGCGTTTGAAGTGTACGTTCGCTAAATACACCTAAGTTATGACTATCTATTAAGTGCAAAAATTGACCCAGTACAAAATATGGGGTCAATGAGGCTCATATAATTTCAGCTGCATTCATTCTTCATCTGTTGGGTTAGTATTTACTCTTTATTCAACATTTCTTCTCTACGTCGAAAGTTCTTACGGAAAAGAGACCCATCTGACAGTCTCTCTCAAATTATTAACCGCTGTTGCGTTCACTGTACAAAGCTGCGTGAAGCCCATATAGGCCCTTGGCGATGTTTAATTGTCTTTCGATTTCATTAATTCAGAATTTTTTTCTATTTTCAGTATCTACTGATTTTTATTTACAGCATTGTACATTTACACAGTTTTCTTTTAATCTAATGAACAGATTATTTCATACATGTTTTCTTCATGCTGTAGGACAATTTCTTAGTGAATACTGACCTTGCAATCTTTTTTTTATCTCCACGCTGATTGCCGTAGCGATATGAAGTTTACAAAAGACAAGCACAGGCAGAAAGTGAAAATATTTACTTTAGAGTTGATTCTTCAAATGTGTATTTTTAAGAGGTGTGTTTCTGTGAACAATTTAATGGAATGAAGTGGGCCAACTTGTTGTGAATAATTCTTACGATTATGGCTTGAGTTCAGCATGCGCTTACCGTTAGAATTCTCAGTACCTCTGCTGACTTCGAATACCAGATTGAATATTTAAACATTTTATTTGACCGCAGCAAGCGTTTGCAAAATTAGCCTTAACTGATACTAAACTAAAGATGCCCTAAGGTACATTAATATGAAGTTACGACATATTAAAAGTTGTTACCGATAGCTTGATTATGAAAAAACTAGCAGTCCGTCTTCTTTCCTTCCTGCGGGCGTTACATTTAACTGTCGGAGGTTTGCCATCCCTTCCCCAGGGAGCTTGTTGTACTCTTAAACTGAATCACCAGGGTACTACACTTCCAATTTCTACTGAATTGACTTGCTGCATCTGGAGCAGATGTTCTACTACCCTTGTAGGCCTCTGTATCTAGGATTTGATTACAGCTCTGTCTTTCACAAAACGTAGGCGGTATAACTTTCTTCGGTCATGTACTTTAGAGTATCTGCCTTTGCCCCACGTTCCTTTTTGAAGTTCAGCAGGTGAATTGAAATTAATGCTTGTCTTAAGGCACTGCCTAGAGCTAGTATAGGGATAATGTCTTGCCTACCCTTTCTAGTTTGGCATATGAATCTTTTTCCTAAAGTTCTTTCCAGGTCTAAGAAAGATGGTAAAATAAATGAAGCCTTGAAAATTCTTAATGCTACAAGAGACCGACATCATCTTGACATTTTCCATGTCCTCCTTCAGTATTTCCCTTTTAGAATGACCCTGTAATTTGATCTGAATATTTTTTCTGGCCATAACATCATAATGTGCTTTGTAATACTTAAAAGAAGTACGTTTAGACAGAAAACAGAGTAACGCTGTAACTATGTTTTCCTCTTTTTTTGAATATGGTACTTGCACAAGCTTTAACACCCTTCCACCTGCCCCATTTCCCTTAGACATTTATTCTCGTGTTTCTTGTCTTACCGGTATTTCCCAGATTCTCAGCCATAAATTAACAATAGCTGTTTGGTTCGTGTTCGTTGAATCTTACTAGCAGCAGTGTTTCGTGCTAGTTTTAAAAGACTGAGATAAGCTAATACAAAATCTAAGCTGAAACAATTCCTGTAGCAAGGATTGGTGTCATTTATCTCCTAAATTCATACGGTGTATGTATTTACTTAGTTATGTGTAAATAATTTTTATTTTACGTTAATAAAATCTCATGCGTCGCTGCATTTGTTGTTCTTAGTTATGGTACTGTGTTATAGAATACACTATTTACTAAGTACAATTTTTTTACAGTTGTCTTAATAGAGGATTTCCCCATACAAAATACATTGGTTTCTGCATTTTTAAAATGAAATTTTCATGCATGTATTAATGTGAAAAAAGCGAGTTTGTAATTTTTAAACTATGTTTAATTAAGTATAATATTTTGTTCTTCTATATCAAGACCAAAAGGAAAAGCTGATGCAAGACAACAAAGACCTGCAGTTACGCTACCTGGAACAAAAGCAACAACTAGATGATCTAAAAAATCAAGTGAAGTTTTTGACCAAGGTGAACGGTATTTGTGTTTCAAATATGAGGGCAAAAACCCTCTATTTTTTGTGCATAACGCAGAGACTTTGTGAAAGTCAAAGAACATAGAAAAATAAGTTTTTATTCATTCGTGCTATCAAGCAAAATATCATGTCTAGTGAGAATGTATCTTGTTATTCTGAATGTATTTCTTCGATTCACATCTGATAACACCTTTCCATTAATTTTCAGGAAAGTGATGTTGATGTGGCAGAACTCAATGAAACTCTCTCGCTTATAAAGGTAACTTACAAAGAATGAGCGTACGAGGGGCTGGAACTAGGTGATATTTAGGATCCATTTCAACCCAAACCATTCTAGAATTCTGTATTTTGCATTCTATTATTTTCTTGTTTGTGCAAGAGGTTTTTGTTTGTTTGTTGGTTGGTTTTGTTGGGTTTTTTTCTTCTTTTGTTAAACCCTTGCCTGACCGTTACATGCTTTCTACACACCTGGAATTTTCAAGGGCTGAATTATTTGAGCATCTTTTAGTAGTTAATGCCTCAAGCTCAAATGTGTGCTTTTGTCATTTTTTAGCGACAGTTAATCAGAAGAGAAAATGAAAAAATTGCCATAATTAAATCTAAATTTATGTAAATAATTCCTTATAACATCAAAAGTGAATTTAATCGGATTCACAGCCATTTTTAAAAAACTCAGTTTTTCTCAGTTAAATGACTTATCACGGCATCTTGTTATCCCTATAGTGTTTACCAAAACCAATTTTGTTTATTAATTCTGTAATTGATGCAAGCATACCGTAAGCATGGAAGTTCCAATATGTGGTATAGCAATGCTTAGGAACTTCTTTGTTTATTGAAACAGAAAAACAAAAATACTCGGAAAATACTCTGTTCTTTTTTCTCTTGCACAAATTAAAAACGGAGTGAGAGGAAGAAATCAGTGAACAAATAATTTTGCAATGTTTCCACTCTTTGGGTGACTTATGTTTTATTTTCTTGAAGAAGTGTTTACTGTAATGATTATATAATGATAATGAAAAAGAAAAGAAAAAAATACAAAAAACCTCAATGGAAATTAACTCCCCAGTATTAATAACAGAAGGAATGTAGACTTGAGAATAATAATTCGGGGTTCGTACATATACGGAGGCAGGATTATTACTTAAAAGAAAGGCAGATATATCTGTCTTTTCAGTGGCTAGACAGGTGTGATTGCTTCTGAATATCTGGTACATTGTAATTGGGTCCTGCCAATCATGAGATTACATTGCTGAAAACAATCCTGACACATTCCTATTTTTGAGTTACCGTGTGCTCAAAATTTATAAAGTTCTGCTTACTGTCTTACTGTTGTACCAAAAGTATATGCTAGTGTAGCATTTAGCTAGGCACAAATACGTGCAAATCTTTTGCGAGTCTTTTCTAGCAGTTTTTCGAATGTGCTCCAGGATCAAAAGCAACAAAAGAACGTGGACCTTCTATTCTTGGAAAAAGTGGAAGATGATATCCATAAAGATTTAGAATACTCCGTGCAGGAGCTGCAGTTGACACATGCGGAAACGGTGCAAGAACTTGAAAAGACAAGGAATTTGTTAATTGTGCAGCACAAAATTAGCAAAGATTACCAGGTACTAAACTCTACTCACGGTGGAAAATAACTTGATAATAACATTTTAACCTTTGTAGCTCTGACGCTTGTAATAATTAAGACTGGCAAATTCAGCAACAAAGCCAGTCTGTGCATAGGGAACCGAATGTAAAATCTGCCGTTGCTGAAGGTATTGTTTAAAAAACGTGAGATCCAAGTGACTGTAAATTGTAGTCTTTTAGCTCATCCTGCTCTTAACCCTCAGACTGTGCCTTCTTGGGATTATCTCTGAGCTCCTACCAGGTCTTCACAGGTAAGATAGCAAATGTGCTTATCAAAGAAGCTTCCTTTTCCGTAGCACTCTGCTTTCACTGTCTTCTTTCTACTTCTACTGTTGGGGTATTGCAGATCGTATTTTGACTTTTCATTCAATTAATTAGCATTTAAGATAACAAAATCATTAAAGAAACCGTTAGGTATATTGTCCTAAAACAAAAGCCGTTCTGTTTTTCTTAATGACGTTTTTAGATTTTGCTGAAATTAGAACTGATTTGTTGTATTGATAAATGAAAAACTGCTGCTATTTTTGCATATTCCAAATGTTCTTTCCTCAAATCTCACTGTATTTTAATTTATAGCCAAAAGTATGTGCAACATCAGTACAGACAATACTCAGAAGTTCTTTTTACGTGCAATGTTTTTTCAGACTGAAGTAGAAACAATGACAAGAAAGATGGAAAGTGTACAGAAAGACTACGAGTTCAAACTGGAACGGTATACCCATCTTCTTGATATTAGAGCTGCACGTATCAGAAAACTAGAAGGTATCTTTAAAGTGTATTCTTCACTGATTTTTTTTTAAATATTTTATCTCTTGCAAATTACTGTTGTAAATTTGTTCTCCAGTTGAAACACTTTTCGATTCCTGAAACTGGTAGAAAGGTCAGCTCTTTCATGGAAAGGTATCTATTCCAGTCAATTTTCATTGACTTAAATGAGTTATTAATTAAACCAAATCCAACAAAGTGGTTTTTATGCTGCAGCTATTGCCGAATAAGAATAAAATTACCAAACTTGTTTTTTTAAAATAAATCATACTTTTATGGTCAACCTTTTACTTTGCAGTACTATCATTATGGAATCGCTTTGTGTTACTAAAATCCCCCAAGTCTCGTTATAGTATACCGACATAGTATTTCAACAGGATGAATTTCAAGTATTTTTTTAGTGGCTTCACTGTGTAAAAGATGCATAGGAAGCCTCAAATAGGATATTTTACAAACACCAATATTGAAACGGTTTTCACATTTTGTCTCCAAGTTGCATCCACTGCATTGTTGTTTATGTCCTGATTCTATAAGCGTGTCTTTTGATTTCATAGAATCGTACAATCCCAGAATGGCTTGGGTTGGAACCCGCCTCGTTCCGAACCCCTGCCGGGGGCAGGACGCCTTCCACTAGAAGGCTACTCAGAGCCCCATCCAGCCTTTGTTAACCACTGACCACCTGAGGCTAGGAAACGTGAAGGTCTTTGCTGATATTTCTATCCACTCAAGATTTAATAGATGTTAATAGTCAGATGTATTGTTTCTTTATCTGGCAAATTTAGTTCAACCCTACAAAGATATGCGTCTTAAATCTCTGCTACATTTGCATAGTGATACTTATTTTGAATATTGCATAAGACTTCTGAATTTTTGCTGTTTAACTCCCTTATAATGTGATAATAACCATTAGGGGCCTGTGTCTATGTATACTGAGGCAGCTCCGTTGAGGAAATACTCTTGATTGTTGCCAGCGTGCTCAGTGGGCATTCAGTGTATGAATTCTTTTTGTAATGCCTTTATGAAAGTAATATTGTTAATGTAATTGAATTATGCTTTTATCCTTTCTTCTCAGTCATTAATTGTATTTGATTTTTTAAAAAGACAGTCGTATTATAGCTCTGTTTTATCTGTTGCAGCCCAACTAAGAGATATTGTCTATGGTGCAAAACCACTTAAGTCCGGACCAGAAGTATTGCCAAGCGATCCGGTGGACGGATTTGTTGAAACCGTTCATTTAGAAAGAGGAGAGAACCTTTTTGAAATTCATATCAGCAAAGTGGTCTTCTCTTCTGAAGCTGTGCACACTTTTGGTGACTGGGAACCTGCAACCTTTTGTACTTACGCATTCTATGACTTTGAACTTCAGATAACCCCAGTAGTTCATGGGAATGCCCCATCATATGACTTCACTTCTCAGTTTCTTGTGCAGTCTGATGACAGCTTCTTTCACTATATACAGGAAAACAGCATCATACTTGAGGTTCATCGTGCATATGGCATAGATTATGAAACAGTTGCTTCTTGTCAACTTAAGTTCCACGAAATCTTGGAAAACGATGGCAAGATCTACAACGCAGCAAATTTAGTTGGTAGTTAATATATCACAAAGTATTCTGTTTGATTATATATCGCTATATTGCAAGTGATATATAATGCATATTTGACCAAAATGAATTTGTGCATTACTATTCCAAAAGGAAAAAAAAATAGCGTTTACAAGAATGCTATTTTCTGTTGGACGTGCAGCATGTTCTTGTGATTCTGACAACAGCTGTGGAAAGCTGGGATGGGTGCAGTTTTGCTCATAATGGCTTGTAGCCACAGAGTAAGAGGGGAAAAAACCCAAAACAGGAGGCAGCCGTGTTTCGCCCGTATCAAACATCATTGCTTTATATCTGGCCCAAATGTCATAAGTATATCCTCTCATTCCTTATCAATAAACAAAGGAAGAAATGGTGTAATCTAAGCTGGTAATACAAAGGTCACCATATAATAGTGAAAAAGGTACAAATTAGGGTGATTACAGTTAATATTTCATATAGTAGCATAATCTAGGGGGGTGTTTATTTACATTTAGTGCATTGTTTTAGGCACATTTATATTCCTTATATTAAAATAAGATATCCTGGACAAGACACTTCTAAGAAGTATTGCATATTCTGTGCTGCTTACTTTTTCTTTTAGAAATGTTTTGTCAGATCAGCATATTCAGTGACCTCTTAACTGCCCACTGTTGTAGAGAATCTGGTTTGATAAGACGTTATAAAGTGGTACTTTTGCCAGTAATTTAAATTGCATACCACCTTTTGGGACACTTCTGTTAACGTACAAAACTGTCCTAACCTTTATTTGCCTTAAGGAGATAAAAATTCTGAACTTTGACTTGACTCTGTAGTAAATATATAAGTATGAAAAAATGGTCATGTTTTGATTTTGGATCATACAGAGGGAGCCTGAGGAGTTGTTTCTGTTTCTGTCATGAGCTGCGGATCTCACATCACAAGCACTGTCGTAATGCATAGGCACAATCTTTAATTTGTGGCTGTTCTATCCTATAAATGTTTGGTTTGTGGTTTTTCCTAGCTTTTGACTAACGTACCTTAATGTTGAAAAGAAAATTAATGAAATCCCCTATTTATTCCTTAGGAAAAACAGGACACATTCAAAATTATGGTACCGTAGAATACTGGATCAGGTTACAAGTTCCTATGGACCAAGCTATTACTCCTTACAAACAGAGGTCAAAGGCTCTGGGATATGTAACACCCGGTTTTAGGGAACATGAACAACCATCCCAGGTATGTTTGAGTCTGTACTTGAGAGAGAGAATTACTTCATGGAGAAGAGAAGCTTCAGGGTGACTTAATTGCAGCCTTCCAGTACCTGAGGGAGCCTAAAAGAAAGATGAAGAGAGGCTTTTTACAAGGGCATAGGACAAGGGGGAGTGACTTCAAACTCAAAGAAAGTAGGTTTAGATTAGAAGGCAGAAATTCTTCACAGAATCATAGAATAGGCTGGGTTTGAAGGCACCCATCAGAATCATTGAGTCCAGCTCCTGGCCCTGCACAGACACCCCAGCGATCCCACCCTGTGCCTGAGAGCATTGTCCAAATGCTCCTGGAGCTCTGGCAGCCTTGGGGCCGTGGCCATTCCCTGGGGAGCCTGGGTTCAGTGCCTGACCACACCCTCTGTGGAGAGACCCTGTTCCTGATACCCAGCCTATCCCTCTCCTGACACGACTCCAGCCATTCCCTCGACTAGCACAGGTTGTTCAGAAAAGCTGTGGCTGCCCCATCCCTGGAAGTGTCCAAGGCCAGGTTGGACAGGGATTGGAGCACCTGGTCTAGTGGAAGGTGTCCCTGCCCATGGCAAGGGGTTTGGGACTAAATCTTAAGTTCCCTTCCAATCCAGGCCGTTCTGTGATTCTCTGATAGTTTTGATAAAATAAACTGTTCGATTTTTTTTCTTTTTAAGTTCAAATAGCTTAAGTCAAGTCTTGATATGTTGAAAGTGTAATAAAGATTCTTGAACTGGAAAATATGTTGGCAGTTTTTCATATAAAGAGAGTCAAGAACCAGTTGAATTATACCTTGCCTGAAGAGGCAAAGTCTTAAACTTAGTTGTTTTTACTGAAATTGTTGCTAGAACATTTGACATTGCTATATTTCATTTTCTAGAGCTGGGACTGATCTTTTACTATCGTACTCATGAACGTTAAACCAGCTAGGTGTCGGATCGGTAGAACGGGTGAAGCAGTTGTTCAAAAAAGTCTTGAAGTTCTTAACACTGGAGTATTATGAGATTGAGATTGCTTCACATTGGGTTTTTTACTGGGTTTTTTCGCTGGATATTGAAGAGAATTTTGACAATGTAATTCACTGTACAATCACATTTAAATAAGGATCACAGAAAAAGAAGGGACTTTCAGACATCTTTAACAGTTGTTTAAGACATAAAAGCAAACAGGTTGAAATGTATAAATTAAAATAGTAGAGTTTTTTGTGGGCTTTTGTTTTAACCTAAGCTGTTTAAAATACTCTCTGTCTGGACTAACTCTAGTATTTTATATTACTCCAAAATGTAAATTTATATTTTACTAAAATCTCGATGGGTTCCATGATGTAATCTGAGAAGTATGCTGTGTATGAATTCTGTTAAATCGTGTCTGTTTAGAATTTAATTTAGTGCCATTAGATTTGGCTTTGAAAAAAATTAGGGCTCCTCATACTTTACTGTAAAATAAGATGGTAATAAATGATCTTCAATATATTTGTTTATTGCAGACACCAACGCTCAAAATGAAGCAGCGTGCAGCTCAAGCACACAAGAGAGTCTCTTTTCTGGATCTTAGTACAATACGGATGGCAGTAAGTTCTAAGTGTTTTTGTCACGTGTGTTGAAGCATGAAAGGCTACTTATGGCTCAGTAAGGTCAATTTGTAGAACTAACAATCAAGAACACTGAATAAAGTGGTGGTGGTGGTTTTCATGTGTTTTGGTGTTTTTTGACTGAGTCTTGTAGAACTTGTAGAAAAAGATTAAATATAAATTAATCTGGAAATCAAACAGGCTATGTATATGTCGACAGGTAAGAAACAATTATAATAGTTACCTTTTCACAAATACGGTTAGATAAATGTCTTTCTGCTGTATATCAATTTAACGTTACAGCAGTTGACTCCTATTCATTATTTCCTCCACTGCATAAGCAATACAATTGTTTAAAGGTTCTGGATAATGAATGTGGGCCGTAACTCTTCAAGTTTTGAACTTTAGTAACTTCTGCTATTCAAGGACTGTTATAAAGACTGTAAGTTTATCTTTTTCTGTATCATGTGGTACAGGAGGCTAAACAGCTGTCAGGTGACAAGGTGAAGGAGATGGCTGAAGAAATTCAACAGGAAAAAGAAGAGCTCTCTCATCTATCAGAGGAGCAGTTGGCTGACCAAACATTGATTACTTCTAGAGATGAGACAGAAATAATTGAAGAACTGGAACCAGAAGGTAAAATTCACTGTTATTAATAAGTAGCTATATTTTCTGAAAAATACGTCTTTTTCCATTTTCGTAAGCACTTGTTACTAGTAGTGGAAGCTGCCTTATTATGAGAAACTTCATGACAGAAATTATATTCTGGTGTACTTCACAGCTGAAGCTGGGTGGTGGATAACATGTGTTTTCTTCCCAAATGGAAACCATATTGTAACTGATTGCAAAAATCTGATCTATGACTTAGTTTCATAAAATACTAAAGGAAACCTGGCTTCTATTTTAAATGTCTTCATATTCTCCCTTAGAACTATGCTGTTCCAAAGACTATTTTAATGATCCTTTTATCCTTTTGTCTGCGGATAACAGCCAGTGCTGATATCGGAAGCCCTTTCAGACGGTGAGAGGGCTAGTACGCCATATCACATCTGTGGCACAAAGTTGTTAGATTTACTTAAAGATTATAAAAGCCAGGTCATCCTGTTCCACCTCTGTGCTTAAACTGTTTATTATGGCAACAACCAAGTCCATGATACCAAGTTTAAAATAAAAGCAGAAGCAGATTGCTAAAATTTTACATTTACTTGTTTGCAGCTTTTGCATAAGAATTCATTAGAAAGATTGGAAAAACTTGTTGAATGTTGGTGTTGAATACTAGTTGTCTTTATAATTTGCTTCATGGAAAAAAATGTTGTAGAATGCTCCAGAAAATAATGCACCTGCATACAGAACTACTTTTTTATTAAAAACAAAGGTGCATTCTTCTTTTACATATGCATGGTGTTAAAGGAAGTCAGAGGAAATCCACAATGTTCTTAAATAAAACTAACAGTTATGCATTACAGGACTTACTCTATTCGCCAGCTCGCATCTGGAAAACTTTACTATTTGTTTAACAAAGCAGAAGAATTACAGATTAGATTACTCTAGAGGTCATTGATTCACAGTGTTAATCTTCTTCAAGGAAGAGAGGATTTACCTGGCACTTATTCTTTTTCTATTAGAAAAGGAAATTTATTGCTATCAGATTTCTTATTAAGTCTTAGCTGGTCTAAAGTATAGCGGAGGTTACCTGCACTGACTTTTTTTTTTTTTTTTTTTTTTTTTTTTTTAAAAAANTTTTTTTTTTTTTTAGATCAAGAAGATCATCAAGAGGATGATGCTGTTGAATCAATAAAAACTGACAGTGATGACTGTATTATTTCAAGTCCGGTATCCACAAATATTAAACAGCTGAGTCAGAATATGCATGGCAATTATTTGGTAAGACTTAAGAAAAATATTTTAAGCCAAATGTCCTCTAAGAGTAGCTTTCCTATATCTAACATCAGTTTTCAACGAAGCTGTACATGTACAGTATCAAATCTCTCGACTTACTCTTAAAACCAGCAATTCAGGACTTGAAGTCATATATACAAAATAGCACGGCATAATATAAATTTGGAAAATTTACTTTGAACGGTATTTCAATAGGATAGTTCTCAAAAAATTTAGTATTTCACACTTTTAGATCTAACATTGACTGAACAATCTTAACCATAAAGCTAGCCCTTAAAATTAACTGGTTTTAATGTTCTGCAAGGTGATATCCTAGAGGTAGTTTTATTTTTTGAAGTGCTCTTTTCAAGGCTGTGTGATATCTTTCAAAGCAACTAGCAACATGAAATATGTATGAGAAATACTGCTCCTTTTTTTTTTAAGTTGTAGAAAGTACACCTTAAAGAAGCTACACATCTTCAGCTACAGTAGGTTTGTAGAAACGCTGTCGCTTACATGTTCTTCAGAAAGATACGGAAGTTTCTTTTGAAGATTGCATTATTTATATGTAAAATGTTAAAAAAATTTCACCAGTAATTTTGAGAACTAAAATGAATACTAGTAATCACTATTAAGTCAAACTATAATACAGTTGCTCTATACCTTTCTAGTCATCCTGTATTTTATCAGAATGATTTAAGAACAACTATGAGAGGATTTTGTATGTAGATTCATTTGAGGTTCATCGATTTCTACATTCCTCCATCGGTCTATTCTTCTGTAACAATGTGCATGTTTGTGAATGGTAGGTAAACACAGTAAAAGCTATGCACTGTTAAGGCAACGTGTTTGATTAAAGTTGGACTTTAAAAATATGCATTACTTTTCTTGAATTCTTGGGTTAATTATAGAATACAGCATGTCAAAATTGCTATTAAATTATTTGTCTTTTTAATTTGTTTAAGATCAAAAATCACTGCCTTTTATCTTTTGAGATAATTATCCTGCTGGTAATCAAATACTATAAATAAGTCTTGTGATTTTTAGAGATCATTGTGCTAATTGTCCTATAAATCTAAGTTGTATGCCGGACCATTTAAGTCATTTAAGATCATACTGGGGTTTTTTGTATGTTGCGAATTAGAAAGTTCATGGTTATTTCTTAGATATATTGATCATAAGGTATATCTAACAGATTTTCTAGTATCAAGCTGGACCGGTTGCTTCTTTATTTTTTCTTCTTGTCTGTGTTGTTTAATTGATCATAAAATACTTCATTTTGTTTCATTTCATTTATAAATGTGAATATGGAGAAGCATATTCAAGTCAAAGACCATCACTTTATGACATTTGATAGCCATTTAACTTACTAGATTTTAGGAATAAAAATTTGCTGAAACCATGTACCTGTATTAGTAGAGGCAGAATGGTGTGGAATTTTTTCTGTCATCCTAGTAAAATTTCCATGAAACTGCTGAATAGTGAAAGAATCTTACTGAAATACTGATCCAGATTTAGACTTTTAGTTAAAGTGTCATAGGATACATAATAAAAGGGAAAGTCTTTTGAAAGGAGGGGGTAAAATTGCATCATCAAAGACTGAAAGGACTTGACAGCAATGGAAATTGTTCTGTATGGTGAATGTTTTTACAATAGGATACACATCCTTTTCATTTTGATTAATTTTATAATTTGCTCAGCAAAATGTAAGCTATCTCCATACTAAGTAAGAACATTGACTTGAAGTTCTGACTGAATATAGAAAGCTAATCTTTTGAATGTGATTTAGTACTTCAAGTGATTTAAGTTTAGAAATAAAAATTATCAAAATATTTCCATATAGAAGAAATATTTTTAGTGAAGTTATGAAAAGAAAGTAAAATATTGAAAAGAAATAAGTAAAAAAAATTTCTACATTTCTGTATCCAGTGAGTTCTGTTTTCTCTTTGAAGAATGTCATTGAGTGCTCATCTACATATTCCAGTTTTGAAACCATAGTGGCTTTCCTGTCTTCTTTCTTCCCAGAGTAACTTCGGGCAATATTTGTGACTCTTTCTCTTGAGTCCGAGATGCCCATTTAAATAAAACTTAGTAAAATTTATCTGTACACAAATACTCTAGACTTTGCAGAACAGTTTGAAACAATTTCATATAAGGAACGGAAAAATGTCATTTCAGTTAAAGATAATAAGAAAAGGCTCTGGTGAAGAATGATTGGGATGTTACTTTTATTATTACATGTTAAAATTAACTTTTAAAGGTGTGTTTGATTTAACTAGGAAAGTTCACTATATGAATTGAATTCTTTGCAAATACATTATTACTTTACATGCCTAACAATTTTGTGATTTGATGGATTTTTATTGAACTGTTTGTAGTATAGCCTGCAGTCGGTACTAACAATTCTCTTTTATTTCGAAAACTTCGGTACCTTGTATTACTGAAAGTATTTTAAGCAATTAAAGGATCACTTTGCTGTGAAAGTAAAAATTATGACAGCTGAAATTTGTGATTCAGATAGCATTTTATATAAAGATAACCAGCAGACTATGACTACTGCAAAATTATTTTAAACATTGAATGGAAATCAGTATCTCTTGCCACAGCAGTCTTAGCTACAAGCCCTGGAGCTACAGATTCTCATTTTGTATATGTCAATCAATCAGTATCAATCGTGTAAAAAAGCTGATGATTTACATATATGTATGTATGTTTGTTTTGTGTTAACACTTAAAGAAACAAAAAATAATTTGTATTATGTTTATGTTTTGTTTTTAAATAGGAAGTTGAAAAAATCCGGATTAAAATTACATCTCTCGGTCTTACTGAGTCGCGAATTACGTCAGATGAAACGATACAGCAGCTGTTTGTGGAATGCAGATTAAACAATTTCCTTGCAGAGGAGACCCCACTGTCACTTCCAAAACCAACAGGTGGTCAGAGGATTCACTATAACTATAGCACTGGTAGGTCTCATGTGTTCCTGAGCAGGCTTGGTTCTTCTCTTAAATAACATAACACCACTACTTGCAAATACTCAAGTGTTCCTTTAATGATAACTTTTTAATAACTGATTCATCCATGTTTAGTACTAATACATTGCCAATTACTTCATAGTACTTAATGTTTATATTTACACTACTAGCGTACGTAAAACTATTGTAATAATTTGTAAGTCTTCTTGTAAATTATTTTCCCAGCTATTTGATTGTATTTCAATTATTCATTAACTTTTTCTTCCTGGTAAAGTTTTGTTTCATTTAAGATTCAGCCTGAGTGCTTCAGTCTTGGACTTTTAGCTGAGAGTATTCTGGAGTGGGTGAATCAGTTTGCTATTTGTGACAAACCATTAATACAGACATTCAAATTAAGCATTCTTTTAAAAATAATTTTGTGAAAGTGTAAAAAGCAGAAATGATGTCTCAGTCAGATCTCTAAAATTGCTACCGTCTACAAACCTGATTTTAGAATGCAACTTGCCAAAGAATTCACTCATTTAGATCCTCCTCTTACTCGTAAGCTATTGCGTTGCTCTGTGTGTAGCTGAAGACTGAAATAAATCGGAAATGTCACATCAACCACTGCTATGCTGGCATTGCCCACTTGAGAGGGAATGTAGATGGCAGATTTTCTCCACTCCATTGATCTGGAGATTGCTCGTATTGAAATGCCGTGGCAGGAAAGGAGGATTAAATTAGCGAGGCTGTCGAAAAGGATAAGCACTTTGCCATACGTTCCCATTATCTCTGTCTTCCTTAGTGGAAGAAAATACTGTAAATCACTTCAAATACAAAGCAGTAAAGACCCTTGGCTTTTAAAATCATGGCTGCTATTGCTGTTAATATGAAATTGACGGCTCTGTGACATGCTTAGATGCTGCTTGTATCTTTTTTGGCAGTGTTCATATAAACCTGCCAGTGGCACACCTTTAGATCACGATTCTAACATTTGATTCTAACGTTGTTTTTCCTTAGAAAAGAAGAGGAAATAAATGCTTATTTGTCTTTGTTCTTTTCTTCATGCTCTTTCTTCTAATAGGTGAAAAACAATTGATAACCAATTACATTAATGTATTTGCTTTGCAGTGATAAATGTGGATAAGGAAGATAATCATGCAGAAAGAGAGTATCTCAAGTCAATTCTTCTAAAGCCGGACCTACCTGCCAACAGGTACAGATTAATGCTGAAAACCTCTAATACAGGTCTTTGTAGATAATGCTTGTGGTTTGCCATTTTGTCTTTACTAACAAGGTAACCCTAAGTAGTTAATACATAACTAACAAGAAAAAAAATAATTGTTTCAGCTAGGAATGATGCCTGCATTCTGATGTGGCAGCTGGTCTCAATTCTTCTCCGAGTAGGTACATATGGAATGGGATGTTGCAACCTCATCTCATGTTTGATTGGCTGGTTGTTTAGTGCTGTGGTTTAATTGGGAGGGAGTTGTTTGTGTTGTTGATGGGTTTTTTTAACAACTTTGTTTTACAAAAGAGAGATTCTAGATCCTATCATCAGCAGTCTATCAGTAATGAATTTGAAAAGCACGTATCTATGCGGCGGTAGAATAGTACATTTGTTGCTTTCTGGATTCAGAATACTAAAAGGAGTCTTAATAACTGCAAAAAGTGTTCCTTGGCCCCAGAATTTAAAACAAACAAACAAAAAAAGTGTGTATATATATGGAGGTAGCAGACATCTATTATATGAATACGTATGAGAAAGATTGTAAGTTAGACTTGTTCAATTTCATAGTAATAAATTTGTTCTTACTCAGTTTTTTTGGTTGAGATAGCATGTGCATTACTTGGAGAGAATGAATTACATACTTTGGTTCTGTTTCTTCTTGAATGTCAATCTTCATTAAAATGGAACGACTATTAATTTAAAGATCCATTTAATTTACAGAAGAGTAGGATACCTGGTGATTGCATTTGAAGTGTCAGAATCATTTGTAAATCTCATTCACAAATTACTGATCCGCTCCGAGTAGGAGAGAGTGATCTCTCTTCGTTCCATTTCCGTTATTTTGCCATCTATATTAGGAAGGTTGCTAAGCATGTTCTACTAAGATTTAACAATAATGAGGATAAAATACTCCTTTGGGGGTTTTTTTGTGACAGATAATTTAGTTGCTAAAGAAATTTCCCTGTCCAACCATCCAGGACCACTCTGGCATTCACACTTCACCACCTGAGCTGGGACTGAGGTCCCTTTGCAGCTATACCCCCCACACTGCCCCAGTCAGACCAGTTCCCCTCACCAGCTCCAGCCCAGGTTTCCAGTTGCTGAGTCTGAGAGATCCCAATCCTTAAAACTTAATTTTGGTGCAGTAATTAAATAAGACAATAACAGTTCAAGTTGGAGCCTCAAAGGAGGGACCCTGAACAAAGGAACCCCTGGGCTTTCATACCCTCACGGGACAGTCTGGGGGTCATCATCTCCTGCCGTGTCCCCGAGTGTCCTTCACCTGGCTGTACCCAAAGTCTGGGGGTTATTGGCTTCTGCTGTGTCTCCGAGTGTCCCTCTCCTGACTGGGCCGCAGGTCCCTGGGCCCTTTGTTGTGCTAAGGCGTGGCAGCTCACAGCCTCTTGCCTTGGGCTGGGCTCCTCCAGTGCTCAACCTGCAGCTGCACTGAGCTGAGCCACCTGCACTGGATGGATTCTACAACACAGTGAAAGAAAACAGCTGGTCTGTGTGCTGCAATTTCCCCTGCAAATACTTAGATATCTATACTAAATATTTTACGAACCTGAGGTAAAAATACAGTAAAATAACAGCAGTGAGCTTTTTCTCAGAACAGAAGCATTCATCTCTTACGTGTGCCATCTTGTCACTACTGTCCCCTGTGTTACTAAGTAGGTTGTTTCCTGCAGTTATCAGAACATCTGATTTGGCTTGTGCTGAAATTTCAGTTCCGTATTGAATAAATAGGAAGGCAGAAGTTCATCAGTGGTCCAGTTTCCCATTTCATCGTAGCAAGAGGACTACCAAGAAAAAAATCTGTGGAAAGATTCTGCCAATACACCAAATGTTTTCACCTCTGTGCATTTTAAACTTGTAAAATAGTGTGGGTTTTCCTTTTTTATGGTTTGTAATTTGATTTTGACCCTTTTTGAAGGCAAAATACTTTTTTTTGTGTGTGTGTGTATGTTTAGCCTAAAATTTACAGTGGTCAGTGATCCCCCAGAAGATGAACAGGATCTTGAATGCGAGGATATTGGGTTTGCTTATGTCAGTTTAAAAGAGATATTCCAGAAGCAAAGAGATATCATTGAGCAAGATATTGATGGTAAGTTTTAAAGATCACTTTCTTGTAAACTTCTGTAGCCTAAAATTTGTTGAATTTCTACTTTGTTTTGCAGGCTTTACTGTGCAAGTAATTGTTTGACATTGCTTCAATAAGAAATTCTTTAATACTAACTAATAACTTCCACATTTGTTTGCAAAAGTCTGCAAAAACTATCTATTAGTGTTATTCCTTAAAGTCTGTTTTTAAAAAAACCCAAACCAAACAGCATTCTCACCTCACAGTAATTAGTTTATAAAACCTAAGAACTTTCAAGCCACGTCCACGACTATAATTCTCTCTTTTCTACAACATGCTTCATTGTGGTAGGACGATAAATACGTATTTTGTATAAAAATTTGTTTTGTATTAAAATTTGTATCAGCAATTTGGCATTACTAATGTCTATATTTTATTTGAAATTACCTTATAACTCCCAGAGTACCTTCCAGGTCTGTTTCCTCCATATGAAACACGTGCGAGACAATATGAAATACTGGTGGTTTCGGTTAGGAATCGGTTTTAGTGAGCACCCTTCTGTAACAGACTGTGACCAGACTCACTGTGACTCATTAGAGCAAGGTGATGTGAGTAGCAAGTGTGGAATCTTCCATTTCCTGGGGTCATAGGATGCATTTTTATAACACTTATAAGAAGATTCAAGAAGGCTTTTTGGTCCTTTTGTAGACAGCGAGGATAATATTCCCCGTGCTCAATTTGCTGTTCCCCGGGGCAGCAGGGACATGGTTACCAACGGTGCACTTTTCTCTTTACCTTTTCCTCTCAATCCTCTTTCCCCATTGGGGTGAAGCTCAGTGAAGAAGCTGAGAGCACCTCTGTTATAAAAGAGTCGCTCTCCTTTCCCAGTAGGCGAACTAGTTCAGTGACTGGATGCAGGGCGCCCATGTTCACAAGGTGCCTTTTGCAATAGCAAGAGTTCTGGTGAGCCCCAGCAGAATGCCAGGCTAATGTGACTTTACTACTTCTACTGCTGTGTCTAATGCCTGTACCTTGAGCAATGGGGAGCTGAGTAATGAAGGAAAGAAATAGGCTTTCTTATCCATTCCCATTATCACTCATTATTTGTATCCATGCTGTTGCTAAAATACTCAAAGTTACAGGAACGCAATAAGGAAAATTCTAAGAAGAATCAAATTTCCATACTCTGGAAAAATAATATGCAGATTTGATGCATTTTCTGCTGTGGCTGAGCAACTTAAGCTTTTCTCCACCAATAATTTTGCTCCAAGTACAAAAGCTCCTCAAAAAATGCATTTTGTAATCTCTCGCTGGAAGATTGGATTTTGTTCCGGAATTCATGACAATACCTCTCATTGTCATAATTCCCATTTGATAAGATTGATTAGTCATGTAAACATAATTTTTGAAAGTCACTTTTCACAAAACTCTTAAAATTCCTGATCATCATCTGAGAGAATTATTAGGACCAGAAGGACTGGGTTTTATTACTAGTTATTGTAAGCTAATCATTACCATGTAATGACAACTACTTCAATATTGTGAAGAGCATCTCTTCCCCTAATCATCAGACATTTAAACTAATTTCTACTTTATGTTAATTATATCTATGAAAATGATAATAATAGCTAAGAAGTACTTCTGTTCTTTTTCCCTTCCACACTTCTCCCCTTTCCTGCATATGCTGTATGGTTTTGGGGGGTTTTTTATTGCATCCATCACATACAAACTTGCATCTTTTCTGAAAATTAAGATGTTTCAGAGAATTTAAATTAATTTTATGTTAATATATGTCAGTTCATGGCAAAAGAATATGTCTGTATATTTTCTTGGATGAAGTCATTGTAAAAGGATCAGTTCTTAAGATCTGGACACAGATGTCAATTAAATGTAAGGGCACAATAAACAGAATTCCTAAGTAATGTTGTACACATTCTCTGAGTTGGATATTGGTTTGTGGAAAAATAATAAACCTAGACACAGGGAAATTCATAGGACACTACCGCATGAAGATAAAGTCACTCGTGAGTTAGATACCATACACTGCCTTTATTCTTTTTGAGGATTGCAACCATATATCTTTTTCATATTTTGTTCCTTCCTCTGCTGATTGTGTCAAAGTGGTTTATGTGAAATTTGAAGCAATAAAGTGAATGGCTAAGGAAGAAGATGGATGAAAAATATTACAGACAAAACATCTAACAGTATGTCTCAGAGATAATGGGACAGTATAAAAAGTGAGAAAATAGTGTTACCTTCTGATAGAATTAATTATAGTTATCCTGCTCTTCTTTTAAGTAAAAAGGATACAGTCCCCTGAAGTCTGCTCTTGAAGCTGACAGTTCACTGAATGATTTGTCGATGCTGATTTGGACCCATCCGTCATACACAGTGTAGAAAACACATTAATCGGTGTATTTTTACTTAAAACTATGCCTATGTATGTAGATACTTCTTTAATAGAATTTGGAACATCTTTATTTACATATTGTGAAAAATAATTATTTTATGCAGGCAATTATTATATCGATACTTTCCTTTTTTAAGTTAATTTCAACACTAATACTTTTATTGATGTACATTCTAGTTTTAAGAGGAGTTAATTTCCACTAGCCTGATGACCTGATCTGGAAGATTTTTTTATTTATTAATTTATTTCTCCCCTTTTTTTAGCATATGCTGGGTGCCCTTTAATCTGCCAGACACTAAGGAAAATTATCAAAATAAAAGTGAAATCTTAAGTTAAGTAGCTAATGCATTTTTCTGATGTTTCCTTTCTAGTTTTCGATTCACAAGATGCCAGTGCAGTAATTGGAAAGCTCACAGTGACAGTGGAGGCCCTCCATGCACTGCGTTCAGTCCATGAGGAATGCAAAAATGACTAGGAGGCAGGAAAGGAACATTTGCCTATAGAAGTTTTCGCTCCCAGTGTAAAGATATGCTTGATAGTTCATCCAAAATGAGTTCTTTGTCATTCTTACAGTATATTTAATGTAAAATGTATATGAAAAAGATGCTTGATGTGCAGGTGTAAAGTTTTGTACACTTTTCAGTCTGTTTTCCTGTTTTTAAGGTCTTTGCTGAATCATACTCGAGCTCTCAACACTTGATTGTATCACAGTCTAACTTAGTTCTAGCAAAATTTGGTTTCAAACGAAAGCTGCTTGTAAATTATCAGATACCAGTTGAGGGTATTTTGTGTAAGGAAATAAGTGATGGTGAACCTTCAAACAGAAATGCTTGTAGATTCTTACTAAGAGTAGTTCTATCACAATACTCTTTTCAGAATACGATCATTCCTGTTAGAAGTGACCTCAGGTAGTTTTTAGTCCAGTCACTGCAGGATTAGGTATTATGTTAGGCCATGTTGCTCAGGGCTGTATCCAGCCTGGTCTGAAAACCGCCAAGGATGGGGACTGCTTAACTTCTCTACACAACCTCTTCCAACGCCTGACTGTTCTTATAGTGAAAAAATGAGATGCATTTCTACGCATTACTTCAATCCAAATTGAAGGCAAAGCTAGATCTAAGCACGTGGAGCAGCTTTTGCACTTAACGCACCATCTAATAGTTTCATTTCTTTTTTTTTTTAATTCTAGGGATGGCATGTTTGTCATTTGTTTCAGCCATTTAACGTTTTGCACAGAAATAAAAATAACAAAGCATTTTAGTGTTGATTTTCATGCTTTGCAGTATGCCATCAAATTTTCATCCAGTTTTGTGAAGCAGTTGACAAAAAATAGCTCTTATTGTTAACAATGCAGTTTTCTCAGGTAATGTTTCTGTAGATTTCAGTGGTAAACAATTTGTTATGGTTTATTCTTGGGTTTGGGGTTTTTTTTCTATTAGGCTTAGGTTATTTTAAGAGTAAGGATAGCTGCAACAGTGCAAGACAGGTCTTGCACACATTCTGGCATTTGTTTCACATTTTTGTGGGTTTGGAAAATTATCTATTTTCTATCTAGACAAACTGTCATTCTTGTTAAATGCAGAATTATTTCCGTACATATTAAAGTCACAAGAACAGAACTGTCCTTGGAAAAACGTGGTCCTTCTACTACTACCAAAAAAAAAAAAAAAACAATAAACTCTTTTGCTTGTTATAAACCAGTGGTTATTCTGATTACCTGCTCATAAGTACAAATAGCTACACAAGCTGATAGCCTTTGACTTCAGTGGTAATGAACAGCCAAACTTCACCTTAACATGAGGAAGAACTTCTGTACATGGAGGGTGGCAGAGCACTGGGAGCTGGCAGAGCTTCCCAGGGAGGTTGCGGAGTCTCTCTCTCTGGAGACATTCAAGACAAAAAGACCTACCTGGACACATTCCTGTGTCACCTCCAGGTGACCCTGCCTTGGTGGGGTGATTGGACTACATGATCTCCAGAGGTCCTTTCCAACCAACTAACTATTCTGTGAATATATTTCAAATCAATGCCTTTTATTGAGGATAAGTAAAGGTATGAGGTTGATGTAGCTGGGCCTGTGGAATTTGCAACTACTTAAAGGGCCATTGCAAGTACAGTGGAGCCAGCCAGACTCCTTTCAGTTGTGGCAGACAGTGTAGAAGGGGCACAAAAGCCACACCTTGCAGATTCAGTGGGCTCTGGTTTGGTTTTAGGAAGAACTAGTTCCCCAGGGGTCTGGCGTGCTGGGAGGGGACGGGAAGGGGGACAGCATGGCAGGTACAGGTCCGCCTGGACTCAATGATCTTTCCAACGCAGGATATTCTATGTTTCTGTGCATAACGCATTTCAAAAATACTATGAATCTTGAACATTCCTTCTTTAATAAGGTTCAAAGAGGAAAGATGAAAGCAAATATAATAATAATAAATACTTATCCAGTATTAATGTGTCTTTTTCTTGGCTTTGCATTTTTTTGCAGTTTTGGCCACTGTCTTTGTCTCCTTTTATTATCTTCAGAACTGGTGTCATTGTCACAACTTCGCTATTTTCTCTTTCTTTCAGAGGGTCTTTCATTCCGCTCGGTGCACTTCACAGTCACTTGGATGTGGCCAATTCAGGAGAACTCCGTGCAGTCTTAAATTGTGCAGTTTGATTCTGATAGGGAGAAAAGGATAAATCTGAAGGCATTGGTGGAGTCATCTGCTAATAAGGAAATTGTTAACCCATTGGACTCTGTACTGTGTACTGCTATGCTAAAACATGGTACGTTTAGAGAAATGGAAACTTGAGTTGTTAACACTGTGAAGAGGAAATTTTAAAGAACTTAATTTTGCGTGCATTATGACTTATACAATTAAAAGACCGACAAACTATCAAGTAACACAGAATGTTTGAGAATAAAGCTATTTTATTACAACAACTAGTATCGTTCAGAAAAGTAGACAAATTTTACATGGCAAAGTTAGAACAGAGACATAGTCTGATTTAAGATTAAACTGCCAGCTAGTCTTCACATAAGATAAACAAATTCCTTTCATTTCCTCATCGCTATTTGATAGATATTTGTAACTGCAGTGCCTACTGGTAACGTAAAGGCATGCACATCTGCAAGTTCCTCAAACCTGGTTTAACCAATTTTTAAAGTCAGCATGGAACAAAGCATTTCAACAAGGAGCTTGAAAGATTCCCAAGTGAGCAACCTGCCAAGGCAAGGTGAGGTAGATTTGTGAAGGCATACTGGTGACTAGATCACTTTCTGCTGAAGCTTGAACAAACTATCACGTGAGACACACTGCAATACCATCCTCTCTGGCAAGCAGACAAGGGGATGAAGTTGGTTGTGTGTGCCGGTCTGCCAAGTCTGGTCTCACAGTGTATATCTATTGCCTTGTTACTGAGGAGTAGGTTCATCAGCAAGCACAGAGGGGAACATGGTGCAGCTGAGCCTTCCAAAGGGAGTAGAGGAGATGGGGAAGTTGGTACAAGCACCAGCTCTTCTTAGGGCACTGCCTGGGAAGATGGGAGGGCAGGGCCCCACCCCATCTATGCAATAGGGAACAGATTCTCTCCATTTTCCTGCTCAGATTGCAGCCAACAAGGGTAATTGATCCAGACTGCCCTCCTTCTGTAGTTCCAAGGGCTGGCCAGTCCCCAGTCAGACTGGGTGAGCAGGACTGTCCACAGTTGGTACCTCACGTTAAAGGCTGGGTTTCTTCAGTCCTACCAGTCCACAGACTCATCAGATTCAGAAGCTTCATGATGTGTTTGGGGAGTAGGTTTTATAAACAGGTTTCTACCTGAAGAGACCAGTTTCCTTGCTTTGTGGAGTATCTCAGACAGAGGAGATAAGGGCAAGAATGGTCCGGTGCACCAGAGTCTTGTAGAGGGGGAGTGAAGTGTGACATCTTGTTATCTACAGCTGTGAAAGTAAATCATGAAGGAGAGATCTACACAGGCACGTGAAGGTTCAGGCCGGAAACCCTCAAACTGTTGTTTCCTGAACTTGGGCAGTGGTGATTGATCGAGTTTTAAGTTTTGTTTTAGCACATTTCAAACTTCTGCTGGGCTTTTCTGAACTGAGAAGAACTAAGAGGTTTCCGCAATGGCATTAGCTGTATGTGAAGAATCTGTTGCTTGCATGGTTGTAGTCCAGGGAGGTCAACTTGTCCCACCATTTGGAACACAGTGCAGGAGAGAGCTTCGTAGACTTTAGCATTTTTAGCTTCCTTATGCTATATACCTTTAAGACATTCTTGCAGGAAGAAAGTAGTCTGGTTTGGTAGATCCCGTTGTTAGAGGACCCTGAAGTGTCCTAATACTGTGCTTATAGCACATTTTGAGACATGAAGTAAGCACTGTTTTTTATTCAGCTTCCTAAAAATGTTCCCAAATTTTTAACTTTTAACACAAACTCACCACCTCTTGGAAGTCAGGGTGATCATGAAGCGAACTGTTGTTCACTGGCAAAGGAGTAACAGGAAATGGAGAATTTCCAGAAGGCTCTTGATGCCTAAAGAGAAAACAAGCAATTGTACAAAGGCTGGATGTCTGCCACATACTGCTTATCAGAGTGCTGAGAATTAACTCTTGGGTTGTAATGGGAATATCCAAGAGGACAACTGAGACATTAACAACAGGACTTACATGAAGAAAAAGATAAAGGAAGTATGCACAAAAGCTTAATTAATGACCAATCCTCATATGTGCACACACAAAAGGGTACTAGATTTCACCATGGAAGTTCAGCTTAAATACTGAATCTGGGGTGTTCAGACTTCCATTATAACAGGTTTATAACTGTGCATTCATTTGTACATGACAGCTGCTTGTGCTTATACACACAAAAAATGCAGGTGTAAACTTGGTGAGGGTTAAAAAAAGACTATCTCTGCTGTCAGATTTTTTTCCCCAATGACTGAAAACATTGTTAGTGCAAAACCCAGGGTTCAGGATGTTCTCATGGTCCTGAATACTGCAGAAACAAATAAAGGAATGGAAAATTGAAGCTAACTAAACATCTGGGAAGCTAAACAACCAAACATTAAAATTAACTGCAGTCTGTTGCAAGCCCTCGGTAAGGATGCAATGACAAGATGCTGTTTTAATGAAAAACCTCAAAATTGCTCTACCACATCAACTCACTTTCTTAATAACATTTTTTAAAAATTATCATCATAAGGTTCATTCACAGGTGATCTTTGTTACCTGTCTGCAGGAGAATCTAAGTCAATATGGCTTTCAGAACCATGGGTACAGCTGTCTAGTTCTGGGGAGTGAGAAGTCCCTGTAAATAAGACAAGAGTACCAGAGTGTAATGACTATTCAGTTCTGGCAATTCAATTAACAAGTTAAAAACCACAGAAAGTGTTTTGTGTCATCTGCAGTGTGCTAGTAGATCTAAGGTAGTATACAAAGGTACGGTGTCATTTTATGGCAGATAATCAATAGCATCATCTTACAGCTTGAAAATGTTCATTTCTCATTTATTCACTTACAGAAGCACAAATCAGGGCTGTTGAAGTAATCAAGAACAGCATCATTGTCATCCAGTTACAGACACAGGATATGCTTCTGATTTTAGGAACCTCAGATATTCTGTTTAAATACTCTGTAGAGCTTTTGAAGGAAGCAGTGGCACAGCAGGAACATCAGTCCTTAATGTCTGGGTTGCAAATGCTGCCTGATCATTGGCTTGCTCGAAGGTTTAGTTCCATATACATAAAATGAAAACTATGAGTTTGAATTCAATATATACTTTGAACTACAATCCCTTCCCTTTAAAACAACAGCTCTGATAATTCTGTGGCTTTAGTCTAAAAATGATCCAAGAGCTCAGTAGTGGCTGGCCTTATTGAATCAACTTTTCCTGTCAGACTGCAAGGTAAAAAGTTACACCCCAATTCCTAAATGTAATTTGGCATGAAAACCTGGATTGATGTTTGCCGTACAACAGTGTCTGGCACAGCTTGCAAGTTATGCTGTTCTGAACCAATCTATTGTATTCTCTTGGCAAACACAAAAATACAAGGACTGAATCCTTCCCTCTGCAAAAGCCACAGGAAGTCTTTGTTTCTTAAAAAAAAAAAAAAATTAATTAATTTTTCCAACTACAAATTGTTATCTTTGTAAAAGACTGCAGGATTCAAAACTGTTTTAAAAAAAGTTTAAAAATTTACACTTAAACTTTACCATTGGGACTATGAAACATACCCTTCCAATACTGCACAGTAATTGGTCTTCCATACAAACGGATTCCATCCAGCAGAGCTTTCGCATAAGGCACTGATACTTTGTGTTTAAAGCAGACATATCCAAAAGACTTAGGTTTTCCTTCTTTGTCCTCACAAATCGTAACTTTGGTTAATGGTCCAGCCTGAAAGAAATTTCTATTATTTACCAGAGACTGACATTTCGTTATGTTTTGAATATTTCATGATGATTTCTCTTTTGCCATAGTCAGAAACCGTAGGTTTCTTACTTTGAAAAGTAAGAAATCTCTCCACATTCCCAAAGCTCAAATTCTGAGCCTTCTATAAACAAAAATCAGCTCCACAAAAGTTAAAAAGGAACCAAGCATCAGTTCATGTTTAGTCTTTCATAATCAGAACTTTTATTATTTTTAGAATACCATACCATAATAATTAGCTTCCCAAAGGGGAAGACTAATCTACTGACTCCATAGCAAAAGTTACCTTCTAGTTCATAAATAAAAATATTAATAGCTTAGAAGTAGCAGTAGATACTTGCTCATAATTTGATGGGGGAGAAGAGCTAGAGGTCAGGGGTGCACATTTAGGACTATGCCATTGTAGGAATATTGAACTGGATACTTTCCAAGACAGGGCAAGACTACAATGAGAAGCATAGGCTGTTGCAGCAAAAGGGAAACCCGAGTGAAAACAAGATAAAACGAGGGAAAAAGACAAGCTGCTGGGATGACCTAAAGACCCAGATAAAAGCTGCCAGTTGGATGACTGCTGCAGATTATGCAGAAGAGTAATGCCAAACTGTGTTCTAAGAGCATCTGTATCACTTTCGCATTTTGTACTTTATTACTCATGTCCTCTAGGAGGATAAACTTTCTTAAGCTCGCATTTACAGTTACACAGCAGACTACTATTTAGTCTTGAAAACAGGTAGGAATTAAGGTCAGGCTTGAAACAGGTCCAGCTACTTTGTGTTTCTACACTGTGACTGAGGGGTCGGAGTTTGAAGGGACCTCTGGGGAGCACGTTGTCCAACTGAACATCCCATTGGTGGAATTTTTCTTCTCGAGCATTAGAACAGCATTTCGATGTACAAGGGTACCCGTTCGCTACCTGCAAGAAGAGCTCGTAGAGGATCTCCTCCCTGACCCGGCTCTCCAAGTTCCCCACGAGCAGAGTCTGCTCCGCCGCCTCGGACCGCCCCGGCGACGACATAGAGCCTGCGGGAGCACTGCGGGAGTGCGAGAAGAGCGTCCCAGCTGCCGGGAAGCTGCGCTCCGGGGCACGTTGTGAGGGGCCAGGCCCGGCTCCTGGCAACACTGGAACGCGGGCGGGCGGGTGTCGCGTCTGTTTGTGACACCACCCACAACATCTGTTTGTGACACCGTACTTAACCGTTCGGTGTGTAGTAGTGACGGTAAATACAAACATGAAGGTTTTTTCTTCTATTTTTGCCACCGAATCTCAAGTCCTGGCAGGACTGACTGGTGCAAAACAAACCGACCAATCCTGAAAAACAATCCACCTCCTCAAACTTGTATTCACAAGTGTGTTCACACGATCCACTCCTGCCATTAACATTGCAATGAGTCCTTACTGTAGAAGAGGCTGCAAACAGAGCAAGTGGTCAGCTCAGGGGCAAAGAGAGAGGGTTTTATCTGATGGAACTCCATGCCAGCCATACAGAAAACCTGTTTCTGCACTATGTTACAGTGTTGGCTTGAACAGCCGAAGTGATTTTATACCATGGAGCATCGAAACAATGAACTGACCTAATCTCTGCAATAAACTGTTGGAACTGTCCAGTCACAGCCGGGCAAATGAACAGAGATCTCTGCTCCTGACGAGCTTCCAACGGCAGCAGGTCACAGGCAGAAAGCCAGGACAAAGTGTGTACCCAAAGCCCGGCTGTAGGAGCAGCCCCTGGGCAGGGGAACACTGCGCTCACAATGAGAATTCCTGATCCAAGCTTTTTCCTGTAGAAACGCCGGGTCAATCGCTAACACTACCAGTCACACACTTGCTGTTGTGAACATCAGACAGTGTTCCTGAGCATTTTTAGTTCCCCATAGTGATGGCACACTGAGCCCATCCCAGACAATACAGCATGAAGCAATGGGTGTCTCCCAGCTCCCATTAACCTGCAAACACTGCCGAAGGGAGTCAGCTGAGACAAAAGGAGGCCCACCTGCACCTCTGCATCCCCCTGTTTGACAGGACTGGGGCTAGGCTGAGAACTGCTCTGACCGCAGAGGCAGCAGGAAGTCTCCAGCGCAAAGGGACACAGGCAGCAGGATAGCAACTCTGCAGGAGCTGCTTCTGGCAGACTGGGCTTGAGTTGTGCCAGGGTGAAAAATTAAAGCAATGATTTGCAGAACGAGCTGCGTTGCCGAGCGCTCCCAGAGCCCAAGAGCTTGTCAGACAGAATATTTCACCTCTGTAGATCAAAGTAAAAAAGTTTTGTAGCATCGGTAGCCTCAGGGAATAAATGAGAATTGAGCACATGAAATGCAGAGCGTGAACTCAATACCTGGGTATGTGTGTTGGAGATTAATGCAATTAATGATACTTAAAATAACCAAAAATATTAACCTGACAGAAGAGTGAGGCTGTTCATTTCTATGAGTTTGCACCACAAGGAAGAGTTCGAACCTTTTAACTTCCAGCATTCCCAAAGTGATGAACTTTGCATGGAATCAGTTACACTGCTATTCAAGTATAACTTTATTCCCCTGCAGAAAAGGGTGAAAAAACGCAGTACAAGGCACTTCACAATACTGTGATTATTTTCACACAGACCACTGTTATTGCAATAATATCCACAAACAAGTATCAAATTTCCCTCAAAAGAAAATGAAACACCAGTAAAACCGTAATGCAACAGTCTTTGTTATCTTCAGATAGATTTGGAAGGGTAGTACTTCTGTATTCTGCATCTCAAGGCACAACAGACATTTAAACGAAGGCTCAGACCAACAAACCCTAATCTCTGCCAGCAGACAAGTTCCTTAGAGCATTTCCTCATCAGGGAATACAGACACTGAGCGTATTTCAACTCACATCTCAGGTCCATTCCTTAGCAGTCACTAAGGAAATTAACTTCAAAATAATCTGCAACCATTGTAAAATCACTTCTGCGCAAAACCATCTGTCTCTACATTTATGACCATAGAGACAGAGAGAGCAGAAGAATGACAGGACTGAAGCAGAGCAATGGGGACAGATTCGAAAAAAATAAAAAAAGACAGCAACAGGCAGCAGGCCAGAGGAACAAGAGAAAACAGGAGGAAGAACAGACCTATACAGAAACCAGGTGAGGGACAAGGAATGAGAAAGTGGGATACTGTGAAAGAAGGACAGGGAGCAGGACGCTGGGATAGAGACAATGAGAGCGACAGAGAATGACAGAGACATGAAGAACAAGAAAAAACGGGGCCAGAGGGGTGAAGTAATACATATCAGGGTCGGGAAACAGCAGCGCTCCGGCGGTACGGGCGCCGCAGTTCCGCTCTTTGCACTCGAGAGCCGCCGCCATCGTGCCCGTAGGACGGCAGCGGCGTGTCCTTACCGGGAGGCGGCTCAGACCGCGGCCCCGCAGCGCCGGCCTCGCAGTGCCGCCGCGCACAGGCGGGTTTAGCTGTCCACCTGCAGCTCGGCATTTTGGCCCGCGGGTGCCAGCAGGAAGAGACCCCAGCCCCCGCCTTTTTCGGTCAGCGCGGATTCGCGGCTTTCTTGGCTGCGGGAGCAGCTACTGACCAGACGGTAGCATCCGCCAGAGCGGCTCGGTGGGGTCCCGGCCCGGGAAGTCCCGCGGGGCTGCCTGTGGGAGGCAGGGAGCGGGAGGTCACAGCCGAGGAGCGGAGAAAGGACACAGACAGAGGCGGGGAGATGCACAGGAAACACATGGAGATGACGTACACCAGATCCAGCCGGGATAATGCTCAGCAGACAATTCATTTGGGATAACCAACACGAAGCAACCCAGTTTGGCTAACTGACCCACACTGGATAATCCACAGCAATGCATACCCCCAAACTGCAAACATTTCACCCCAAATTTTCCTAATTGTTGGGTTTGTTGCCATTTTGGGGTTTTTTTGCTAGTGTGAAGATTGGGTTTTACTTTCCCAAATATTCAATTTGGCAATTTTCTGAAGCTTTTTCACAACATAAAAACCAAGTGATTTTGGCTTTTGGCTCTATGCATAAAAATATGGGGATTTTAGCTTTCTGGCTGCTCACATCTGTGCATCACAGGACAGCCCAAGCACCAGCGCCTGCTGCCAGCACCATGAAAGTCCCTGGGGATGCTGCTGCTCTGAGCCTGCACAGCGTCCACAGGGAGTAGCAAAGGGACACCCGAGGTATGGGAGCATAGGCAGTGCCACAGGCATTCAGCTTTCTTCGGAGCATAACGTTATAATACAGCTGGCTGCAGACACTTTATGAGGCTCAGCTACATTTCACCATGGACACCTGCTGAAGCCAATAAAAGATGCCAATTTTCCCATCGCGCACAGCTGTGCCCCATCCATCTTGGAAGACAGGTGCTCACAAGGCTGATGCAGGCAGGCAGAGCTCCCAGGGCTCCTCTTCCCCAGGCCAAGCAGAGCAGAGCCTCTTCTACGCCTCCATCGTTCCCGCTCCTCCACTGGCATTGTTCCACAGTGCCCATACCCACCTGGACCTGGTGGCCTCAGCCCGGACACCATGCCCAGGCACAGCCTCCCCTTCCCTACAGTGCCTCCTGCACCTTTGCTGGCACAGCCCAGTTATGGGACTGCCCTTGCTGACCAGGCAGACTACCCACACCTGCCCACCTTGCCCTCCAGGGCCACTCCCACAGCTGCAACTGGTCCCTAGCTCCCTGGCTCCTGCAGGGCATCAGCCCATCGCCAGCCCGGTGCTCAGTAGGCCATTCCCCTCTTGCCTAGTCCCAGCTGTCAGCGTGATCACTTGCACCCTCCACCTCTACAGAAAAGACACTGAAGAGCAGCCCCTGAGAGATCTCTTCAGTGCGTGGCCACCAGCCAGGCTTGGACATTGAGTGCCAGCACCCTTGAAGTCAACACAGCTGGGGCAATCCCTCAAGCTGATCTGGTACCACTGGCTACAGGAGAGCCCAGCTGGTTCTCCCCAGATCCTTGCTCCTTCTGCACATCCAGGAGCATTTGTGCTAGTACCTTCCCAGGGACAGAGTAGTCTGAAGGCTCTCCCACCCTTCCTCCTTGCCTTTCTGGAATATGGGCCGTGGCAGTTGCTCAGATTGATGGGAGCCTCCCCAGAGAAGCAGGACCTTCTAAAGAGCAGGGCCTGGCACTGGCAGCATGGCTCCCACCCTAGCTCCAGGATGCTCCCCAGCCAGTCAGAGCCATGTAGTAAACGGTTTTATTTTAACACACTGACAGCACCAGAGCCAGGCTGAGCTGGACTTTATCCGCTGCTCTGCTTGGCCGCCAGTCTCTTGTCTCTCTCTTCAGCAATGGTCAGGCGGATGCCCTTTCCACGGGGCAAGGAGATCCATGGCTTGTTGCCCTGCAGGAAGGGAGAAGAAACCACTTCACACCAGGAAACCCAGATAGCAACACAGCTCTCCCTCTAAGGGGGAAAGCAGCAGAAGCCCACCCCTGCTCATGCTGGGCCACGTACACATGGTGGTGGCACTGGCCCAGCAGAGGCTCCTAAGGAAGGTGCCAAGGATGCACAGGTCTACAGCTGCCTTTCAGTCACATCCGTGAAGAATGCACTTCAGCCAAAACCAAAACACCGCCCCTCTCTAACCCGGACAAAGAGCCCATCAGGGATGGCAAAACAGCAGAGGCTTTGCGGGGGGCACTCTGAGCCAGAGCAGCTGCCCAGATCACACCAAGGTCTGAGCACTGCTCAGCCCCCAGCTCTCAGGGCTGCTTCTCACAAACATCTGCATTCCTGAATTTGCAAATGCTTCTTCCCCTTCCCAGAGCAGGCAGAATTATAGGGAGCCAGAACTCAGCCAGCACTGAGGCCAGCACTGAAGCTCCACTGTGTGGGAAGACAGCTGCCTAAGGAAACACCAAGGCTCTTTGCCTCAGCCAGCAGCCCCCTCACAAGAGGAGAGAATCTCCCCACCTGGTGCCCCCACGGCCTTACTTTGCCTATAACGAAGATGTTGGAGAGCCTGGTGGCAAAGCTGTTGCCGTTGGCGTCCTTCACGTGAACCACGTCAAACGACCCAGGGTGCCTCTCACGGTTGGTGATCACCCCAATACGGCCCAAGTTGGCACCGCCAGTCACCATGCACAGGTTACCTGAGTAAGGGAATACAAGTGTGACAAGAGCTAGCACCAGCTGCTGTGGTGAAGTCCTTCCACTTGGGCTCTTTGCCCATACCAAGCATTCCCATCCCACCTGTGCTAACACTGCTCACAGCTCTGTGACTGAAACCTTCTTTCACCACCAAGAGGCAAGCTCAAGCACCTCCCCACCAGCTCACTGCTTCTACCTGGTGCCTCAGAACTGCCAAGTCCCTACGCCAAATGCTTCCCACTACTAGGACACAGGAGGAATCCCCTGCTCCAGCTCCAGGTGGACGTGCTCCTGGGAAACAAACCCTTTCCCCCAAGGCTGACACCACTGCCTCTCTATTTCAGTGCAAAGATGCCTAGCATTTAACTTCCACACTGCTCTCCACAGTGGGGAAGGGTACAGTGCTTTAACAGGATGCAAGACCTACCTGTGTCAAACTTGATGAAGTCTGTGATCTTGCCTGTCTCCAGGTCAATCTGGACCGTATCATTCACCTTGATGAGGGGGTCTGGATAGCGGATAGTGCGGGCATCATGAGTGACCAAGTGAGGGATTCCTTTGGTGCCCACAAAGATCTTCCTCACCTTGCACAGCTTGTACTGCAAACAAAACCGAACACCTCTTCAGCTGAGGCAGTGAGCAATGCCACGGACTAGGGAACAGAGCCACCAGCCACAGCAGAACACCCAGACACTCAGGGCTGACAATACGAGCCCAGGCAGTGACTTGCCCAGCTCCCTGCCTCAGTAATGACTTTTGAATAGCTGCCATGCAGCTTTGCTACAGCCCCACCAGAAAACACCTCTGCTGCAGGAGCAGCGGCCCACCTTGGGCTTCAGCCTCCCCACAAACACTGGCTGCACTTTCACAAGAAAGACTTTACTGGGGCAGCTACTTCATTTTTCCCCGAAGCCTGTGGGCACACAACAGAGACAGAGGGCTGCATTTCTCCAGGACCCAAGAGGTATCTGTACCCTCCAGGGCACTGAATTCCCTCCTACCTGTCACCCTAACTCCCTCATAACCTCTCCGGACCTCACAGATCAACACAAGAGTAGTAGTCAGAGAAGCACACCACAAGGAGAACAGAAGCCCCAAACTACACCCAAGCTCGCTCCAGCACAGCCAGCCCTGCCATCCACACAGCCGTGTGCCTGCACAGCCTGCCCTAAAGAAGGAGATGCAAAGCAGAGTGTGGCCTCAGGCACAACATGCCTGGGGTTAAGGAAATGCATGAGGAAGTTGCTCCCCAGCATCCAGGGTGAGAGTGCAGTTTTGTTGTCCTGGGAAGAAGTTCAAGGCTTTTACACCACAGGCAGTTCCATGTTTCTAGTCACTGTTAGCTGGCAAAGCCAAGACTCTCCTCTACCCCATCTCCAGCACCAGACAATACACCTACACCCATCTGTGAACTACTTTCATGTCACCATGGGACCTCCCCCTAACACAGGCTCCAACACAACCCTGAAGCCTCAATCTCAAGTGCAGCATGGCCCTAACTGTCAAGGAAGAGAGACATCAGCTCTCATTCAGAAAATGCCAAAGAGGAAACACTGCCCCAACCAAACCCAACTAGGCCCACACTTACACCACACCGAAGCTCCTCACCTTGGCCTCCTCAGGTGTGATGCGGTGAACAGCAAACCGGCCCTTGGTATCATACACCAGGCGGAAATGCTCACCTGTCTTCTCAATGCTGATGACATCTGATTGCACACAGGGAAATACAACAGCAGCTGTTATCAGCTCATTACCCAAGACCCTAACTTGGCATGAAGCTTATGTTCAAAAAGAACCAGAGACCACTGAACAACACTTAGAGTGTGACTGATGAGGTTGGGATCTACCCTTGACCACAGGCTCACATCATTTGCTGTGACAGACTGCAAATCAGCAAAAACTGCTGAAGGCTGGAATCTGAACAGCAACTTACCCAGGTCAAGCAGGCACCTACAGGGTACAGGCGTCTGGCTTTGGTATTTGCTGCTGTGCACAATTCCACACTAAATAACAACCGCTTATATGTACATTTTCTTCAACTCCAGCAGGGAAACCTTGCCCCTCGAATAATGCCAACCCCACAAAACACTCCCCTGCCAGTGTATAAGAGCTGCCTAAGGAACTGCCCCAACCCTACTCACCCATGAAGCCTGCAGGGTAGGTGATGTCGGTGCGGACCTTGCCATCTATTTTGATGAACCTCTGCATGCAGATCTTCTTGACCTCATCTCCTGTCAGAGCATATTTCAGCCGGTTGCGCAGGAAGATGATGAGAGGAAGGCACTCCCTCAGCTTGTGCGGGCCTGTTGATGGGCGGGGTGCCTGCGGATAGAAGCTTTCTGCTGGAGGCTCAAGCAGCATCAACCGTCCCAGAGACGGAAACCGTGGCGCCAACAGCTCCCGCAACAGCATTCAAGGGCAGCAGCACAAAGTGCAGCTGCCACGCAGGCAGCGACCGGCTGCAGCTTTCTGTTTTTGGTATTCACAGCAGTTTCCCCTATGTCTTGCCAGCCTCACAAAACTGCCCCCAACAAAGCACAACCACCCATCTCAACCCAAAGGTGGAAAAGCACAATAAGCAGCTTAAAAGAGAGTAGCCAATGACCGCGGCACATCCTCTTCCAACCGGGAAAAACGAACGCTGCTCACAAAGACCCTAAAGTTAAACAAACACCTCCAGCCCTGTTCAACTGCCCCTGTTAGCCGTTCGCCTCGGCGCAGTGCCCCAACACTTCCCTTCATGTGACCGCGGCTGCCACGAGCAGCCCGGCCCCGGCTCCAACCCCAAACCCAAGCCCGACCCCAGCTTCGACCCCAACGCAGGCCCGCACTCACAAAGACGCCCGTCAGCTTGTCCAGCATCCAGTGCTTGGGTGCAGCCACGCGCTTCAGATGCTTCTTGGGGCCGCGGGCCTACAGGAAGGGGTGTATTACGGGCCGCCGCCAGGCTCGGCCCCCCCAGCCATCCCTCCCCGACTCCCTCAGACTCCCGCCCCTCGGATCCTGGCGCCGGGCTCCCTCCACCGCTTCTCGCCCCGGGGGGAGCGGCCACGGCCCGCGGTAAGCGGGGGATGGCGGCGGATGGCGGCAGGGAGCGGCGGTGCCGCGCTCTCACCATGGCTGCGCTCTGCCGAGAAAGGGCTGGTGCTTCCGGCCCGCCGCGGATGGACAAGGCGCGGCGGCAGCGACATGCCTCGCCCCCTGGCGGCCCGGAGGCCCATGGCCGCCCGCGAGGTGACGGAGAGATCGGGAGGGTTTGTCCCTTCCTCGCGACGGGAACGCTCCGCTCCGGGACACCGCGCTCCGGGACTCCCTGCTCCTAGCCAGGCCACTGTGTCCGTGGTCATCGCTGGTTATCGCTGATGGCGTGGGACAGCCCGCCACGTTGTGCCCCTGCGGTTTGGGAGAGTGTGTGAGGGTCGGGAGCCGAGCCAGGGGTAACACCTGTACCGGGACATTGCCCTCCCCCTGCCACGGCCCCTGCCGGTGTAGAGCTGGGACCCCACGCAGCCCCCAAACCTGACGCCCACTCCTGAAGGCAGTTCTGGGGTTAAGTGGTCCCAGCTGCGCTCCCCAGGGAGGCCGACGTGTCCGTGCAGTGCTCGAGTCCCCGCGACAGTCCCAGGGCCCCGCACCCTGCCAGGCAGCTCAGTGAGTGCAATAGCCCCACGCCTAGCACATCCCCACAGCAGCGCTCCCGCAGCAGGGTGTGGCTGGGACAGAGGTCCCATTCCCGAGGGTGACACTGTCACCGAAAACGTCGGGATAAATGAAACTCTCTAGTTTTAGATAGAGAGCAGCATTACTTTATTCACAGTGCTGGGTGCATAGTGGGAGCTCCAGCTATGATACATGCACACTTGCAAAACTTTTCACTATTTTAACACTTTAGCAAAGAAATTCATGTTCATTGGCTATAAAGTACATCGTTCTCTTCATTAATTTGTTCATTAATTTTTAATCTTCTATTAGTTATTGATTTCTTGCTTCTCATGCTAATTCGTCTACATTTTCAGTCTTCTTATTATTTTATTATCTTTTTCTGAGGTAAGAGTTCTGGAATTGTCTTTGTTTCTTCTTTATCTCTGGGTTCTGCAAAATGTCTGTGTACTCGATAAATTCTGCATTCCGTGTGTCCAATTTCAGCAATACATCTGTCCCATGCTTAGTCCATTGAAGCATATCGAGGTTGGTTTAGCAAAACTTAAAAGTTTCAGTAATTTTCCCGACCTCTGTTCCCACAATAGCAGCTTATGACAAATCTTGTTAAGTGCTTGGCTACGGTGGCAAATTAAACTTTTTATGATTGATTAAAACAATTAATTAGAAATTGTAATTAGAAAAGTTACCAGGAAAGTTATACAATTTTCAACAGGATGGGAATACCATAAGCTGAGAGGACGCACTGGAGCTGCCGGGCGCCGACCCCCCTTCCACCCAGGGCCGCTTTGCACACTGGCCTTCGCCGAAATGGACAAGGAAAAGGGCACAGCCGACGGAACAACGCTCCCGCCCAGATTTTATTACACGGCAGCTTGAGACCCTCGCCTGCCGCGCCCACCGCGACGCCTGCGCGCTTTGGGGCAGGCAGCGCGGCCCCAGCTCCTCCTCCCGCCCCTTTCCACACTCGGCCGGGTTCCGAGCGTTTCTTGCGCCCGCAGCGCCGGTACCCGGGGCAGCCGGGACACTGACCTCCGGTGGGCTGAGGTAGGAGCCCCCCACCCCAGCCGCTCTCCAGCCTCAGTAGCCGGCCGGCAGGTCTGACGAGGAGTCGAACTTGTGGTGACCGAGCCAGGGCTCCGGCGGCTCGTCCGCCCTGTCGAGGCCAAGCTCCACCACCAGCGCCCTGAGCACCTTGTCACCGGGTCTGAGTCGATGAGGCTGGGGCCGGCGGCCTGGAGGGGGCGGCTCCCCGCGCCCCGCGGCTGCGTCCCCAAGCCCCAGGCGAGCGGCGAGCCGGGTTCCGTGGGGCTCCGGGGTCTCCCCGCAGCGCGGTTCTGGACGTGGAGCTTCTGCAGGCGCAAGCTGGCCAGGAGGTTGGGACCCGCTGCGGGGCCACAGGGGCGGGGAGCAGGCGGAGTCCCCACCGCCGGCATCTCTCCGGCCCCAAAGGGGTAGCGCAGGATCGCCACCACCGTGAGGTCCTTCGTGCCCCAGGGAGGGCACTGTAAACAGCTCATCTCCGGCGCCTACGAGGACACGGCGGCGCTCAGAGGGGCGCGGGCTGCCCCGGGCGGGTGGGGTCCTGCGAGGTACCCAGACGGGGAGGGAACTGGAGCGGCGCCCCGGCTACCCCCGCACTTGCCTGGGCGGCAAGGGAGGCACCCCACTCTGAATGGGGGATGTGGGGATTTCCACCCAAGAGGCACCTCACCTAAAGCCACAACACTTGACACTTGTGGGGTTTCCTGTTCTTTATTTTCCCAGCTGGGTTCCTGAAACAGCTCACAGGGCAGTCTACCTGGTGTGGGGACAGAGCACATGGGGGCCTGAGGTGGGTCAGAGGCAGCAGCTGGCCAGCTTCTCTGCTCTCTCATTCCTCACTTTTCCCCTGGGTGGACAGTCCCCCAAGCCTGACACCGCCCCTGGGCACTGGGATCCTTTGCTGTGGCAGTGGCAGCACCAGCCTCCTGCCAGTGGTCAGCACACAAGACTGGTCACACCACACCACACCAGGCGCCAGGGGTACATGGAAGCAGGCAAGAGGTCAGGACTCAAGGGAGCCACATCCTGCTGAACTATCTCCATGCCAGAGTTCCTGTTGTTTCAATCAGCAGTGAAAAACAAGAGAGCAGAACAAAGCCAAGGCCAGGCTGGGAACCCCTTCATCTTGCTGTTTCTTCCAGCATAATCTAATTAAAGCCACAGGAAATATGCTTTCCCACAGTGTTTGGACATCTTTAAAAAACCCAGCACACTAAAAAGTCCATAGGCCAGGAGAATGAGGGGACAAGGGCAGCAGAGGCCAGGCTCCGTGGCCCATGGCACTGGGACAGATCTGCCCCAGATACCTGTATACCTGTTCCCTTGCTGAGACACCTCGTGGCAGCTCTCATGGGGCACCCAGAGCATCTGGAAGTTCATCCAAGATCTCCCAAGACAGGAGCTGCCACAAGGCCCTGCATTTCCCTTGACACTCCTGAGAGGCTCCCCAGGGGCTGGCCCCTCTGCACAGGATTTCAGGAGCTCACACATGGCTCTGCAGTGGGGGGGGGGGTCCTGTGGAAAAGAGCATTGGCAAGGCAGGGTGGGTGGAAGAAAGGAAAGGGCTGGAGGAGTATTTCAAACATTTTATTTTTTAAGAATTCCCAGTTAAAAACACAGTGGCTGTGCCTTTCTGTGGGTGAGAGACACAACCTGTGTGCCTCAGGGTAGCCCTCAGGCTCTACTTCCTGAGTGGGCAGCTCTGAGACTGTGCCCCTCCCAGGAAGGTAACGCAGCCCTAGGCTCCAGCTGGGGAGGGCTCACAGCTCTGAGCAGCCCCTCTCTTAAAAAACGTTTAAAACCAGTTGTGAGAACAAACTGTGGTGTTAAAAAAGGAAAAAGAAAGGAGCAAGGGAGGCTCTGCCAGCAGTGGAAGGCTGTGGCTGGAGGGCCCACACTCCTGCCTGGGGAGAGCCACAGTGCTCGTGGCATGCAGCAGCTTTTCTTCTTTAAAGAGAAAAAAAATTAACCAACCAACCAACAGTAATTTCTTCCAAATTTTCCCTGCAGCCACAAATTTCACCAGTTGTTCACATAAATATGCTGTCTTCCCCATAGGAAATGCTCTTGCCTGAGCCTTCCTTTTCTGCTAAACAACGTGCTTCAGATTCCCTGCAAATAAAAGGAAGCAGAAAAGGGTATTTCCACTGACATTTCAGCCTGATGGAGTGACCTGGCAAGGGGTGCCACCCCCATGCCTGATAGACTAGGCCACGATATGGGAATTCCAGCCTCAGCACAGATCTCAGTTCCTGCTGACCCCTCGCTCCCTTTGCAGAGGCTGCTGCCCTCGTCCAAGCCAGGCATTGGAAATTACCACAGGGGGACCCTGACACTGCTTTCACTAACTATGCTGAATGCTGGTTTGGGATTCGTGAACCAGCATCCGAGAGGCACATGCTCACTCCCTGCTGCCTCATCCTTCTTTCAGGCTGGACTCACAGACAGGAGTGCACTCCAGCTCTGGAGTGATGCTGTTCCTCCTACCCTCCTACCCTCTTGGACAGGTCCCCAAGGATCCTCCCTAGCACTGGCCTGTGCTTGGGAATGGACACCCGAAGGCATCCATGGCCATTGCACTTCCTACCCTACTTCTAACACCAGCACACTGCAACACACACAGACAGAAAAGGGCTGCCAAGCCCCATCTTGCTGTTCCCAGCCCCTCTGGCGGACAGGGACAAGACAGATGGGCAAGGGCATTGAATGAGGTTGGCTGGAGCTGGCAGAGCTCACCCAGCTGCCTGTCCTGGACTTGAAGAGCTTCAAGTCCTGCCTGCTGGAGACCTGTTCCAGTTCCAGATAGCCATTTCCCACAGTCTCCTCCTGGACAAACTGGAAAGACACAGATTGGATGGGTGGTTTGCAAAGGGGATAGGGAGGGAGCTGGCTCACAGAGGGTGGTGATCAGTGGTTTTTACATGGTCTTGCAGCCTGTCTCAAGCGCTGTCCCCCGGGGACTGATACTGGGTGGCACATTGCTCAGCATCATAAATGACGTGGATAATGAGATTGAAAGCAACCACAGCACCAAACTGGGTGCTGAGATGAACATGTCAGAAGGGAGAGCCATCTTAGAGAGCTGGACAGGCTGGAAGACTGGGCTAAAAAGAACAGTCTTAAGTTTAACAAAGACAAAAGCAAGGTCCTGCACTTGGGATGGAACATGCCCAGTTCAGGCCGGGATCTGTGCGCCTGGGAAGCAGCCTTGTGGAAATGGATGCGGGGGTCCTGATAGGCAGCAAGTTGGATGTGATCCAGCAGTGTGCTGCTGCAGCAATGAGGCAAACTGGATCCTGTGCAGCATCTGTAGGAGCATTACTAAGAGAAACAGGATCATCTCATTCCAGGTGCAGCTGACAAACGACAAGTACTGTGTCCAGTTCTGATCCCCACAAATCACAAAAGGCATGGACAGAGCAGAGAGGGTCCAAAGGAGGACCACAAAGGTGATCATATGCTGGAGAACCTGCCCAGCGAGGAAAGACTCTCCCTGCAGAAGAGAAGGCTTAGGAGGGACCTCATCACAGTAGTCTAGTACTTGAAGCCTACTCTGTAGGCTTCAGAGGACAGAGGCTCTCTCTTCACAAGGAGCCACATGGAGAGGGCAAGGGACATAAGGTGTGAATTGCACCAGGAGAGGTTTCACCTTATTTGAAATATTTTTTTACAGTGAGAACAATCAATCACTGGAGGAAACTGCCCAGGGATGTGGTAGAGGCCCCACTGTCAGTTTTCAGGATGTGACAGGACAGGTTGCTAGATAATCTTGTCTATGCTCCCTTTCCCACAAAAGTTTGGACCAGATGATCTTTGAAGTCCCTTAGAACATTGAGCTGTTCTATGATTCCAGTAAGGACAAGGCCCCACGCTCCCCTGCCCAGCCAGAGGAAAGGCAATGGCAACTTTTGCTACAGGGACCCATAACTCTGTACCACCAACCCTGAAAATCCCAAGGGATGTGGGAGACAAATGACACTGTGCACTAATGAGCAGCCAAGTGAATGTGGCTGGTCTTTCCAGTCAGTGAGAAAGACTCCAATGAGCTCTTCTGAAGCCCTCTCTAAAAACACCTGTAAGCCTGAAGCAGGAGTGTTGGCTTGGACAACGCACCTTTAATAGAGTTCAGAATTTCTTGAATTCTCTGTGGCTCATTGCGGTCTGGTCTGCAGCTTGGTGTGATCTCCAGCACATAATCAGGACCGTACTCTGTGAAGAACTGCAGGGAAGAGGAGAGGAGAGTCAGCAGAGAGGTCTCTGAAGGCTGAGGCTAGAGGGAGGGCTCCCCATGGGTACCTGTTTGTAAAAAGGCAGAAAACCATTTCTCCATCTAAGGGCCACATGTAGCTTTACTACATCAAGGTGGTACTTCAGCAGTGTCTGTGTCCACCTGGAGATTCAAAAGCTTTCCAATTCAAGGAATGGGAAGCAGAGCCCAGTGTGGCAGTCAAAAGCAGTCAAATGTCTATCCCAACACTTTATTTGGGAAAGCTATTGGCATTCATTTTACACGCGGTTGCCTGCAAATGGGATTTGTTTATTATTAGATTTCAAGTGCTGCCAATCACATATCCTACCATTCACCTCCCACCTTGCTGAACGCTGCATTGACATGACTGGGAGAGGAAAATCAGTGTGCTGCAAGGATACTGCGTCTCTCCTGGCTAAGTGCTCAGATAGTGTGCAGGAAATCGGCAGCACATGGGGTCAATGTGCTCACGCAGAATCACAGGTTATTGCCAGCAGTTGTGTCATGCTTCTGGCCAGGACAGGGTCGGTTTTTGTAGTAGCTGGGAGGGGGCATGGCCAGGTTGGAAAGGGCTTGGAGCAACCTGGTCTAGTGGGAGGTGTCCCTGCCCATGGCTGTGAGGTGGATCTAGATGGACTTTAAGGCCCCTTCCAACTCAAACCCTTCTGTGATTCGATGATTCCAGCCTATAGTTATACCACACAAATTCAGTACCAGGCCCTACGGCCAAAGCTTCAAAGCTGCACCTGGTCCTTTGCGTAGATAGATGAAAGTAGGGCAAAAATTTAAAGCCCTGAGAAAGGCAAAAGGCACATCCTAAAGAGCTCTTTGAGCAAACCGGTGACTCCTTCTGCCCATCCTCTCTGTAATTATCTGAGACTGGAGTTTATTGGCACGTGAGACCCCTCGCAGAAAGCTGCAGACAGCCTGTTTTTGGGCAAAAGCACCCACCACACTGCTAGGTCAGGACAGTATTGTTACATAAGTGTCTCCACAAAACAGGACTGAGTGGCAAGGATGCTGTGTGGATTAGGCAGAACAACTGGCTCTTCTGCAAGGAGAAGGGAAGGTTTTTCAAACCATTACCTCGTGATCGGGGATCTCAGAGGACAGTGTTCTCCCAAGGATGACCCCAGTCAAGTACGTCCAGCAGCGGGCTGTGTTGGCAAGGTTGTAACCTCCTGTTTCCAGCAAGAATTGGGATTTTGAGGAGGAAGAGTGGGGAAAGGGAAAAGAGAAGAAGAGATTTAAGTGGAAGGAACAAATCATGGAGCCACTGTGAGCAGGTTACATGAATTAAGCATATTTCATCCACTCAAGCCATGCCCAAAATTTTGCACCTACTGGCTACACAAGGCCAGGTCTGAATGACAGTGTACACAAGAGCAGACCTCTCAAACTGAACCACAGTTACATCCAGTGTGTCAGAGGCCAGTCCTCCGGCCACCATCTCAGACCCAGGATGAGCTCCCAGCCGCATGCGCTGGACTCTCCTGGCAACAAGGAGAGCTGTTTACAAGTAGCAGGGAGAGAAGTGCAAGGGCCGCAGCAGAAAATGAGGGCTTCCTGCTTTTTAATACCAGCCTTTGACCTATAAAGCAAAATACACGTGCCCAGCCATACGCTGGTGAGCTCTTCAGCACTGTCATGTTTGAGAGGACACATGTGAAACTCATCAGTACAACTTGTAACTGCTTTACAGAGAAATGAGATTTCACAGTCAGTAGGAAACTGTTACCTCCACGGTAATGGAACATGAGCCCACAAGGAGAAGCCTTAGCTGAAAGCAATCCTGCAAGAGACTCGGGTAAGTTTTTTTCCAGAAAAGATGACTAGAATGGTAAAGGGAGAAAAGCGTTTTGACAAGACAGAGAGACCATATTTTTCAGCATTCCCTTCTGTTTGCATTGGTCGTTGTGGGGTTTTTTTCCTGCTTTTTTTTACTTCTCCCCCAGTTTCCACTTCAAAGGCTTCCACATGCTGCAGTGGTGGGACGCTCCTTTGGTATTTTCATGAGTGACACATAGTTGACCCTAATTTTTTAACAGAAGTTTTGGGTTTTGTCTGAAAGGTGACATCTCCAGCATACTCACAGACAAGGCATGGCAGGATTGAACACTCATAACCTTTCCAAAACAAAGGGCATCAGGTACATCAAATTTTAGCCTTAATATGCTATACCTGATTTCCCTCACCTCAAAAAGGACAACAGCTAGAGCTGATCCAATTCCAGTCATGGAGCTCAGGGACTTTCCCTGGCACCCAGTGGCTTTTGTTGTTCTGAAATGCTCTGTTAACATAAAGCCTGTCCTGTGCTGTCTCCACTGGACAAGCAGCTGGTTAGGCAGCATAGCAGAGGTACGTCCAGCTTAGCTTTCACTGGGTATCAGAGCCCTGCTGTACCTTGCAGGCAGCCAGGACTTGACCCAAGCCCCTGCTTGAATCTTAATGAAACCATTCATCACCAGGTGCCCAAGGCAGGTTTGGGAACACAGTGCTCACTTTTAAAGAGAAGCACCAAAGGGCTGATCAGCAGAGATGGGAATCAGAGGTGTCACTGAGAAGTCAGGGTCAGTTTGTCGGCCTCTCCTCTTCTCCAGAGGAGCCATGCAGCTTTTCACTCAAGATCTGAGTCAGGATTGAGACTTGCACCTGTCAGTACCAAGGATTTCAGGTGTGAGGAAATGGCACTGTGCCACAGTGTGTCCTCCTGACACTGCCCAGCAGTCGCCCTGCTAAACCCTTGCCAGTGCTGAGCCCGAGGGCGGGCAGGCGCTCGAGGCAGGGTCACAGGAGGACAAACATGTTTCTCTGAGAACAGCAGGATGTACTCACCTCCTCCCAGGACAAGAGTTGCTAGCTGCCACTGCAGGACATACTTGAGGCACTTGCCCACTCCCTCGGGCGTCATGTTGAAAGAGCACATGGGGTCTCCAGCGATGGTGTCCGCCCCCAGCTGCAGCACAACTGCATCGGGGTTGAAGGCAGCATACACCTCCTTCAGCACTCTGGGGAGAGGAGGAGCAGTCCGGTTAATGCCAGCACGGCTCAGAGGAATGCTCATGGCATGGCCCTGATCCCTCAGATCCACCAATGCCTCTCAGGATTTCTGCATTCTCTGCTTCCACCCAACTCATACTAGTTACACTACCTCTGCTCCCAGTTAGCCTTCTACCTCCACAGCAAGTTTAGCTCCCAGAGCACTTATCAAAAGACTGATGAAGGCAAAAGCACCACTGATAACATAACAGAGGGGGATGTAGTCCTCACCAGTTTAGGGGTAGCGTCAAACTCTACATTTACACTGGCTGCCTTTTGGCTGCAGAACAAACCAGGGGCTTTTCTGTCCCATGAAAAGTCATGGTGGAAATCAAGGTCTGGCAAAATAACAATCCTGAACTCTCAGACACCTCTCATCAAGACAGGACAGGAGAAACAGAGGAAGGCTCTGGCTAGGCTCTCACTCTCCCCTCTCCTCTGTGGCTCTTGAGGCAAAACTATGAGGAAAAGCTCTGCACAGGGTGTAGTCAGCCTGCAAAACCTGCATTGGACAAAGCTTCATGCTTCAAGCTCACCGTGGTTTTGGGAAGTACAGGCAATCGCCCTTAAACAACAGCTGGATGAAACATCCACAGTCATGCCCATGACTGCCTCCCAGCCTGGACAGAACTCAAAGATATCTCAGTCTCTTTGCAGAACCTTTAGCTATGCACAACTTGAAATCTATGGTAGGTAATTATGTCCTTGAGCTGTGAATGCATGCAGCAGGCTCCTCCTGAGTGGGTTCCTGACCTGTCTCAGCCCCTAGAGCTGCCTTTCAGAAGCATGTCCTCCGGCACAAAGGGGGCTGCTCTGCCCCAGCTGTGGAAAGCACCAACAAGCCAGCAGGAGGCATGGCCCCTGCATGACTGCCCTACTGACCTACAAGTTTAGAGAAGTTTCAGCCCCCAAGTGTTAGAGGTGGACGTGCTACCATGTCCTGCAGCCCTGCACTGAGACTCCTCTCCACTGGAAAAGAACAAGCCTCGCAGCCCAGTTTTGACATCGGCAATAGCTTGTGAGGTCCACCATCAGCTGAGTGACAGAAGGGACTGCCAGGAGGCAGCTCTGTCACTGTCAGATATTCAGCCTGCAGCCTTTCATTCTTCCAGCACAGACAGAAGGTGCTAGGAAAACGCTTTTAGCTAAGCCCCAAGCATATGTCCCACAGAAAGAATTCAGAGCACTTATTTGAAGAAAAAACATCTAGCCCTAAGTCCACAGCTGAAAAATACTTGTCCCTTCTCAGTCTCTCCTTAGATACATGCCTGTGAAGGTGTATCTAAGGAGATAGGCTGACCTGTGGCAGAGACCCCTCCAGCCACCCACAAATGTCTCTATATATTCAGTTTGCTTAAGGATTCAGACAAGACCTCTGAGAACTTACAATCCATGTTCATTGTAATCAAAGGCTGCAATAGGGGAAGGGACAAGCCTTAAGAAAGGACTGTAAGTAAAAACAGTAAGCTGTGTAGTGTCTTATTTTCTAAAATCCCATCCAAGTCAGCTGTATTGGAGCAAGAGGGCTTACGATTCACAGATCTGGTAATATTTCTCATCCTGAATGCCGTCTTGAATGGGCACATTCACGCTGTAATAGCGACCTTTTCCCAGGCCAACATCTGTCACATCACCAGTGCCTGCACAACAGAAACACCCCAATTAGGAGGGAAAGCAGAGCAGCAGCAAGAGAGAGACATGTGGGATGTCTCAGAGGCAAGCTGAGAGCCAGGACATTTGGCATGCTTATGGAGAAGTCCACTTGCCATCACCAAGAAAGGCGGGGTGGAGGGACTCAGTTCTCCCCTTTGCCCAATTCTGCCACGCAGCATCAAAGGGGCTCTGCCCAGAGCTCAGCTACAACCAGAAAGGGGGAAATGCCAAACACGTAGCTCCCCCCTCTTTCCTTCTCCTGGGTCGAGAGGAGAGGCAGCAAGACATATCAGCTGGACAAAAGGGATGGGACTTGCCTTTATGGAGGCCTCGCCAGTGATGTGTGAACCAAATGAGCACAGACCTCACATGTTCAACTTGCCTGGGAAAAATCCTGGTGAAAATTTGTGCAGAGAAACAGTCATGACTTTCGAGGTGAAACTAAAGGCATCCTCAACTCCTATTAGGAAAAAAGCTTTCATGCATCATTTACATAAATGACGGAGTCTGAACACACAGAGTTGCTTGATACACACAGGGCAGCAAGCAGAGAAGGAGCAGCATGAGCAAAGCAGAAATGCAGATGTGGTTCAATAAATCCATCCTCAATGCACAGAGACTGGAGTTCAACGGCAGCAAAGATCACAACTGCAATGAATCTGGCAGGTCTCATGCTAATCAGTACCGAATGGATCTCAGTATCTCACGTCAGTACCCACGGGAGCAGCACTTGCCTATGCTGCTAGGCCTGCAAAGTTGGGAAAGGGATCCAAGTAGGGCTGCCTTGGCCAGAGCTTGGCTCTGATTAGAAGCAGTGCTACTGGGCTCTTCTGCTTTTTCTCAGTGCTGCTACAGTTCAACATGCCTTTTCCTTAAAGACATGTTAAAATAGTCGGGGTGGAGAGGGAAAAAAGAAGTAATAGGAAATTTAACAGAAACCAAACGCAAGGAGAAAACGGAGCAAAATGAAACACACCATAAAATTTAGAAGAGCAGGAAACGTTAAATGGTGTAGAAATAATGTCCCTGAAGGAGAGAGCAGTTTTGGCAAGGCCAGCTCTAGCTCCAGATTTATAGCATCAAGCCTTCTTTTAAAAGTACCATTTACTACTGGCTGCTTCCCTCTTGCACTGGACCATTAAACAATTAAACCCTGTCAGCAACTGCTCTGCCAGGATGGGAGACTGGGACACATCATCTGTTGCGTCAGGCACAAGACTTCTGCCCAGACCCTCAAGAGGGGTCAGAGGAGCAGCATAGGGCAAGTCTGTAAAGTAGGACAAGGCAGAAATGGATTGAGGGAACTCAACTGCACCAAAAGGAGCCAAAGCCACGGCTGTTGCAGCAAGTAAAGCCCTGCTGTGCAGACAGGCCTTGACTTCTCCCATTCCTCCCTGAGTCTGTGCAGCTGTGCTGTTTGCAGCCTTTGCTGGGCCTTACCATCCCCATGATGCAAATCCAAATCGATGTAAAGGACACGGTCAAATTTCTGGCGCAGCCGCAGGATCCCCAAGACAGCGTCATTCAGGTAACAGAAGCCAGAAGCTTCATCCCTGTGAAAACAATGCCTGTGACATTGAACACTGCCAATGGAATCACCAGTGATCCCAGTATTCTCACTCTGACTTTGCAAGTGTCACCTCATGGGGGAACAGAGGAGTACGAAAACTCAGCCAAGGCCCAGCAATGACCAAGAGATGGGTCAGGAGCCACTCAAAGCATGGCTGGGAAGCACAGAGAACAGGACTGCTTGTGCCAACTGCTTCTCAACTCTGGGCTTTCTGGCAGCTGGGTAAGCATCAGTCGGCTCTGCTGAAGAAAGGCCCTGGCGTGTGGGGGGTACCTCTGACCACTGCACTGCTGAACAAACAAAATGTTAGCTTTCTGCACCTGAGACATTTTAAAGAATTTAAGAGCCACTCGACTCGAACCCACTCTCTCTCTGAGGCAAGAGGACAGTCCTCTTGGCCATTTTCCTGTGAGTTCTGGACAGGCACAGGCAGGCAGCCACTCCATCCCTGCTGTCTGGGTCACAGCTCCTGGAAAGGTCCTGGCAGTGAAGGGCATGTCCAAGGCAGTCACAGGACTCTCCGCTGTTCCAAAGTCTCAGGCTACGAAGGTTAAGCCTCTTCCCAAAGTAACTCCCTCCTTTCTCTCCCCAGGAAGATGCAAATGGGATGTCCCATAAGCAGTCCCTCACGATACAGCTCCTGGGTTCGGCCAGGAGAGAGTCCCAGCAGCTAAACAGGGGACAGGTGTACCATAGAAAGATTTATCCCTGACAAATAATCAGGGGACAGCTTCCTTGCTGGCATCAAAGGAACAAGAACGTTTCTCGACCCCTACTCCAGCCTCACTCCAAAGTCAAGTACCCATCACCACTTAGCACCGGTCCATCTGCATTCCTAAATCTGCCCTGGACAGCTGATTTAAAGCGAAGCTTTATACTTTGCAACAGGAGTGCCCAAATACCTTTTCCACAAATTATATCAGGATCCAGGATGTGCCTCTGGGAAATGCCTCTTGACTTCCAGTCACAGCACTCAGCTCATTCGCCCTGACATCTCCTGCTCAGCAACAGCTGGGAACGGTGAGGAGCAAGCCAGGGGTGGCAAAACTGCACTTGCTTTCACTCCCTGCAAGTGCCATGGAGCACAGGTGTTTCCCAGTGACTCTGTTCATTTACAGCGATGCTGAGAATGGAGGTGTTAACAGGTATCCTGAGAATCTGACTCAACTGTGATTACATACTTCTCCCCTCCCTCACAGCCCACAAGGAAGCAAAGTGAACTATGCCATACCTTGGGCACTTTCTCCATGCTGTAACACACATCTCTGAAACTCAAGGCCAAGCAGAGGAGGACACCAGTTCAGACAAAAGCGGAGCAGTGTCGGAGCTGTAGCTCAGGACCAGCACTTGGGATTCCCCCGTGCTGCTGCAAATCCACCCAGCAAAGCTCTGAGTGTAACTGCCAGAACGGAGGGTAGGGCTGGCTTGAGAGAAGGCACTTACTCAGCATCTTACCCTGAACCCCAAAGGCATCCTCTGAACTGAGAGCTTCCAAAGCCCCAGGTCATTCCTACCTTTAGGACCCTGGAAAGCAACTAAACCACCAGGCAGCAGGTGTTTTTTGACAAAAGGAATGTATTTTGCTAGGATGCAGGTCTCAGCACCAGGCACCAGCAGTTCGGTGTCAGTCTTGCTGGACCTTCACACTGGGCTGAGACCTACCCTGAAGCATCACACATCAACTTACTGGGGTGACTGGGAAGACTCCTTTGGGATCAGTGAGTATTAAATGCCTTTTTTTTATACAGACTCTTTGCTTCCCAGAACAGTGCTAATAGCTCAGCAGCAGCAACACTGCTAAGATTTTTCTCATTACAGGCATTTTTTAAGCCATGCAATCCAGACAGCAGAGAACAGGAGATTTCCCGAAAGCCACCAGCTCTGCACAGAGCAAGGGCTCGGCTCTGCCAAGTGCAAGTCTCCTTTCACAGCAAGCTGCATCTGAAGCCATTTTCAGCCAAGTGCCCACCAGGAAACGGGCCGAGACGGTGCTCTTGCTGGCACTTGCACACCACTGTTACACCTCCAGAGTTCCTCTGCCAGGTCAGAAAAGTCACCAGAGCAAGACATCCGCACACGCACGTACAAGCTGCCAGGGTTAGACACAGGGCTCATGAGAACTCCTGAGGCTTCCCAGGGACACAGAACAGCACTGCAAACACCAGCTGGCTGTGGACTAGGAAGGGTGGTGTCTTGTCTACACTTCAAAGAGGTCCCATGTTTTGGGAGATGGGGAGGATAAGTTAAATAAAACATACATCCATGGAAAATGGGACAGAAACAAATTATTTTAGCACTACAGAATCACAGGATTCAGGGACAGAATTTTTACTTCCTCTCCTGTTGTGCTGGAAGATCATTACTGATGTTAGAGCTCATGGGAAACAGTCCCCCATGGTGCATGGGGTAACACAAGATCAGTCCTGCACTGTTTCAAACCTCTTATTAACCCAAAAAAACCCCAAAAACCCAAAAAGCCACATAGAACAATTTGGACATGTTGCCACATTCCCATTGTGTTCCAAACTGCCAGTGACATCAGTTGTTCATCTCTCCACTGTGTTTCTCCATGGACCCCACAAAATCCATTCTCACTTGAGCTTCCTGAGATAATGATGTATTAAGGAATAACAGGACACCTGTGAGTATACCTGCCCCAGACCTGCTCTGCAGCCTGTGACAGCGACAGCACCAGCATTGGGCAGTGACCTGCCTCCTCTCAGGCCTCTGCCCTGCCCCCTGTTTCTTTCCTCTCTATCTCCTGCCTTCCCTCACATCTTGCTTTCTCTTCCAACTGGATCATTGCACTCTAAGGGTTTGCAGGGAAGCTGGGAGCTAGGAAGCAGGGTTTAGACACCAGATGAGAAAACACAAGGGAAGAGATTGTTTTCTTACTTCTTTGCATGATGCCACCCTCCAGGCCAGTTAATTGCTACCTTGCACTTGCCGTCCAGCAGGCACTGGGCTGCAGTGATGGTGGCTCCTCCCACGGCTGCTGCATACTCAAAGATCCCTTCAGTAGCTGGACAGTCGTAACCTGCAGGTAAGAGTCCAGGTAAGAGTCTGCATGTCAGACACAACAGGCCTTTTCCTCCATGGGAAGCACATTCCTTGTATTTGAGCCTTCAGGACTGACCCAGGGCAGAGCAGCCTGTTCCTGAAAGACTGATCTCATTAAGGACCCATACTGGAGAAGTTCTTGAAAAACTGCTACCCACATGAAAGACCCACACTGGAAAAGTTCATGGAGACTGTGTCCTGTGGGAGGGACCCCACACGCACACAGGGCAAGAGTGAGGACGAAGGAGCAGCAGAGATGTGTGAACTGACCACAACCCCCATCCCTTGTCCCCTTACACTGCTTGAGGGGGAAAGTAGAAGAGCTGTGAGTGAAGCTGAGTCTGGGAATAAAGGTGGATGAGGGGGATGGTGATTTCAGTTTTATTTTGAATTCTCACTACCCTACTCTGTTATTAATTGGCAATAAATTGAATTAATTTCCCTATGCAGAGTCTGTTTTACTGGTGACAGTAACTGGAGAGTCATCTTCCTGTGATCTTTTCCACTGTATTTTCTCCCCCACCCTATTGAGGGGGAGAGTGCATGCATCTTGGTGGGCACTTGGCAAAAAAACCCCACTCACACCACAAAAAGCAACAATCCAAATGTTTTCTTGCACTCAGTTCATTAACAAATGTGTCCTGAACCAACTTCTGAGCTGTGTGCCTGGCTTGCCCAACCTACTGGTCCCTCATACCAATCTTACAAAAAACTACTCTCAGGTGTCTGGCTACTTGACCAGAAAAGACCTGGCACGGTCACTAACATACCTCTTCCCTAAAAATAGACATCCACAAAGGAGTCAAGCCTAGGTAAGCTGTAGGTCTGTATCTATAATATGATCTTCACCTAGTCCTATAGCAGCCTCCCTGCAGCTGTTGCCCACAACAAAGCATGATACCAGAGCTGCTTGTCTTCCTGCAGACAGAGAAGCTTCAGGAATGTAAAGTCTAAGGACCACTCATGAGATCGGCGCAGAATCTGCACCTCTGCCTCAGTTCTGGGTCATTCCTCCCATTCCCGAGACCAAGACAGTGCCCATAGCCATCTCACCTGCTTCACCCGCTGCATTGCTCAGGTTGTCTCAGGTCCAGGAGGGCAAGAGCCCTCCGCTCAAGACGTAAGTCAAGTCACCAGACAGACAGCAGCTGCTCTGGTCCCTGCAGAGCAAGTCACTACAGCTCCAGGCCACTGTTCACTGTTCACCCTCCCCACAGCAGGCTGGCTGCAGCCAGTCCCAGCTCCAGCCCGAGGGCGGTGTCAGGGTCTTCTATCCTGTTCCAGAGCCTCAGAGCAGCAGCAACGGGCACCAGCCCCAGTCGGCAAAAGACACGCCAAGCTGCACAGAGCACCAGTGTGAAGCTAGCTGTACCCTCTGCTGCCACCAGGGAAAGCGCCACCCTGTCAGATGACTGCTGGGGTTCAACAACACCCTGTCAAAGAGCATTTCCCTTCAAAACCAAGCCCAGCATCCCCATGAGCTCACTCTAACTGCAGCTCCAGCAAAAAGCATCCTGGCCCTGGCACTCAACTAATCCCTTGCTGAAGATGCACATCCTTACCCAGTCCATACTCCACAGACTCCGGGTGGTCATCATCCCCTTCCTCACTGACCTTCTGCAGGTGCTGCAGGTAAGCATCTGTGTGGAAACTTGCCATTTCCTCCATGGAGGCCACTTTTGGCTTGACTATCCTAGGCAGAGAGGAGGAAGGGAGCATGTCAGGGCAAGAGGCTCCAGGGTTCAGCTGGAATATCCAGCTTTAGCCTTTAACCTAGCAGCCTTCTTTCAGTTGTTACTGTTGTAAAAGCAAACAAAACTCCCTCTTCCTCTTGCACTGGACTGTCACTCAAGTGAGAAAGCCACCCAGCTGAGCTGGAGCAGGCCTTGCCCCCGGCTTGGCACTGCCTGTGGTGCCCACCCCAGTGAAGAACACCTGCAGGTGCTGCCTGCATTAACCTTCCTGCTTCGCTTCAAGTTTTTTTCCCTTTTCTGCATGTTCTCTCAGTTTGTGCAATCCCCAGCGGATCCAACATTCAGGTTACACACAGACGAACTAACTGAGGGAAATGCCGAGGTCCAGCACAACGCTGCGGCGAGACCTCAGCCTGGATCAGGAGCTGTGCAACACCTCTTGCATGATGTGACCTGCACCAAAGCAGAGACTGCCACTGTTCCCAGCAACCTGCACAGCACCTTCCTGGGTCCGAGTGCTTTGCAGTGTGCCTAAACAAATTCTGCAACACACTGAACCCTCCCGAAAACTTGGACACATACAGGCAGTGCAGCACAGCTCCATTGCTACAGGAAGAACACAGGAAGCTCCCAGCTCCAGGCTGGCCCTGATGCTTCCCACCCCATGTGAGGGCAAGCACCCCTTCAGGTCTACTCCACAATGGTACCTGCAGCCATTTCCCAAGCACCCTCTGCCAGAAAAAAAAAGGTTAAAAAAAGAAGTCTTAAAAAGACCTTCTGGACCTGCTGAGCTGGACCATATTTTTTTTAAGATTTTATGAGATGCTTCACAAGAGGGGCTGAGCTAAGCCTTTCTTTTTTTCCCTTCATATGCCCCAGCGTCAAGAGCCAAATGAGGCAGGAGGTACTTCACTCTTCTGCCCCAGATCTCATCTGGTCTTCTCTCCTGAACAGCAAGCAGACCTCACAAAAAGTCTCCCAGATCAATGACAACACAGCAAAACAACACGGTCCCTCTCTGCATCACCACTGACTGATCAGTGGATCTGGAGCAGCACCAAGGCCATCACCCTGCTCAGAGTCCCAAGCATGGGGGTGACACACTCTGTAGAGAAGGCACAAGGCTATAGGTGCTCCACCAGACCAGAAGGGTAATCATGAAGTACACCTGCCACAATTACTGTAGTCATGTCCATGTAGCAAAACAAGCATCTTCCTTAAATCCTGAAAATACACAATGGAGGAGCGGGGGGGAGCTCCTATAATCACGCCGCCAGCAGTGACAGTGTGAAACCGGAAGTTGCTCAACACCTTCCAAACCTTAGAGGAGAAGAAAACATCCCTTCACAGAAAACGGGAGCACTTACTTCATCTGGTCAAGTAAGCAATACGCTTCAATCAATGAATGCACCATGCTGGCCTAAAGAGAAGAATAAGACTGTGAGAGCAGGACACAGAAAGCCAGCAACCGGGGGCCCAAGGACTCGCAGACGTGTGGCTCAGAGTCCTTCCAGCAGCGGCCTTCCCTGCCCGGGTCCCAGCTCCGGCCCGTGCCCATGGCGTGTGAAGGGGCCTTCCGGCGTCCCGGGCAGAAGCACAGCTGCGCACGGCTTCCCGGGGAAGGGAAGCGTCACTTCAGTGTCCAAGCCCACGCTGCCATGGGCGCTGTGAAGGCACAAACGGGCCCTTCCCGCTCTGACCCACACTCCTCCCGCCGGGGCCGCCCGTTCCCCCCGCTTCCTCCTTTCCTGACGCCGTGCCGAGCGCCGGCCGCCTCCGCGCCCGGGCCTCACCGCTGTGCTCCCCGCGCCCCCTCGCCCCCGCCGCGGCGCTAACCCGCTTGGGCACTTTGCAGAGGGAGTCGCAGAGGGCCACGTACTCCGGGCTGTATACGTAGACCGGCGGCGCCACCGCCGCCATCGGAGCCGGCACGGCCGGGACCAGCACCCGCAACACCGCTGGTCCAGGGCGCGCCAGGACGGCCAGTTCCGGCCCCGCGGCGTGCCGGGAGCTGTAGGCCCGCCCCGCCACTATCCTGCCCCCAGCCCGGCCGCGTTAGAACAAGGAGCCAACTCGTGTTAAAGACATTTTTATTGGGGCCCCCACGGAGCTCGGAGTGATATTTATTCTCTAAAAATGTCATTTTAAAAGGCCCGTGGCCTGCACGCAGACCCCCACGCGGCGCCTGCCCTGCTCAAGGAGCTGCACCTCAGGAGGTGCCCGGGCCCCCGTGACCCCCGGCAGAGCTCCCACGGGGTCCCTCGGGATAGAGGGAGGCGCCGGACAGGGGCTCGGGCCCTTCAAGGCACCTCTGACGGGAGCAGGGGTCACACAGGGAGGGATTAGCCATGATAGGAAAGATGTGTGCCAATGTCTTTACAAACAATTCCATGGATGAGGGTTTGGGTGTTAATGCCTTTGAAAGGGGTCTTAATGTTTCTACCCACTTCAAGCCACAGGTTTGTTACAGAACCCAGACAGTCTGACTCCTGAAACAGACAAATGGGTCCACCCAAACCTTAGTTTCTGAACTTTGGGGGAAAATGACAGGTTCAAGGGGGTAATACGTGGTAGGTAGTTCGGGAAGGCTGTACCTTCCTAGTACCTCAGCCAATGGGGAAAGGAAGAGGGCAACATGGGTCCAGGAGTTTAGCATAAAAGGAGGCTGCGCTCTCTGAAACGTCGAGAGAGAAAATCCTGCGGGCACACGTCCCAGTGGACTCTCTCCCTTTATTCGAATAAAGTTGCAGGACTCTTCTTTCTCCTTTATGGACGCTGGCTTTTCATAGTGTGATTTTCCATACAGCCGCGTGTACAGAAGAGCTGCTGCCCCAGGAGACCACCAGGCTCTGCTCTCCCTGTTCCCCCAAAATACAGAGGTTCAAGGGGATCCTGTATCCTCCCTTGCCAAGTGAAGGCAGTAACTTAAAGGAAAGGAGTTGGTGGAGGCAAACCCCCTCCTTGCCTCCCCATATGCCTCTGTACAGCAGGTATGACGCTCTCACGTGGAAGGCCAGGCAATGGATGATGTGGATGTTAGTCCATCTACACCAGAGGTGTTGCCCTGGCTGTGACACCCCCAGACCATGTCCACCTCCATGAGAAAGACGGGTTAGAGTTGTAGGTGACTCCTTTCTGAGGGTCCAATATGCCACACAGACAGTCCTCTCAGGGAAGTCTGCTGCCTCCCTGGGGCCCAGGTTAAGCACAGCACTAGGAAACTTCCCAGCCAAGTTCAGCTTTAGACTGTTACCCAATGCTGCTCTTCCATGCGGGTGGCAATGAAGCTGCAACACACAGCCCAAGGGCAATCAAAAGAGACTTCAGGGCCTGGGGATGGTTGATAAGGTTCTTTCCTCCTTCCTTCCAGTTGTGGGCAGTGACATTGAAAGAGATGGACTCAGTCTGTTGAATACATGGCTTGGTGGCTGATGTCACTGCCACAATTTCAGATTTTTTAATAGTTTTTTAACAAGGCATGCTGATGTTAGATGGGATCAACCTTTCTCAAAGAGGAAGGGGGTCTTTGCTCAGAGCTCTGCTCACTGACAGCTGTAAACCAGGCTTGGATGGGAACATGGATGATATCAGGCTGGCCTGTGACAAGCTGTGGGACATTGCAAGGTCAGAGGGTGTGAGTGAGGGTTCTTGGCCTGTTGCTCAGTGTGCTGAGTATACTGGAGCACACGTGAAGTCTTAGGGAGGTCAACCAGGGAGCCAAAAGGGCATCCCACTTCCTCCACCACTTTGTGGAGTGTGTGCCTGATCCTCATCAGTCCAACTGCACCATCTTGAGTGGGGGCTGACATGCAGGATAGATTAGAGCAGGGATCCACTGTGTCCCCACCCCACTCTGTGCCAGGCTGTGGGAGATGGGGCAGGGGCCAGAGATGAGCATTAAAAGCATGGCTCTGATTGCACAGGTAACACCAAGCAGCCAGCTCAGAGCTGCTTCACAGGGCACAGGAGACCTCAGGAACCTGTGACTTAGCCCCTAGCACCACTGCCAAGGATAGAGTAGATGGCACAGAGGGGCTGCCACTGGCATGTCCCAGCCAGCCAGAAGCCCTGTACTAAGCAGCTTGAAGGTAAAAGGGATCCTGGCTACCACAACCTCGCCAGCTCTGCACACAGGACCCCCGGGGAGGGGGGGGGGGGAGGGGCTGCCTGCTTCCAAGCAGCACAGCTGTGGCTGGACTGGACCATACTGATTTTGGATGTGCTGGGAGAAAGGCTTAGGCACCATCCCCTATTCCTCTAGCAAAGCTTTTCCATCAGCAGCAGAAAGAACAAGAGCTCCAGCCTACACTAGTATAAATCCTGCAGATTTGGAATAAAAAGTAGCACAGAAGAGGTTAAAAACTGCAAACCTGCTGGAGGCAGGCAGAGTGTGAGCTGGTCAGAGAGCATTGTAATGCTGAGCACACAGGTCTGGTCAGGGGAGCCCTTTCCAACTCCCTCAAACAGAGGTCTTTCTGGGGGTGATGGCTCAGGAGGAGTCATGCAGACAGAACCTTCTAACACAAGCATGCTTCAAAGCTCAGCTTTTTCCTTGCTCCACAGGCCACACACAGGCACAGGTCAGCTTAGGACACATGCCTCCTGTGGAGTTCCTCAGAGGGCCGCTCACCCAGCAAGAGGCCAGGGCTGGGAGGAGAGATGGCCACGCAGGCCGCTGCCTTGCAAACTAACCTAGTGTTCATCTTTACAAGCTGTATGAAACAACCTTCCCAGAGCACCTGCAACCCAGGAGGAACTGCAAGAGCTACTGCATGGAGCAGCCATCTGTGGGCAGAAAGTCGTACACATACAAGGCCACCGACTTGGACAGGTAGGTCATGGTGCCGAACCGGCCACTCGGTGCACTGTCATACAGCAGGCTGCAGATGCCTGTCGAAGGATCCCTCTCCAGCATGTGCTCATCAGCACCCAGGGCTTTCTGGATTTTGCACAAGGAAGAAGAAAAGCATCATCAGGAATAAAGGCAATCCCCTTATCAGCTTCCATCTCAAGCATCCGCTGTTGCACTCACAGTGTGACACACTGATGGTGAGCAGTGGGAGGAAGACACTACAGCTTTGCTGTGCCCCATGAACACAATGGGGACAACAGGCAGGGCTTCTCCAAGTGGGTGAGCCCTCCACAGCTGTGTGGAATGTAGCCAGCAGCCCTGGGTGAGGCCTGGCCCCTACCTGCTCCTCATAGAAGAGGTCATTGGCTATGTGCAAGATCTTTTCCACAGCTATGATGCCACCAATGGTGTGCACCTCCATGTCCACCAGCATGGTGAGCACTAAGATAGCTTCCACCAGCAGCTGCCTGTACTCTGGCTGGGACACACGGTTGAGGACAGACTCCACATGCACAGCAAACTTCATTTCCCCTGGGGTCATCTGTGAGGAGGTAGAAAGAAGTGTACCTAGAGCACTGTATCACCTGCTCAGTTCCTGAGCTATGCTGGGCAGTCATCCAGGGTAACCAGCACACAACAATCCATGTGCCCCACTCCCCATTCACGTGAACCTCCTACCTCTCTGGTTGTTGAGGAGGGAAGAACAAAGCCCTCCACAGAGAGGCCATGGCACTGCAGAACAAGAAGGAGAGATCATGGTTATGGCTTGGATAACCATGCTAGGAGACATAGCTCCAGCCCACAAACTTGCTCCCACTTGAGCACTGGTGCATGCTGCACCCCAGCTCTGCCTCCTGACTCCACATAGCATCACTCCTTTCCCATCCACTCAGCATCAGCCAGGGCCCCTCTGCATGGGGCTCTGCTCCCTGGCTCACCATGCTGAGGATGGGCTGTGCCCAGAGCACCATCAGCTGTGGCTCTAGCCATGCCCCTGTCTGCCTGATGCATGAAGCTTCTGAGCAGACCCCAGCTCCCCTATGCAAGATGCACACTGAGGTAAGTCCTACAAGACTACAAGGCAAGTGTAGGTCTTCCACAGCTTTCCAAGGTCAGCTGCAGGCCTTGTCTATGAAGCACATATCTACACAATATCAGGGACCAGCCCCGAGAGTCTAAAAGTCCCCCTGGCAAGGCTGGTGCCTAGGAGCAGAGGCTCACATGCATGGAGAGGCACCAGCTGATGTCTAGCTCACCTTCTGCAGGACCTTCCAGACCTTCTGGTAGAAGCCCACAGGGACACGGTTAAGGGCCCCATCCAGCCGCCGCCTCCGCTGCCACTGGCCCTGCCGGCTGTCCTTACTGCCCTGGTCTTCCAGCATGCTTGAAAAGGAGTCCTTGCCCAGAAGCCCTCTGTGCCCAGCAGACTGGGCAGACAAAACAAGAACCACAGAGACTGCTGCAAAGTTAATTATCCCCCAGGAATGCAGCCTGCTGCTGCTCATGAGTTTGTGGTTCTCCAGCCTCATTCCCAAGACAGAGCTGCCACTCCCCGCCCCCAGCAAAGCCCACCTCACAGCCCCTGCTCCCTGCAGCACCCTCCAGAGCACACCTTCTTCCTGCAGCCACAAACAGGACAGACCCCACGTGTGCAGCCAACAAACACAGCTTACCAGAGAGGACTTGAGGTCGGTGTCCCCAGACTGCAAACTGAGGGGCTAAAGGAGAAAGGGAGAAGTGGAAATGAGACCATGCCGGAGCAGGGCAGCGGTCACAGCAAACAGAGCAGCAGCAGCACAGATCAGGGTCAGGTCATGGGGCAGCTATCCCAGGGCCAGGGTTAGCTGGAGACAGAGGGAGTGTTGAAAGAAAAGCTGCAGAGGGCTGCACATGCCAGGGCTGCAGCAGCAGTGGGTTTGTGCTGGCCTGCACACAGGAATAGGACTGCTACTGCTCTGCTGGCTGCTGGCGTGGGCAAGGATTTAGTCTCAAGCAGACAGGAGGACCAGTAGCAAGGTCACTGCCCACAGACAACCCTCTGTGATGTCAGGTTTCATACTGCAGCAACTTGGCCCTAAACCTGCTGCATCAGCCAGGCCCCTGCAAGCTCCATCTCTTTGACTACAAGACACCTTCTACAGCTCAGGACTCCTCCTGGACACATGCCAGGCACAAGAGGAGGTCCTTGCCATTTCTAGCTGACCAGAAACCTTTTTCCCCAGAGAAGAAATAGCTGGGGAGGCTGCAGGCAGGATCCAGTGAACTGTCCAGCAGAGTCACTACTGGTCATGGCACTGGAAGCATCATGCCATCCTGCTCAGCAGATTTTGTGGGTATAATGGAATGTATTTGAGCACAGCAGCTCTGGAGCACAGCTCCCAGCTGGCTGTAATGGCACGACACCCACAGCTTAGGGAAGCCTTCTTCCCTGCTAGTTCAAACACAGCAGGTCTCACTTAAAGGGGAGCTCCTGAAGGTTGTGGGCAGTGGGCAGCCCTGGGCTGCCACAGCATGTTAAGCCATGCTGACCCCTTCCCAAGGAGTCAGACTCTGTCCCCATCCTGAGCAGAGCAGCCTTGAGCCTGCTTAGAGTAGAAGCCAACTCACTGCTGCAGCAGCTGAGGGAAGCTCATTGACTTGTGCATGCAGGGAAGCTGCCCTGGTGCATGGCATGAGGGGCAAAAGCTGAGGCTGCAGGACCAGGGGGGCTTCACCTTACTCCCAGGCAGAGACTGCCTATGTTTATCCAACTGCTGCAAGAGAAGAAGGAAATGAAGGTTCTGCTGTTGGAAGATGCCCACCAAGACACTAGCCACACCTGCGACGCCACATGGTCCTTTCCAGCCCTGCACTTTCTCAAGCACCCCTATGCTCCCCCTGAACTGCCAGAGCAACCCCCACCCACTACCAGGTTCACCCCAATCTTCCCCCCAGGGCAGGACTGGAGACAAAATTAGCTCCTGGAAGCATCTGTGTCTCCCACTCTTCCATCAGTTCTGCCTGGTTTGTAGTTGGTTTTCACCCACAAGACCTGTTGTGAGTGGCCTGCACCACCTGCCTTCACCTGTTTGATTTCACTTTTCAGCCGGACGAGGCCAGCGCGCTCAGACCTGGTGGTCCCGACAGCTCCCATGTCACAGATGGAGACAGCAGTGGTGAGCGACGAGTCCACCGAACGCACTGGAGGGGAAGAGAGGTCTAGAGTGGGCAACATCACTCAAGGCATGGCCATCCCTCATCGCTGCCCAGGCGCTGGTACCTCTGCGTGCCCTTGCCCTCTAACATGATAGCATCAGAGATCCATGAGCACAGAACAGAACTGCTTCAACTCAGACCCAACCAGGTCAAGTGCCAAACTAAGCAAAGCTCAAATAGCCATGAGATTTGGGCTTGACCCCAGGAATCACTCAGCACCATCCTTACGAAGAGCGGAGCTTCCTGCTGGACCCCTCCAGTACTGAAGCATCTGTGCTGAACATGGGGGAGAGCAGGGACAACCCTCACAGGTAGGAACACATAGATCTGGCCATGCTCTGCACTCAGCTTTGCCCCGAGATGCTCTCTGCTGCAAGACTCACCACTCCTTTCCACCCCAAACTCCTTGCCAGAGAGGATGTGGTAGAGGAGGCTCTTCATGTCTGATGGGCTGAGATTCATCAGGTTCTCTGTGGCTTCTCCAGCTAGAGAGAACAGAACTGTGATTTTGTAGCCTGCCTCACAGTCCTCCTAGGACATTTCTACCCTGCATGCCATTCTGTGAGCAGGGGGAGCACCGGTACAGGAGCTCATCTGGCAAGGACATACACTAGCTCCAGGTGTTGCTGGCTCCCCATGCCAGCCTGACACATGCTGGGATGGAGATTGAAGTGCAATCACTTGCTTGTGCTGCTCAAGAACAGGTCCAGCTGCAGACACTGGCACTTCCAGGCAGGGTCTTGTCCTAGCCTGAGCTGCCCACTTTTAACAGTACTCCTTTCTGGTTGACAGAGCCCAAAGCATCACAGCACCTACCCCAGCTAGGGTGCTATCCCTGCCACATGTACCTGAACAACGCAGGGAGTGTGCCAGCTCTGTTGCCATCACCTGGATGATGAGCCCGATGCGGATACGGAACATCTCAGCAAACAGTGCAGGCTGTGTGCGTATGTACATGGCCAAGTACACCATGATCTCCTGGAGGGGGGAAGAGGCAGATCACCCCACTGCTGCTCACCAGGGCAAACACCCAGCTGTGGGGTCCCCTGACAGCCCGGTCCCTCACCTGGGTGAGGATGGACACACTGAGGTTCTTCTCACTGGCTTCATCAATAAGGCGAACAAGTTCCTCATAGGGGATCGGGCTGGGGCGTGAACAAACAGCAGAGCAGGTGAGAGGCAGCAGAGCAAACCCTGCATACCTCCAGTCTGTACAGCCCCAAGAGGAGAGATACAGGCTGGGGACAGCCACCCAGGGCAACTCCTGCCCATGGACCCCAGAGCAGCAGGCTCACATCCAGAACCAGCCCAGCATGCTTGGGGAGTGAGAGGTGCCACACTCACGTGGAGATTGTCTTCTCACGTGGCTCTGGGGGCAGCCCCACCGTCAAGTGTTTCTGGTGAGACAGGAGGTCAGTACAGGCCTGGGGACAGAAAGGCAGCCACTGTCAGCAGCTGAGGGTATGGTGGCTCAGCACGAGGCAGAAGGAGACAGAGCTGATGCAGTCATGGTTCATCTGCTCACTCTGCTGCCTCCTCCCTGACAGACCTCAGCCTGCTAGAGGCTGGCTGTACAGCTGTTACCTCATCCAGAGCTTCAACCTTCTTCTTGAGGATGCCAGAGATGTAGCGGATCAGGGCCCACTGGCGTGTCTCCCCCACTCGCACATACAGCTCACTAAGGAGCTCCTTTACGGTGGGGCCAGGCTCACTATCAAGTCCCGTGTGCCACTCGGGTCCTCTGTGAAGGTGAAGGAGGTGCTGGGTTATATCCAGCAGTTTGCCTGTCGCAGCTCCCTGGCAGGCCCCCTGGGCTGTGCCAAACCCCTCTATGCACAGTGAGCCCTCAGGACACAGAGCTCATCCTACTTGAGGATGTGGAGCACGTAAAGGATGTCTGCTTGCTCCTGCAGTGTGGGGCAGATGCGCAGCTGGTCCACCAGTGCCTTGCAGTCCACGTTGCCATCCTCATCGTGGGGCAAGTTCATCTCTGTGTAGAGTGCATGGCTCTGGGGGAAGGGAGACCCATGCTGCTGATTAGCACCACCAGCACCCTGCACCAAATGGACACACGCATATTCCCCCTCATCAAACAACAAGCCTTCCCCTTGCAGTCCTGCAAGGACACTGGCTCTAGCTGAAAGGATAGCTCAGTCTGGGAGAGACAGAGCTCACCTTGCCATCCAAGTCATGCTGGTGGGGTGAACTCAGCAGCTTGACCGACTGCTGGGATGCCTGGAAGATCCTGCTGGGGACATACATCCCAACATCTAAAAAAAATCCAAAGGTTGGCAGAGACATGTCCAGCCCCAGTCACCACTACTGTGCCCCAAACCACCTCAGACACTGACACTGCTCCCCCAGCAGTCCTTGCAGAGAAGTTGGCTATGGGAGAAGCAGCCCCTGTCTAACCATTCAGAGGAACACCGCAGGGAGCTGCCATCCTTTACTGAGTTTCCATGGAGCTGCACAGGCACCAACTCCAAGATACTCCATGGCCAGGACTAACATGATGGACATACTGTGCCTTTGCCCAGGTAAAGGCTTAGTTCCTCTGCAATCCATGGGAACCCCAGCATCATACAGCTGTGAAAGCTCCCAAAGCACTTCAGCCTCACCCCTGGGCTCAATGAAAGGTGTGGAGGGTGCTGGAGTTACTCACTTTGGACATGCAGGTCCTTGGCCTTGGATGCCAGGGATATGAGGTCACGGGTGGTGTGGACAGCAGCCCTGAAGCGGCTCAGCCCTCCCCGCTGGGTGGTGGGAGGAAGGTTTGACTGGGGAGTCGTGTGCTGCAGCAGGTGATCCAGGTACTGAGCAACCTCATCGTAGGTGTCCTCTGGAAGAGAAGACAGCAGAGCAGGGGTTCAACCACTTTGAGTCGTGGCACCCAAAGGCCCAGAGAGCTCCCAGCTGTGCCTCAGCATGGACAAAGCATTGCTGGCTTCATGAAGTGAGAATGTAGGGCCAGTGCTGGCAGCCAGGTGGACTAACAGACAGCGCCAGCAGCCAGGCACACAAAGCACCCCTGTTCCTGCACGACTCCTGCTGGGGACACTGCCTCCCCTAAACTGGGGCTCCCTCCCAGTCCCACCTTGACAAAGGAAGCAATGGGGCTGCTGCAGCATGTGTCTGAACCAAGCCTGTGCAAGGACAGGAGTGTCCCACTCAAACCCTGTGGGAAAACCCTCACACTCCTTCCCTCCAGGGAAGAAGTGGGGAGGTACAGCCAGGGGCAGCCTGTCCAAGCAGAGACCACACAGCAGTAAGGCTTTGATTTGGCACTCACTGGAGCACCTCTGCCCAGGGGAGAGGCAAAGGCTTTGGGAAAAAACCAGCTTAATTAGGGACATGGTGGCTTTTCCACACCCCCTTGGTTACTGTGCTATCACCTTCTGCACTGCCATTTCTGCATTAAAGACCCTCAGCCACATCTCCAAGGCAGAGGCAGGCTGCCAACCCTTTATCTCTTCTCCACACAGCAGCTTATGAAGGTCAAAGCCGCTTATTCCAGACAAGGTTGACAGAGGGTCACATGGGAACAGGGTGAAAACCCAAGCACATGAAGAACACAGCGGTGGATGCTGGCAGGGAGGTTGGGTGTTATAGGTGTAAGGGTGAGTTAGGCATTTGCCACCCCACAGCAGTGACTGGCCAGTTCTCCTTTACCATCCTCTGCTACCTGCAAGCCATGCAGCCACTCCTCAGTGTCTAGCTTCTCAAAGCTGTCACTGATGAGCCTGTAACTCTTGGCAAAGACCTTACCTTCTGGCCCAGGGTCCATGAAACTGAGGTGCGTTCGGCATGACGTTGTCAGGAACTCCGACAATTTACCAGTCTGAATTCTGGGCAACAGACAGAGAAGGTCACATGAGAGGAAAGGGGAGGTGATACCCTTGGTTTTACCCCCTGGCTCCAGGGCAGGCCCTTTAATGGGGAGAGACATGTTCACCAGGAGCATATACACACTGGTGTCTACTTCAGCTGTCTGCAACTCTTTCAGCTTCAGGTGGGCATGGAAGGGCTGCCCAAAAGCTATTACAGGAATCCTGCAGCCATGGGTTTGAGGACATGAAGAGCTATGTCCTCTCTTCCATCTCCTCTGTTGGGATTGTAGCCCCAGGGCACACTGATAGCCTAGCACACCCCAGTGTATCCTCATCAGCACGCTCCCCCACAGCCTATGCTCTGCCCAGCAGGTATCCTCATAACCAGGCTCTTGGAGGCCACTAGCCCTCTCCCTCCTTCACCACAGGAAGCTGCACTCACCTTGCGCCACCGAAATACCCATCCTGCAGCTTCTGCAGCATCGCCAGCACCGTGGGGTGCACACTGCTGCTGGTTTCGTCTGGGTGGAAGAGGCACAGGCGTCAGGCTCTCACGCTCAAACTTGCTCCCAGAAAATAATCCAGGACCAGGTGGGCATTCAGACACCCAAAGCACCATGGCCAGACCCTTACTCTGGGGTACATGGTCAGGCTGTGGTACCAAGAGCACCACCCAAAAAGGGAAATTCTGGGCTGTCCAGGCTGGATTCAAGGAAAACCAGGCCAGGATGCACTCCAGGCTTCACCTTGGGCTGAAGCTGACCATACCAGACAGCAGCACCTAACAACCCCTTGCTCTGTCTGCCTTTCACATGAGGCAGCAGAGGAGTGGGCTGCTGTTAAGGGCAAGAGGCACCACAGCAAAAGGCATGCTTGAGAAATTAAGGGGATTTCAAATACACAAGGAAAGACAGGAAGGCCTTAAAGCAGAACAAAGTCACCTCCCTGCACCAGGCTCACAGGGAAGCCATGAGCTGCTGCGGGCAAGCCAGTTCTGCTCTGTGCCTTTGCTCCTTCTGGTTTATTGTTTTCCCCTCTCTGTTGACTAGGAAAGCTTTTAGCAGGCGCTCAGTCTTAGGGAAGAGTCAAGATGCAGAAAGAGCACCAAGAACACTTCTACAGAGAAATTGCTTTTTTGGTCTTGCTCCCAAAAGGCCTTCCCACAAGCCTATTTGCCTGGAGCCTGAATACATCTGTGCCAGCAAAGAGCCCTTGAGCTGCAGGCACTAGTGCCTGGCAGGCAACCCTGTTAGCTGCCAGACCAGCTGCCCACTCAGTGCGGCTCCTCTGAGCAGTAAGGTCTTCACAGGACACTACTGGTTGCATCAGCCTCACCATGTCCCCGTTACTGAGATGGTCACACATCTGCCCACTCCCTTCCTCCTGCAGAGCTATTTCCCAGGGCTGCTCTAGCCAAACGCCCTGCGAGCCTGGAGTATCTATACCGAGCATGGTGTGGGAGACGGGGAAGGTGATGGTTGGTCGCCCAGTCATCCTCCAGCGGCTGCAGAGGTATGAGAGGTCCGTCCTCAGCATCTCCACAATCATCTTGTTGTCAAGAGCCAGGTAGAACTGCTGCTGGTCTATGAACTGTGAGGACAGCAGGAGACGTGATTGGTCCTTCATGCAGTCACCAGGTCTTTACGGTGCCACCCATGTCTTCCCACAGGCACATAGTCAAGCTGGCCACGCTATGCACCCCGCGGGCAGCTCCTTTGCACTGACGGCTCATCCCACCTTACTAGGCAGGTGCTAGTACAGCCTAGCAACGGACCCTCAACCCCCAGGGCAGCTACTGGCCACTAACAACTATGAGGAGGTAACTAACGCCACGGCTTAGCAGCAGCCGCATCCAGGCCCCACACAGCCATGTTGTGCCTGTTCCAAGCAAATATGCATTCCCTATAGTGCTAGGCTTGCAACACTGCTCGTTCCCTGGACACGTCCCTGGCCTGCCATCAGCCTCCTCCTGTTGTCCTTGTCACGGTGAGCAGAGCCTTTCATCCAATACTGATCATTGGAAGGCTCAAACTGTTGCAACATCCGCACAGCCAGGACCACCAACTGTGCTGCCTCATGCCACAGGGTTGGACTACTCCACAGTCCCAGGCTGTTCAAAGAGTGTTGGTCACATCTTAGAATAACTCAAGTACCCAGCCATTGAAGAAACTTCCTGCCAAATTTCATACCACAGAATAGCTGGGAATGAGCCTGTGCAATGTCACCCACCTGTGGGGTAAAGGTAAAGATGCTCTTCCTGATTTTGTAGAGCTTGGAGGTCCCAAGGACACCCATGTGCCGATAGGGCCGTCCAGTAAGGCACATCTGCTTGTTGCGGCCTGGCAGGGCAGGAAGAGGAGTTTTTAGTACAAGCCTCCTCGTGAAAGGGGCTGCAGCAGCAAGTAGTGCCTCTTGCTACCAACCAGCAGGGAAATGCTGGTTTGTGACTGGAATACCCCAGAACCCTGTGTCAAGCTGGTACAGCTCTAAGGGGACAGTAATTCTCTGTCCCCAGACCTGCTCAGAGGGGCAGAGACATGCTGAACAGCGATACACAGCCTGTCCTGACTTCAGCAATGTCACACCTCCTGGTCTTTGGGTATGTTAGAAGCTGGAGCAGGGCTAGGGGTGGCCCTCTGCAATGGGCTGGCCCCCTAAGGTGACAGCTTTATCAGCATTCCAATTGCTCCTGGATTACTCCCAAAACCCAGGATGGTGCAGCAACAGCATCACCCCTTGCTCGTCAGCTCTGGCAGCTGCCAGGCTGCTCCCCCTGCCCATGTCACACTTGGCCTTTTGGTGGCCTAAATTAGCCACCAAATTAAATCACAGCAGATCAGGTGTCTCCTTTGGCCCAGGCTAAATCTCTGGCTCCTGCACAACAAATGCCCGAGGGGTTGCAGCATCAAGGAGCAAGCATGCAGAAGTGAGCACATCCTCCCCTCACACTCAGCCCTGCCCAGCCCCAGCAACAGCCATACTGCCTGAGCTCCAGTCTCTCTTTACCAGGGGACCCTTCCTGGGGTCTGGCTGGCCTTCCCCACCCAGATCTGAGTATAGGAACAGAAGACAACTCCTGCCCACACCAGGTTCAACCCATAGGGATCAGAGTCTCTGTCTGTCCCTGGGGTGACTGTGCATCTGCAAGCCAAAGCTCTATCCCTGTCAGAATCACACTGAACAGCATTGTCTGCCACCATGCTCCCCTTGGGCATGAGTGGCTTTATCAGGCCTAGAAATGGGCAGCACAATCCTCATCAGCCCGGCAGAGAGCAGGACACGGGTGTCTACGAGCAGGAGTGCCGGGGGTGGGATAGACCCTTCTGCACCCCCTTTGCTGCAGCAGCAGGGAGCCCAGCTCACCCAGCCGGGCATAGATGTGGCTGAGGATGCGAGCAGGCTGCACTCTGATGGGGTAGACGTCCGCCACAGTCTCCACATCAATGCCCTCCTTCTGCAGGATTGCCTTGATCCCCTCTGTTTCGGCCAGGATACACACTGTAGATGGAAGACAGTCTCAGTGCAACAGAGGCACAAGGGTGTGACAGCACTGCCCCATGCCTTTGGGGACACATACAAGGCACTACCCCACAGAGAGGAAGCCGTCTGGGGTCCCTTGGGAACCAGTTTCCACTGCAGAAGTCTGCCTTGCCCCTCCTAACACTCTATACACACAAGTCTTCCCCACCAAGTGGCAGGAAGACAGTTTTCAACCTCTCTGCAGAGGAGGCTGCAGCAGGTGATACTTCCGTGGGTCAACACAGGATGAAATGGAAGGACTTGCACCCCATCTTCCACTCCCCTTGCCAGGGCTGAGACTGGGCTGAATTGGCAGCAACTCAGTAAGCACAGCTCCCCCTCTGAATTCTGCATGGCCAGAGTCCCCCCACCTGCCAGGCTCAGGGGTTTGGGACTGGTGCCTTCCCCTCACCTTGGACCACCACAACAGGTTTAGGGACAGTCGCGAAACGGCGGTTGAGGGGATCTATTTCACCGGGAGCTAGAAACCCCTGTGGAAAAAAAGGTATAAAGAGATTAACATTTTATGGGCAGGGTAGAATGGGTGATGCCTATGGACAACCCACCTTTAAGAGGTCCTGGGGGACTTCCTCATGGTGGGTGGCAGCATTAGTGCCTTCACAGCTCAGGACCTGGTCCCACAGCCCTCCCCAGCACTCAGGGTGACCCTACCTCAGCCATCAGACAACCCAGGATGTAGAGGGACTGTCCCCACATGTGTGGCAGCTTGCCCATGGGTATCCTGTCCACAGTGTGTGGGTTCCTGTATTCCTCATCCACCTGGAAGACAAGCCAGGAGGTCAACAAGGGATCCTCAGACACAGGATGCTGAAGGAAGCATCCTCACTGCATCTTGAAGTCCAGCAGTTCAAGGCTTAAAACAAGGCCCCACAACAGCATGTGTCACAGAGGGTCCGAAAGAGCCTGGTTACATTCCTCGTCTCTTCTTATGACTGCCCCAGGCATCTGTGTCAGACAACAGATCAGCTGCTCAGACTGTGTTTGGTCTCCCAGCTCAGGCCATCCCACTAGAAGGACTGACATGCCCCAGGAGCTCCCAGAGATGCTTTCTGACACTGGTGAGCAGCATATCTCTCCTGCATGACCTGGGCATTAGGACACCACTGTTCTTAGCCCAGACCCACACAAATCCCTCACCACTGAACAGGAGCTCAGCACCACCTACTCAGCCCAGGCCTGCTTGTCCTGAGCTCTTGGGGAACTCAGTCTCCAAGCAAGCAGACTGTCAGCAAAGAACTCTTGTGTATGGGAGTAAGAAATGCTTCGGGAGAAAAAAACCCCAATTTTTATCCAACATGGTTTTGTAACAGCTCCAAGCCATCCTTTTTATACGTGAGGTTTCCATGCATCCCATTTGCCCCTTCACTAACAATTTGGCTCAATAAGCACTTAAAACTTCATTATCTGATAATGAGACCTGGAGTTTCAGCAATTGGACTTTCATGATCCTTTGTGGGTCCCTTCCAACTCAGAATATCCTGTGATTCTGTAAGACACTCCTGCTTCCCACCATAGCTCAGGATCACTCACCTTATCTGGTGGGACACTGTACAGCTCTGGCAGCAGGCGTACCCCATTCTTCCCCTTGATGAGAACCCCCTCAAGGGCTTCCCGGTACTCCTGCACCTGAGAAGAGAGGAGAGGCAATCTGCCACTGGTCATGGCTCCCTGCATCCTTCCCCTGCACACTTCTCCTGCCAGGGACTTTTTTCCACTAGCCCAGCAGGTCCTGCCTCTCTTACCTGCTCCATGTTTCCACTGAAAATCCCGTCAATCATCAAGTATGCCCAGAAGAGAGGCCACTCACACTCAATGTTCTCAAACAGCTTCAGCTCAGCAGGTTCATAGTAGAGGCGTTTGGGATCCTGTAAGTGACATCAAGGCAGGTGGTACAAAGACCTCAAACTGACAGGGCTTCTCCTCCTCCTGAGACCCCAGCCTCAAATGTCCTCCCAGCCCTCCTCTGCAGATGGCCAAGACAGAGCTGAAAAGCAGTTTCACCTGCAGCCTCTGTTTTCTCCATTGGACTTCCCCCTCCCGAGCCCCCTGCACTGATGATGGAGAGACTTACCCTTCCTGGGGTCTACCTGGTCCCCAGGAGAGCACCCCAGAGTCCTCAGAACGCCCCAGATGTTGTGCTGTTGTGCAGCAACAACACGACATCCCCTGTGCCACGCTGGGTCCCCTTTGCCTTGCCTGCTCTGCCTGAGCCCCTTAGCATCTGTCTCCTCAAGCATCATCAAGCTGGCCCAGCCAGGTGAGAGGGCTTGGGCTGATCACACTGGGCCAGAGAGGTCCCTCCAGGGCCCGCCTGCCATGTGGTGCCACTGTGGTGCCGGACACAAGGGAAGCTGTCAGGATGAAGAGCTGCCTGTGCAGAGTCCTCCCACCTCAGCTCTGTGTGGTGTAGTGCCCTTTCCTCGGCCCTCCCTGCTAACTGCTCTGTCTGCTGCAGAGGAGGGAGAGTGCTGGCCTTAGGAGACTATTCAGGCAGAGAGGACAGAAGGAGCAGATGTCTTTTACCTGCACTCCAGCCATAAGCTTCCAAAATCCCACCTGACTCCAGCTAGCCGCATGCCTCTGCAGGCACTGCTGCCCTTTCCATGCCTCACAGCTCCCCAGAAGTAAGTAATCCACAACTCTGCATGCTGCCAAAGCTCACTAGCGCTGGCAACATTGGACTGGAGATGCTGCTGCTTCTCTCTGGCTCTGGAGGGGGGCAGCCACACATGCTGCCTATTATGGGCAGGTCTGCAGAGGCACAGCTGGTGATGACTTGAGAGCCTCTATCATTTCCTAGTTCAGTGGTTATCAAATGAGACTGCTGCTTATAAAATTTTCCTGTTTTCTCTCCCCAAAGCAGCAAACTCTCCACTTGCTCCCATGGCCATTCTGGCAGTACCCAAGCTGACTGCTGGTATAGGAGAGACAGAAGCAGCTTTGTGACCTCCAGAGCTGCTGTAGATGAGGCCATTGGGTAACAGCTCTGCACAGTCACCTCCCTAGGCCTCCAGCCCTTGCTCAGGGCTGGTGCAGCCCTAGGAGAGCCCATCTCAGCAGGGCTCCCACACTGAGCACTGGTCCCACCTTCTCCCAGCCTAAGAAAGACACACCATGAGGTTCCAGGATGCAGGCAGAGCCAGCCTCTAGCCATCTGCTATGGGTGTGGGTGGGACGTACCACCTCTGCAATGAGCTCTGGCATTTTGGGAAGCTTGCCGAGATCCATGACACTGCCTGGGGCTACTCAGGGCTCTTGTATTCCCTGGGCTCCCCAACACAGCCTTTGTGCTGCATCCAGGCGGGCTGCTGCCTGGCAGTCAAGTTCTGCCAGGCAGCAGGGCTGAGGATACTCACCTCTTTGGGAGTCCTGTATCCATCCCGGAGGAAGCGGCAGCAGCCATAGCGCCCCTGCAAGGGAGGGAAAGATTTGCTGAGCAGGAGGCACAGTGTGAGAGATCTTGTACCTTGAATGCAGAAGCAGGGGCAGGATGTTTCCTTCAGCCAAACACCCCCTTCCTTGCTCACCCAGCACTCAGGTACCACAATCGCAGCCCGGGGCCACAGCACACAGGGCTGCTTCTTTGCACACCCCTGCCACAGGTCATGGAGACTGGGAGAGGACTTGCCCCAGCAACCCCCCACTGAACATGTTTTTGGGAAGAAAAGGGCTGCAACAGTTTGGACTGCAGCTGTCTCCCGGGAACAGTGAGACAAGGGCAGAGATGCTCACCTGCAGCTTGGTGATAATCTCCTGCTTGGTGATTTCCACCAGCTCGCTGTCCTCCACAGCAAATGCCGGGTAGGAGATGACAGAGAGCACACTGGCATCCACCTCTTTGGATGTGGAGGCCCTGGGCAGCATTGAGTGGAGGATGGACTGGGCAAAAGGGAAGGAAAGGTGGTTAAGGCTGTCAGGCCAGGCATCATTCACACCGCAAACCCAGCAGATCACAGTTCCTCTTGCAATAGTGTAACACCTGGGTGGGTCTCACCTGGCAGTGCTGCACCTCATCTGACAGCACCCGTATCACCGACTGTGGGCCTCCCTTGGCTCCAAAGAGATCCAGCTCATCCAGTGCCTCCAGGGCAGCCTGCAAGCAGGGTGAGACCCGAAGAGGCATGTCCTTCACCATGCTGCTCATCTGCAAGAGCTCTCACTCCATGCTAGTCCCTCTGTGTAAAGCACTGCGCACATTTAAACGAATTTGAACCCTGCTGTGGCTGCAGAACATCTCTGGTCAAAATGGGACCACATCTCCAGACATCAAAAGGGCCTGGGACATTTCTGCCACACAGCCCCGATTAACTTTTCACCCCCAGGTCAGGCAAAACTCAGACTAGAAAGGCACAGTTTTATCCCAGTGCATAAGGAGAAGAGTCATGCTCCTCAGGAACCTATCACTGCATGGGGCATTGAGCCTCAGCAGTTCAACATGCCCAGCCTGCCCTGTCAAAAAGCAGCTCAGGGCCACTGGTGCTCCTCACCCCCACAGCCAGCACTTCTTCCCAGCTCACCTTGGCCATGCCGACAGAACTGGCATTCAACTCGGTGATGCCCTGGTTTGTCTTGTCCCCACGCTCCCATATGCCAAAGTCCTGTGAACCAGGCACTGTTTCAGAACACGCTCAGCAAGCCTTTGAATCCCATCCCTCCATGGTGCTTCCGGAAGGTGCTGGTGTGGCTCAGGGGGAACCCACAGCTGTTCCTAGACACCAGTCCAGTATCTCCACCACCGGAGCACACCCCCTTTCCCCAGCACATGCTACCCACCGCGGTTTTGTAGGCAGCTTCAATGTAGAACACAAGGTTCTGGATAAAGTTGACTTCATCCAAGCTGTGAATTATGTGGAGGCCTGAAGCAGAGGGAAGAATTCACATTAGCCACTCCAAGCCCACAAGAGTACCCAGGATGGAGCTGCAGTAACCCAGGGATGACTCTTCCCCACTGCATGCCTGCCCAATGGGAGCCATGTCCTAGCTGACCCCATCTCCACTCCCACCCCTTACAGCAGCACTGGAGCTTCAGACAAACAGGGGCTTTTGGAGAGACTGACATCAAGGGGCCCAAACCCACCTCAGGTACTGCGAGCATAAGAAAACAGTGGGGACCAGGGAAGCCATTGCAGCAGCTTGGCACCCAGGAAGCTGCACCCAAACTGAGACTCTGGTGAACCTGAAGACCAGCACACTCAAAGCTGCGATGGCAGCCCCCAGCATTACCTGAGGCCGTCATTTGTGCAAGCATGAGGAGGTAGAGGGAGGTAGCATCCATCTGTAGGTGACCCCATTCGTGGTCTCCTACCACAGTGGCACAGGTGTGGGTGTTATACTTGGCATGCAGGCAGTCCCTGGTGCTCTGACTGTACTTGAAGGCCTCTACTTTGTCCACCTTGAGAAGGGCAAAGAGACGCAGGCATTCATCGAACCCTGTCTCCAGAGAGGTCTGACAGCTCCCGAGCCGAGAGCTGCTCCATGCCATGAGAGGAGCACATGGAGTCATGCCTGGCAGGGCAGAAATGCCACAACCCCTGGGCTGAGCCCCACTGTGCACCAAGGCAGTGAGTGCAGGCTCACATGCCACTGCGGCACAGGACTGCAGCAGTGGAGGTCCCACTGCCACAGCTGCACCATGCAGAGAGAAAAGGGTTACCCCAAACACCCTCAGGGAGGAGAGCTGCACAGTCCTAGTGCCTGCCAGGCCACGAGACAGGGAGCAGCTGGCAAAGGCCCCACTGGCCACCAGCCCACAGCTCTGGAACTTCAATCACACCCAGGACAAATGCTCACTCAGAACTTATTTCAAGACTTGCTGGAAGGGGGCCTTCCCTCTGCTCATCAGTGAAGGCTGGGGAGGGCTGGCACAGCTAGGACTCTGTGGCATAGCTGGGCTTTAAGGAGACCACTTGACACTCAGAGGTGCTCGCCAGCCCCTACCTGTCTCATCATGCACTGGAGCAGCCCCCGCATCAGCTTCACCACACTCTGCAGGAACAAGGAAACAGGTTTGTTAATCTCCAGGAGAAGCCCTGACTCAGGATCAGCTGGCCGCTGACCTTTGTGGGGCTCAGCGTCTGTAACCAGAGCCCCTGCTCACATTTTCACAGCCCCTAGGCAATAGCAGAGGGAAGATTTCTTGGTCTACCAGCAAGGCCAGGTTGCCACGCTATGCAGCGGGACAGAGGACACGGCTGCAGGACATGGCTCCCCAGCCCTCGAGAGAAGGGCTGTGGCCCCAGATCACCCCAGAGCCAGAGGTCTAGACCCTCTGGTTGGGCTCCAGCGTGGTCTGGGAAGAGCAGGCCCTGACATCCATTCCTATTGCCTCCCGCGTCGGGGGACAGCCGTGTCCTCGCCCTCACTGCACTGCCTTTGGGCCCCCGGCCCAGCTGTGCCAAAGGCTGACCAGCCCGGAGCGACGGCATTCCCCCGGCGACACCAGCCCCGCCCCCGGCTCCTGCTCCCTCCTACCTGCTCCAGCTCGTAGGCCTTGGCCTTGTCCTCGTCACGGTCGGCATTCTTGCGGTAGGCCAGGCCAAGACCCCAGACCGCCAGGATGCTGTACACGTTGTCCCGGACCCAGGCGTCCTGGTGGTCGGCGCTGGCGGGGAGCAGCCCCGTCACCGCGTCCTGCGGAGGGGACACACCGTTCCCACGGAACTCCCTGGCCCAGCGGCCGGCGGGGTGCGCCGGGGCCCCGGGTCTGCTCCCCATTCCCGGGCAGGGTCCGCACCTGGTGGCGGAGGATGGTCTGCTGCACCAGGCGCCCGTAGCCGTCCAGACGCACGCCCGAGTTGCTCCGGCTCCTCATGACGGCGGCAGCAGGACTAGCACCGGCACCGGCGGGACTGCACTGGTCCCGTCAGAGCCCACGCCCCGCCCCGCCCCGCCCCTCCCCTCCCCGCGGCACAGCCAGCTCGCTGAAGCCGACGGCGCTACCCGAGCACCGCCGCAGCCCCTGAGCGGCCGCCCCACCCGCGCTGCCCTGCGCTCCTCGCCGGCGGCGGCCCCGGCCCACGAGGCGCTCACTTCCGAGTGGGCAGGACCTGCCGCCATGGCGGCCCCGAGGGCGGAGGAGCGGCGGCATTCGCCGCCGCCTGCCGGGCGAAGGCCGAGCAACGCTGAGTATGGATACGCGGCTACAAGGACGGACACACGGATCCAAGGACAGACACACGGACGGACACACACACGGATACAGGGACGGACGCGCGGGCGCACGGATACCTGTGCCGGTGTGGAACGGACACACGGACTGGTGTGGGACCGCAGGGACACAGACAAACACATGCACCGGTGCAGGACCGCAGGGACACACGGATGGGTTCGCGTACTGGTGTGAGACTGTACAGACGCACAGACGGATACACATACCAGTGTGGGTCTGTATGGACACACACACGTATGCAGGTGCATGGACAGACACACAGACACGCATGTGGCATGGACACGTCCATAGGTGTGCACGTGCACATAGAGGCACGGACATGCACACACGTGCATACGTTCACGTGTGCACACACCTACCCACACTGGAACACGTGCACAGGCAGACTCGCGCGCACACATACCTCCACACACACACACGTACACAGCTGTGCACACACCCTTTGCATTTCCATGTGTCCATAGCACACGGAAATACACATACAACGCGTGTGCACCTATGTACATCCACAGGTGTGCAAACCTGTACATACCCACAGGTACACTCACCCATAAGCACACACACACACATAAGCACACGTGCACACTTCCCATGCACATACACAATCATACACATGCACACACACAGAGGCATACACTGCATACACCTGCGTGCACAGGTGCGGGCAGACACGTGTGCGTCACACAGATGTGCACTCACACGGGTGCACCAGCAGCGTTTGGGCACAGTGGGCTCCTGGAGACCACAGCACCCCTCATCCTGGGTACCCCTTTGGGCAGGCAGGGGCCAAGTGGCATCCAGGGGTGTCCAGGGCTGGGAGCATGCCCAGCTCCATGCCTTTTATCATCACTTGCCTGAATGAGTCAACACCACATACTTAATGATTGATAGGGATCAGATCTATGAGCTTCCAAAAAAGCAGAAGACATTCCCCACTCATGACCAAGATGTGGACAAGGGGCAGGAGAAGAGCCTGGGGCTCTGTGGTTTCTCACTCTTCCAGGATGGGAAAGAAACTTTGAGACTGGCAGGAAAGAGAGGGGTTGGAGTTGACAGCACTCTGCCCAACACCAAACACTCACAGGAAAAATAAAAGTGCTGAAACATCCCTATGGAGCTTGGGCCAGCAATAACGGATGGGGCTGGACCCCAAGCAAGAGGAGACGCTGGCAAGAGCAATGAGCTCTGGAGAAACAGCACCCAGGTGACAGTGCCCCCAAGGTCTGGTGACAAGAATGATGACTGCCACTTATGCCTTGATGCTCAAAGAATGGAAATTTTGCTCCAGCACTGCAAACAGGGCATCATATCCAGCAACAGGCAAGTTTGCTTGCAGACACCTACCCAAAATAGCCCTGGCAGAGAAATGCCTTGGCCATGGTGACAGACAGCCCCAGGAGACCTGGCTCATTGCCCCTCCATGGTCCCCTAGGACTTACTCTCTGCACTAGGGCAGGTCTATGCTCCAGGGGAGGCACTTCTCAAAGGCCCCACTTGAACCAGCTGGGATTTACCCCTGCATCCACCCCATCCAGTGAAAGCACAAGGGCAGTTGCACAGGGATACAGCCTATGGCAGCCTATCCCAGGGGGCACATGCTGCACCCCAGGGACAGTGTAAGAACAGGCCAAGATGGTCTTTAGCAAAATCAATCAATTTATTTATTCACAGTCAAGCAATAAATAGAGGAAAGTCAGGCAGCAGGGGTGCTGAGAGCGAGACTGACCCTTCTGGGAACAGGGACGTGCCAGGAGCACAGCAGAGCCCAAGGCCTGTGTGACAGCAAGAGTGCAAGAAGTCAGGGAGACATTTGTGACAGGAGTCTGACCTCTGGGATAGGATGAGACCTGAGCCCTACTAGAGGGCAAGCCAAGGAGCTGAAGAACAAGTGTGTCAGAGGAAACAGCAGGCAGAGCCCAGCACAGGCAGCTGCCTTGGCCTCTAGCACTGGAAGCAGAGATGGCAGCTCAGGTCCCTCCAGTTTTCCATAGCCCTTCCAGAGCAGAACTGCAGGGGAGGAGAGAGGCTTCCTCCCTCCAGCCCAACTTCTCAGCCTGGCGAGATGCCTCTGCAGCTGAGACTAGACAGGGATGGGGTGCATGTGAGTTGGGAAGGAATGCCACAGGCAGGGTCACATTAGATCCTGACACCACCAATGTGTCAAATGCAAAGCACAGAGACACCTAGACTTCTCACTCTCCCTGCCCTGGCTCCACCAGGAGACTCCCAGCCACCTCCTAAGAGCTTTGTGCTCCAGTTTAAGGACACAGCTCATCTCTGAGAACATCAGGCCAAGCCCCCCTGCCCACCAAAACCAGGCAGCAGCCATGGGGGCTGCAGGAAGGACAGATGCCATGGGGCAACCACCCCAGCACAGGTTCCTGCCTTTAAAAATCCACAATTTACATAAAACTGTCATTGTAAAACCTCCCCACTGAGCAGTGCTGCATGGGGAGGGGAGATGAGCCAAGTGAGCCCCAGGCAGAGCAAGATAAACCCTAAAGTCCAGACCTGCAGGAAGAGGCAGAGCCCAGGGGTGATGTGCTGGGACAGTGGAAATTACCGGCAGGTGCAGGACTCTGCAATCATATTCTCATATTCCTTGTACAGTATGCCTCCATTGCGCTCAATCATGAGGACACTGATGGGGCTGTAGCGGTAGGGCACACAGGACGGCCGGGGCACACTGGCATCCACAAGCTGATGAACAAAGTTCTGCACCACAGCATGGTTGGGCGCGTGGTGGTCATAGCGGAGCAGGTGGGGACAGGTGCCCTTGCAGTAGCGTGGGTTGTAGCGGTGGGGAGCGATGATCCAGTGGTCCCAGCCCAGCTGTGCAAAGCTGACAGGGAATGGACGGAGGGAACAGTCACTCTTCTCCCCTCCCTGCTCCCGCAGGTAGTTGGGCAGGTCATGAGCCAATGTCCCTGTATCACGCCGGTGTCGGTGGGGCTCTGCTGCCGGAGGTGCCAACCCTGCCTGGGTATCGTTAAGGTAGAGAAGGAGGAAAGGGTGGCTAGGGGCCACTGGGGCATCGTGGCCTCCTGCTCGGCCAGCACGCACACAGACATGCCGCAGTGCCAGGCTCCCCACGCTGCTGTTCCCCAGCGCCAGGTAAGGGGTGACGTCAACTTCGGCCCAGCCATGGCGGGGACGGGCAGCAGGGCTGAGCAGCACCCTGGGTGCCACCAGCTCCAGAGCGCAGAGGAGGCGACCGTGGGCCAATGACAGACTGGGCAGGTAGACCACAGTGGCTCTGAGGAGGTGCTCGGCCTCTGGCTGGCCCTCCAGGCGGTAGGTGAGGGCCTGCAAGTACCAGCGACCTGCACAGAAGCAGTGACCAGTACCCCCTTAGCATAGTGCAGGAGGCACCGTGCAGCACCCCTTTCTAGCATGGTGCTGCCACAGCCCCACACAGCACAGTGGAGCCTGTGACAGCCATCTGCCCTAGTGCAAGGCAGAAGCTGCAGCAAACAGAAGGCTTGCTAGTGGGGTGAAGGGCAAAGAGAGTCTGTAACATTTCCCATCCTCTGCACCAACACCACTAGCCTGGCACGGCATCAGGCAGGGTGGGAAGGGGAGAAGGGCACACAAGGGCCAGTGATGTGTTTGCCCATCTCACCCGTGGGGCAGAGCCCTGGACTCCCGCCAAGTGGAACCCCATGGCCAAGAGCAACCCCAGTCAGGACACTGTAGAGTGAGGGGAAGAAACAGGCAAGAGACCTTGCCTTCAGAGCTCAAGCCCAACCTGCTAGCTCTGCTAAGCCCCGACACCATCCTTAGCGCCCACCGGTTGCTTACCTGCCCAGGGCTGACCCCCATGGGAACTGGCCTGGACCAAGCGGATGGTGTTGGTGCCCAGGCTGCGGCTGCGGCGGGGTCGGCCTTCGCGGTCAGCGGCACGCCGGTACAGATTCAGCATGTAGCGCAGGGGCTGCCCACTGGCTGGCCCCACTTGCCAGCCTGGGCTGCCTGGAGCCCGTGTTTGCAGGGCCTGCAGGAGGGGCAGGGTGGGGACAGCAGGCAGGGAGCCAAGGGCCAGTGGGGACTGATTTGCAGCCTGGGAAAGGGGCACAACAAGGAAGAGGAGGAGGCTGGCGAAAGGGTAGGGCATAGCCATGACAGGTGAGTGTGTGTTTGGGGAGGGAGCAGGTAAGTGGGACAAGGTGGGGCTGGCCAGCAGAAGAATTAGGGAGAACCTGCAGTCCTGCTTCTCCCCACTTGAGAGGTAGAGCTGATTGTGGGCACCAGCAAAAGGACCCCAGGGTGCTGCCAGCTCCTATCAAACCAGGATGACCACACCAGCTGCTTCAGCTTAGCACAGGAACAGAAAGGTGGGGGGATTCTGTATGCAAAAAAGGGTACAAATTCCAGACTAAAACCCAGACCAGGAGCAAAGCTAGCCAGACAGAGCCTGGCTACAGGGGCTGTAAAGGTGCTGGGGTAGGGGAGTGGCGTGGGAGAACCAGCTCACTCAGCACACCTGCTCCTGGCCAGCCTCCTCCTACAGGGTAGGAGGTCCCTACCCAGGCCCATTTTAAAGGCATGGTCTCAATCAGGTTTTAAAGAGGCAGGAGCTCACTGGGTCGCAGAGTGATGGGGCCAGAGTCTGAGAGGGTGCTTTCATGCAGTGAGAGTCCCTGCAGCTCCCTCCACTCTCTGCTGATTCTCCAGAAGTGGCTCAGCACCTTCGTGCCCACTGCTGCAAGCTGGTCTGCACTGCCCCAAGCAGGCACAGAGCCTGGGGTTCTGCTCCCCAACAGCCCCGCAGCACAGCCAGGCTGCCCAGTGCCTCTCTACCCAGCTGGCACTAAGGCACAGGGGTGAGCAGAGTGACCCTGAGCCCAGCAGTGCTGAGTATGTCTGGGTCAGCCAGCAGTAGTCCACTGTAGGCATCATCCTGCCATCACCATCAGCATGCCCACAACTTTGCCTACCTTGACTAGCTTCCAGGTCTTTCCGCCAGCGCCTGCTCAAAGCCAAGAGGTTGTGAGCGTGATGCCCACCCTCTCGCTGGCGTGGGCCATTTGAGGCACTTTCCATACTGGGGACAGTGACTCCATGGTGCTTGCCTGGGAAAGGCCCTCTGGGCACACTACAGAGTGCGGTGTGGGCAGCTGCAGCCAGTGCCACCTCCAGAGCCCCTGGTGTTGTGCCCAGACCCACAGTACAGTGTCGCTGTCCTGCTGGGATGGAAGGGACCAGGGGGCGGACACACTGGCTGGGAACCACTGGTGCAGGCATAGGGACATGTGAGAGCTGGGGGGTATTGTACTGGTTCCTGCTGTCCACCCTTCCTGGTGCCAGCTGGACACAGTGCTAAGGGCTGGGAGAGCTGTGTGGGGGTGTGTGTGGTGCTAAATGTGCTGAGGGGCCACGTGATGAGCTAGGGCACAGAGCCCTCTCGCCTGGCCAGGCAGCCCTGGTTACTCATTTGGGAAAGGGCACAAGGGGCAGACAAGCCAATGAAGGTTGGGAAAAGTCCAGGCATGGCAGCAGCCAGTCATGAGTGGGGGGCATGACAAGGCAGGTGGAAAGGGCATAGGGGAGAGCAGGAGATTCAGGTCAGGGGTGGACATGTCAGTGGTGGACATGTCAAGGCTGTATGGGGTGGACATGTCAGTGGTGGACATGTCAAGGCTGTATGGGGGGGCCATGCATCGCTCCCAGGTGGGCTCCAGTACTACAAACAGCCCAGGTACCACTCCACCCTGTGCCCTGTGACACTCTGGCACAAGAATGGGGCACACGTACTGGGCTGCCTGCAGCTGGGCTGCACAGGGCAGAGTTCGAGGCAGGTGTTCGTGCACAGGGACTACCAAGAAAAACTTGCGACCCTTCCAGCACTGGGAATGAACAAGCCTAGAGTGGCTCGCCAGCCTGGCACTGCAAGCTGACCCTCCTGGGCCGTGGCAGGCAACCAGGGGCCGCAGGCGTTGCTTGCAGAGCAGAACTTTCCAGCCCGACTGTGCTGTCTGGGAAGGAGATGAGTAAGAGTCGTGGCCCCAGGCGGGAAGGGGAGGAGCAGGACTCTCGGGCTCCCCCGGGAATCCGTACCGATCCACTCCCACCATCCCTGGCTGCCATCCGCCACCTCCTCCCCCTGCCTCAATTTCCCCCAAGCGGCACAGCTGCTCCTCTTGGGCCTGGCAGGGAAAAGACAAAGGTGAAGAATGGCCAAACTGCCACGCATGCCCTGAGGTGCCCGGCAGAATAGGGACAGGGTGGGGGCTGGCATGGGTAGGTCAGACAGGAGCCAGCAGCATGTGCTGGCCTGCAGGCAGTGGAGCTTGGGGCGCCAGTGTGACTGCACGGTGGGGAGCCAAAGGGGCTGCATCACCCTACTGCCACCCCTTCACACCCATGTGAGTGCTGTCAAACTGCCGCCGTGCCAGGCTAAGCTGTGCTGAGTTGGCCCTACTGGTGTGGGTCCCCAATGGCACCATATTGTGCTGAACCAAACTGGGTCGTTTTGAGCTGAACTGTGCATGGCCAAGCTAAGTCAAGCCAGGCCAGGCCATGCTGAGCTGAACTGTGCCAGCCCTACTTGTCCAAGTCAACCAAGCTGAACTGCACTGAGCAAAACTGGGCCAGGCCAAGTGGAGCTAAGCCAGATGAGGCCCCTGGTTGTTCTGCGCTGTACCAAACTTAACTTTGCCAGCCCTGTGTCGTGTTGAGCTGAGCTGAGCCAAGCCAGAATGTGCCAACCCAGCTGAACTGCACCGAGGCATGCCAGGCTGAGCCATGCTGGGCCAGTTAACCCATGCTGGCCCCCCTGCCATCCCACACTGAGCTGAGCTGTGCTGTGCTGTGTCGTGCTGCACTGAAGTCTGCCAGCCTTCTATATCATGCCATGCTGGGCTGAGCTGGACTGAATTGAAGTACGCTAGCTGGGCTGTACCAAGCTGAGCCAAGCAGCTCACTTCAGGTCCCTGGGCTAAAGGATGGCATGCCAAGATACTGAGTAGAAAGGTGCTGTGCTGTGCCATTGTGTGCAGAGCTATGCCATGAGCTGTGCCGAGTCGTGCCATGCCATGTCATGCCATGCCGAGCCGGCCGCCGCCGTCCCCCCGCGCCTCATTGGCGGCGGAGGAGCAGTCCCGGTGCGGGCCGGCCCCGCCCCGCCCTCCCCCGGCGCCGCTCACCCCGGGCGGGCGGGGGTGTCATTTCCTCCACAGCTCGGGGCCGGGCCGGGATGGGGCTGTAGCTGTAGCCGCCATGGAGCGGGCCGAGGGCCGGCCCGGCGCCCCCCAGTACGTGCATGTGCAGCTGCAGGGGGGCGCGCCCTGGGGCTTCACGCTGCGCGGCGGGCTCGAGCACGGCGAGCCCCTCATCGTCTCCAAGGTAGGCACCGCCGGCACAGTCCCGCGTGGACTCCGCAGCATCCCCCCGCGAGGGGCCTCCCGCCCGTGGCGGGGCGCGGGAGATGGGAGGACACCCGGGGCGCGGCGGCGTCGGGGGGGCGGGAAGCCCTGGCCGCGGGGGCGCGGGTCATGGCGCGGGGGGGCG
>VXBT01012117.1:361278-376449 GCA_013400235.1 Oriolus oriolus | reverse complement strand
GAGAGGGGCGGAGGGACAGCCCGGGCCCAGCGGCAGGAAGAAATTCCTCTGGCACATCCGTTGGGCTGGCGTCGGGGGCGGCCCCGCATTCCCCCTCGCGTCTTTCCCGGTCCCGTCCCGCGGGCCGTAGCCGGCGGAGTCAGCCCCCTTGCGTGTGCCCATCCGTCGGTGCCGCGCCTATGGGCGCCCCGGGCACCGGGCTCTGCGGGGACGTTGAGGGCCACGGTGGGGGAACCGGAGTCCGTCCCGTCATGCCCCGGCACCCCTGGAACGCAGGGGCAGGACCGTGCCCGGGACGGGGCTGGCGCCGGGGTGCGGTGCCGAGCGGGGCCCGGCCGCAGCCGGGAGCGAATGCTCAGGGTGACCCTGCGGCCCCGACGTCTCGCCACACAGAGGGTCACCGATTCCCGCAGCCCCCGCCAGCGCATCGCCCCGCGGGGAGACTCGCGGGGAGCTCCGCAGGGAGCCGGGCAGCGGCCAGGGGAACCCCAATACCCACGCCTCCACGGGGTCCGGACGGGGCCCTGTCGCCGGGTGATTTGGCCGCCTGCCCGCTCGGTGTCACCGTCCTGCTGAGCCGGGGTGCGGCGGGCCGGGCTGGCGGCCCCGGGGCTGCTCCCTGCCTCGAGCCGGGCTGACTGCGCCCCCGGGCCGTTCCACGCCCTCGGCGGGACGCGGGCAGCGCGGTCCGGCTGGGGGAGCTGGAAAAGTGGCTCCGGTTCCAGCCCTGCGCCCTGAGGTGGCACCGCCGGCGGGTGGGGAGCCGGGCGCCGAGGGAGTAACTGCCCGCGTCTCGACTCGCTGCCAGTCCTCGGGGTGGTGGGTCCCCGTGGGCCCGCCGGTTGCCGGAGGAGGGGACGGGAGGGCCCGGGGATGTTCCCCACCACTTTTGAGAAGGGGGGTGGCTTGCGGGCCGCGGGGTATCGGCCCCCGCGCTCCCCCGGACACGCCGCCACCGCGTGTGCTCGGCAGACAAAAGGGGCTTGTTCCAGCGCTCTGTGCATTCAGGGGAGGGTCCCCCGGGGCCACCGCTCCGCCGCTGCGGCCGGCCGAGGTGTGTGCGGAGAGGGGGCGGCCCCCGCTTGTGGCGAGGGGGGCCCGGGCCGGAAAGGGGAAGGGCGTCCCCGCACTCGGTGACAGAGTTTGGCCTCTGAGCCCACTCCGGGCGGGATCCCTTCCTGTGGCAGAGTCCCACGGCTCTAAGCCTTCCACGGGACTGCGAACGCCCTCTGGCACAGGCTCCCCCAAGCACGTCGGGGGCAAGGAGGGAGGCTGGTGTGGGGCAGGGTGGGCACAGCTCTGGCACTGTTCTGGTTGTGACTCCTAAGACAAGTTTCTCCTGAGGCAGGCAGACATTCCCCTGAGACATCTGGTGCCCACCATTAGGGCCCAGAGTGAACTCCAGGGATAGTGTTGAGGAAGTGTCCTGGGCTGGCCCAGCCAGGCAGGGCAGCAGGCGGTGGGGTTTGGCTGCCAGTGCTGAGTTCGCTGGTCGCAAAGGCAGAACAAGGGGCTGTTTGTGCCAAATTTAGCTCCTGGTGAGTGATGCCAGGGCTGAGCCTGTCCATCCTGGTGCTTGTGATGGCCCAGACATGGGTGCAGGCCTGGTGGTGTCCTGCAGCAGTGGGGACACCTTTCATCTCTGACTCATCCCCGTGGCCATGGCAAGCAGGACTAGGTGGGCACGTGGCTAGACAGAGGACTGGGGTGAAGGTGCAGCCTGCCTTGCATGCTCTGCTGGTGCCCAGTGGTGGGCAGCAGCATGGCAAGGGGTAAACCTCGGTGCTCCACCGACTACATGATAGGACTGGGAGCCCTCACAGGCAGTCAGGGTCCCCTTCCAGGAAGGCGGCCCCGTGGCTGACATCTGGGTAGGAGGGCAGCCTGCCTGCACAGGCAGGCGCATTGGGCTGTGCCCAGCCTGGGCATGGCATTGCGGTGCTCAGATCCCTGAAGAAATGGGAGAGCTGTCGGTTCTGGGCTCAGCTGTGCCAGGCAGGGCCGTGAGGCAGTGGTACACTGGGCAGGAGGCTTGGCTGCCCCTGCCTTCCTCCCTCCTAAGGTGACATTTTGTCCAGGGGTAGTGGAATGCCCCCTGAGCCCTGCCCAGCACTAGGGCTGGAAAGTGGTGCCCAGGGGCACATGCACAATGACTGACCTGCTAGGCCATGTGTGCTCCCTGGCACTGGGGCCTGGCTGCTGCCCAGGCTGGCCCTGCAGGCACTGTGAGCAGAGCTCATTCCTTGGCCAGGCCTGGGAGCAACTGGGCAGGGTGAAGAGCCCATGGGCGGGGTGGGTGCCGGAGCCCCAGCACGGGGCCAGGTTAGCTCTGTGGGTGGCTGTAGGGTCTTGCCACATCCACCTGGGCATGGGGCACCCTGGGTCCTGCCCCATGCACCTACATGCCCTGTGCCACTGCTACCACGCAGCAGCAGCTTGGGTCGCTTGCCAGCCCTCTGGTGTGATGGTCTGGACTTGGCCATCCCTGGCCACTGCAGTGGCAGGATGGGCAGAGATCAGTGCTGGCAATGGGCACTCTGCCTACCCCAGCTTGGCACTGCTTGTCCCAGGGCTGCCAGCACTGCACCTACCAGCTAGGACAGAGGGGATGCCCAGGGTTTCACGTGCTGGCGGCACCATGGCCCTGCTTCCTCTAAGCACAGCAGTACAGTGTGCCAGGTTCATTTTAGCCGTGGGTGTCAGGGACATGTGCCAGGGCTCAGTACTTCCCCTACTGTTGTCTCCTATGGGCATATAGGGTGAGATGGCATCCTTTGGGCATCGAAATCACCACGGGTGCCCAGACAGGCTCAATGTGGAGTTGGAAGCAGCGGCAGGAGGCTGGCATCCACTCTGGACAAAGGGCCCTTGTGCTGCCTGTGCCTGCGGGGGAATCTGCTGGGATGGGACATTTTTATTTGTCCCCCCTCCCCAATGCCCTTGCTCAGAAATTCATGTGACCAGAGAAGGGGGAGAGCCTGGCCCCGCAGATCCCTCTGTGGTGCCTGGGGCTCCGGCACCTTCTCCAAAGCCTCTTTCTGCCCTGACACTCAGTGGCCGTGGAACATCCCCTGGGATGTTCTGGGGGCCGTGCCCCCCTTGATGCCCCTCTCTGTCACCCAGGTGGAGGATGGGGGCAAGGCTGCACTGTCCCGCCGGCTGCAGCCGGGTGATGAGCTGGTGAACATCAGCGGGACACCGCTGTACGGATCCCGCCAGGAGGCTCTGATCCTCATCAAGGGCTCCTACCGCACTCTGAAGATGATCGTTCGCAGGTTGGCAGTGCTGTGGAGGGGACATGGGGAGGGCCAGTGGGGTTTTACCTGCCTGGGGGATTGGCAGGAATGTGGAGGTGCCCTTGTCCCCAGCTTGGAGGTGCCCTTTGCTGGGACAGGGTGGGGAGCAGCCCCTTTGCTGCTGTCAGCACTCCCACTGGGTGGGGGTTCCCCAGCCAGCAGAGCCAGGGCATTGCGTCGGGCTCGCCACCCCCTTTAAGGGCGGTATCCTCAAGCGTGGCCGCTCCTCTCCCTTCCTGCCTGCCTGCGTCCTGCCTGCCTGCTTGCCTGGGAAAGGAAGGAGAGGCAGGGCTGGGCCTTGCAGTCCCGCCACCCCCAACCCCTCCAACTGCCTCCATTCCTTGGCTGCATCCTGACTGACTCCAGCTCCAGCAGCACTTAGGGGCAGGGACGGCGCAAGGGCACTGCCCAAGGGGCAGGGATCCCACGGGACTTTGCTGGGGCTCGGCATCGTCCATGGTGAGTTTGGGGGTTCTGGGAAGTCCCTGTGCTGACCTCGCAGCTTGCCACTCTCCTCGTCCAGTCAGCAGATGCTGTGGCAGCACTGGGCACTTGGGAGGTACAGGAGGTGGCTTCTGACCATGTCTGTGCAGTGGCATGTGCTAGGCGGACTGGAGACTCTTATGGATGCCATGAGGGGTGGGACAGCGACCAGCACAGGACCCTTCCCGGAGACATGATGTGGCTGGTGCTTGCTGCAGATGCTGAGGGACAAAGGAGCAAGGGGGAAGGTCAGGCTTGCGGTGGAGACACAGACGTGGCCCCAGTGTCCCTTGGTGGAGCCAGTCCAGTCCTGGCAGAGACACTTGCCCTGCTCAGGGCATTGCCTGTGGGCTGTGCAGGGGCCATGTCCTCGGTCCCCTGTTGATGTGGCAACAGGGATGCTGCAGTCTAGGGAGCCCTGGCCAGCTGGGTGAGCTTTGGGATCCCCTTGCCCAGTGCCGGGTGCTGGCAGGGCTGGACTCTCCTTGCTGCCATCCCCTTTGGGCGGGCGCTGGCCTGGGGGGGACAGGAAGCCCCATAGGAAGTGACTTCAGCCCCGGTTCCTTGGCCTGGCTTCCTCCCCATTCTTGTCCTTTCCCGCTGTTGCTCTTGGCAGGAGGAGCGTGCCCGTCCTCCGGCCCCATTCCTGGCACGTGGCCAAACTTGCCGAAAGCGTCCCCACCATGCACTGCCCGGCTGATGCCTTCAGCCTCTCCTGGCCCTCGGGGTGTGATGTCAGGTGAGACCCTGGGGGCAGTTACGAGACTGTGCCTGGGGAGGGGGCAGATGGGACACCCTCTTGGGGTGTGGCAGTGGGGGTGGCATAGGTGCTCGAATACACCACTTTTGGGCATCCCTCCTCATCCTGCACTACCCTTTCCCCTGGCTGTTTACTCCCAGCTCCCGGCAGGAAGGGGCGGTGGCTCTGCTGGAGACAGCCAGGAGCTGCTTAGTCCCACTGCCCCTGCTGCCAGAGCTGGGAGGTCTTGAGTGGCTGGAGTCACACACACCCTGTGTTCCCTGTGCCTGCTTCCCCTGCCAGTGCCAGGGAACCCTGGTGGTGGCCCCAAGCTGGAGGTGGAGGGCAGGTTGGGGCTGTGCTGCCCTGTGCTCCGTTGTCCCAGGGAGGGTGAGTGTGTGGGGGTGGGCTCCTTGGGATCTCTGCGGAGCTGGATGGGGGGCAGCAGGTGCCTGTAACACTGGCGTGGGGCCAGGCAGCAGCAAGCTGTCCCTGCAGTGGAACGCACTGTCCTGGCACTGCAGCACTGACCGGAGCAGCTCCATCGGGAGCATGGAGAGCCTGGACCATCCCAGCCAGGCCTACTATGAAGGAGACCCCTCACCCGTTGACCAGGGCATGTACCACAGCAAGCGGGACTCGGCCTACAGCTCCTTCTCTGCCAGCTCCATCGCCTCTGACTGCGCCCTCTCTCTCCGTCCTGAAGAGGCCGTGTCCATCAATTCCAGCCTCCAAGGCCCCTGCAAAGCCCCTGATGGGCGCTACCTGACCACAGGGGCTGAGCCGTCTGCCAGCCGGCATCCTGAGGCCTGGCGGGCACCTGTGCCCCCTCAGCCCCCTGTCAGGAGGGACAGCCTGAGGGCAGCCCCAGCTGGCAGAGGGGACAGGCGCCAGGCGTCAGTGTCAGCAGACATGCTGCATGCTAAGGGCCGGTGGATCTCTGACACCTTCCTCTGCCAGCGGGATGGTGAGGCGGACATGGTAGGCAGGAGGACACTGGCACCATACCCCACGAAGGACCATCTCTCTGCTGACCAGTATTACATGCTGAGCTCCCACCCGGACCGATGCCCGGCTGAGCCGCTCCTAGGGGAGAGCATGGAGTCTGACAACCAGCCATACCTGGATGACAGCATGCACCGAGTGCCCGATGCCATGACAGCAGGTGACGACCCGTTGCTGTCCCCTCTCAAGGGCCACGTGTTGCACCGGCACAGTGCTCCCGAGCAGCTGCTGGCCTCCCAGCTCCGCTCCCTCCAGCTGGGCACTGGCAGCGGGCGAGCCTCACCAGCCCCCAGTGGGCAACGCTGGACCCTGTCCCCACTGCATCCTGAGGGCAGCCGGAGGGGAACCACAGGGGCTGCCCAGGACCCCCCGCACTGCCCAGAGCCTTGCTGCCGCACGCCACCCTGCCGCTGCTGCCCTGAGCTGCAGCAAGCCTGCGGGCAGGATGGCCAGGGGGCCAGCCCAGCACTCAGCACGGAGGGGCCAGTGGAGGAGGAGAGCCGCGGAGGGGCCCGGCGGGCTGGGGGTCCACCCCACCGATCTGCTCAGATGCGCCGCCGCAGCGACCGCTTCGCCACCAGCCTGCGCAACGAGATCCAGCGGCGCAAGGCCCAGCTGCAGAAGAGCCGGGGTCCTGGTGCACCTCCACCTGCTGAGGAGCCAGTGGAGGAGACTGAGGAGCCCCCCGAGGGCAGTGTACTGGCAGAGCGACCCGCTGCCCTGCCTGAGTGTCTCAGCCCTGCACCGAGTGAGGACAGCAGGAATGCTGGCTGCTCTGGGGACCGGGGTATCCCCACCCCTGACCCAGTGCCAGCCCCCAAAGGGTCCCCGTCCCCTGAGCGGGTGGTGCCAACAGCCAGGGGCCGCTGGCGCTGGTCCCCGGAGCACAAGCTGCAGCCACAGCACTCGCCCAGCCCCAGTGAACTGGAGGGCTACAGCCAGGCCCCGGCGGCCCGCAGCTCTCCACCACGGGGCAGCGACGAGGCGGTCCTGCTGCCCTTCGCTGACCGCCGCCGGTTCTTTGAGGAGAGCAGCCGACCGGCACCACCCCGGCACAGCAAGCCGCCAGCAGGGAATCCCGGCGCCTTCCAGCCCCCTGGCCCTGAGCACCGGGATGTCCGCCGCCTCTCCGTGGACCAGCCCTACAACCCCTCCTCACCCAGCCGCCCTGGCTCTGCTGGCCCCTATGCTGAGTGCTGCCGGGAGCAGCCCCGCTGTTACAAGGCACTGGGGAGGCCGGGGGAGCTGGATTACCTGCGGGGCTTCTCCTACCCCTATGGGGTTCCTCTGCGCCCTGAGCCCTGCCGCTACTGTGGAGGGGACCTGTGCCCACCACCACTGCCCCGTGGCCACACCTGCCGCTGTCACCCCATGCCCTGGGTGCGCTGCCCTGACTGCTGCTGCCCGGCCCCCCATCCCGGGCAAGAGGAGAGTGATGCCTGGCCCCCCCGGAGAGCTTTCGTCCCGGTGAGTAACGCTCTGTGGGACTGTGCTGGCGAGCAGCACTGGCACCCCCTTGCACCCCTGGAACATGGCCCTGGGCTGTGGTGTGGAGTACTGTGCCCCCATTGGCCCTGCAGACCTCCTGCATGCGTTCTGTGCCTGAATGGGGATGGGACAGAGGTGCTGGGGAGGGGAATTTCACACTCCCTCCCCCTGCACACAGGAATTTCCTCAGGATGAGTGGGAACCACCTGCAATAACCAGGAAAGTCAGCCAGTCCATCAGGTGAGCCCATGCCCGGTGCCACGGTGCTGGGATGTGTGTGCCACTCTGTGGGGACCTCCGCCAGGGGGATGTGGGGACTGCCATGATTTTGATTGAGGATGTACAAAGTGCCTCCCGTACTGCCATCCTTGGCGCGGTGCCCTCTGCGGCGGGAGGAGGCATGCGGGGCAAGGGGGTGTGTGGAGGTGTTCACAGCAAAGGTGGTCCCTCCATACCCTTCCCTAGAGGTCTGGGGCCATCTCCAGTGGGCTGTGCCCAGCGGATGAGCCTGGGCTTCTCCCACCAGTATGACTGGATGACTAGCTGGGGTAAATGAGGCAGGGCATGAAATGGGCCTGAACTGCCAGATAGGTGACTGTGTGCGGGAGGATGGGTGCCTCCTTCTCTTCCTAGTGAGCTCTCCAGCTACCCACTGGGTTTCCCAAGGCTTGGCCCGTTCCACACCTGCCTTGAGAGCACCGAGCCAGAGTGGCCACCCTGCTACCGGGCCACATCCACGCACGACCTCTTGTGGGATAGTGACCGCCTGGCCCACACCCCTGAGAGCCCCTTGGATCCGCTGCACCGCCCACTACGGGGCAGAGCCTTCTCTGAGAGCCACCTCAACCTGGAACCTGCCAGCCCCTGGGGCCGTGACCGGAAGGACCATTTCCGTGCCAAGCTGGACCCTCCCAGCATTCCCAAGAAGAAGGGCCCCCCACCTCCTCGCCCACCTCCCCCCAACTGGGAGAAGTACAGGCAGCGTCGGGCATCCCAGCACCCACCAGATGGTGCTGGGCATGGCTCTGCCTTTTCTGCTGCCCCAATGCCAATCCGCAGCATTGCTGAGGCAGTGAGGGAGCGGTCACAGAGCCTCACCAGGGAGCAGGAGGGCCAGTCCAGGGGGCACACTGCTTGCCCCCCTGCTCCACCAGATGCCTGGCCCCGACCCGAACCCCCCAGATCACTCCACAGGACTCCAGGGCCTGATGCTGCCAACGCTGAGATTTGCAGGCAAGTGCTGCCATGGCATGGGGGTGGGAGTGAGGCTGCAGGCACAGCTGGGGCACATGAGGGGGGCTTTTGTGGGCCCTTGTACCCTGTGTCAGAGCATCCTAATCCACCCCTTGGAGCACCCTGTGGGGTTTTTTTGCATTGTGGTGTGTCCCTGATCTCTTTCCCTGGGATGGCCATTGCCCTGAGTGTCCCTGTCCCCACCGGTCGGCAGGGGAGCTGACATGCCCTGGATGGGTGTTGGCAGGGTGTCAGGAGCCGGGGAGAAGCAGACAAAGATGAAGCAGTCCTGGGAGATGGAGGAGCAGCCCCAAAGGCTCGTCCAGAACCGGGAGCAGGGCAGTGCCAGTCCCCGTGGGGTGGGTGAGTGCTCCCTGTCCCTGCATTGTGGCCCTGGCCCTGCTCTGCCAGAGGCACTCAAGCCCAGTTCTGGAGCAGTGGAGGGGGTGAGCTGCCAGGGCAGCCGGCCCCAGCCCCGCTGCGTGGACTCCGAGGAACTGCTGTGGGACGTGGCTGTCAGGGACCATTCCCTGGCTAGTGTCCTGGCCCCCTTGGCTCCCCCTGGCACCGCCACTGAGGTGATGGGTGAGCTGCTGGTGGCAGGGCAGCGACAGGCCTGGCGGAAGTGTCTCCAGCAGGACTGGCACCTGGAGGCCCTGGCACAGGACAGGTAGGGCTGGCACGGCACTGGGCCCCATGCCAAGGGCAGGCTGACACCCCCAGTGCTTACCTTTGTCTCTATCTCCCCAGGCAAGGTTTTGAGCCCATCTCACCGCCTCCCAGGAGTGCTGCCAGCTCCAGTTCCTTCCCAGTGCACTGCGGTGTTGCAGTGGGCAAAGCCGAGCCACTCAACAAGGTGAAGGCATTGCCAGAGGTAGTGGAGAGGAGCTCAGAGGATGAGGAGGAGGAGGAGGTGGACCACGAGCTGGTGGAAAAGAAGGTACAGACACTGCTGTACAATTCCCTTGTGGTTCCCCACTGCCCTCGCCAGCTGCTAATGGAGACTGGGGGCATTTCTGGATGCTCACCGAGACTGAGGCATCACTGGTTGCTCATGGGAGCTGGGGACATCATCAGGCAGTCATGGGCATGGGGGTCATTGCTGGATGCTTGCGGGGACCAGGAACATTGCTATATGCTCACACGGGGCTGGGGCTGGGACATTGCCAGATGTCTGCAAGGACCAAGGGCATTGTCAGGTGCTTGCAGGACCTGGGAGTCTCACCACATGCTCATGGGGACCAGCGGCATCTCCAGATGCTCAGTACTTGCAGGGACTGGGATGTTCCCAGATGCCCACAGGGACTGAGGGCATCCATTAGGTGTACATGGAGTCTGAGACAGTGACAGATTCTTGTGGGGACTGGGAATTGCCAGTAGCTCATGGGAACCAGGGGTACCACAAGGTTCTCGTGTTCTGTGGGTCCCAGCACAGCACACCTACACCTCTGTGCCAGTCCCCCGATCCCATGGGAAATGGCCCCAGTTACCCCTGACCCCTTTGCTCTGGCAGCTGCAGCTGATCGAGAGCCTGAGCCGCAAGCTGGTGGTGCTGCAGGAGGCACAACGGGGGCTGCAGGAGGACATTAGTGCCAATGGGGCACTGGGTGAGGATGTGGCTGCCCGCCTGCAAGCCCTCTGCACTCCAGGGGAATTTGACAAGTACCGCCTCTTCGTGGGTGACCTGGACAAGGTGGTCAACCTCCTGCTCTCCCTCTCGGGGCGCCTGGCCCGGGTGGAAACTGCCCTGGGCAGCCTGGGGCCTCACGCCCCTGCTGAGGACAAGGTGGGCATGGGGCAGGGGACCCTCACCCATGAGGTTTTGGGCTGCAGGATGCCCTGCCAACGCCAGCCGTCTTGCCCACAGCTGGCCCTGCGGGAGAAGCAGCGGCTGCTGGTGGCACAGCTGGAGGACGCCAAAGAGCTGAAGGAGCATGTGGGGCGACGGGAGGAGGCAGTGGGTGCCATGGTGGCACGGTACCTGCCCGCGGAGCACCTCCAGGACTACCAGCACTTCGTCAAGATGAAGTCAGCCCTCATTGCTGAGCAGCGGGAGCTGGAGGAGAAGATCAAGCTGGGCCAGGAGCAGCTCAGATGCCTGCGCGAGAGCCTTGGCCAGGCCTCCAAGGGCTGCTAGCCCCCTACCCAGCCTCCCTCTGGGATCCTGCCTGTAGTCCCAGCTTGTTGCCAAAGTGGATCCAGCCCCTTGTGGGCTCTCCTTGTGTCTGTCCGTCTGCCCAGCCCCTGCCTTTTATTTATTTTTCTGATTTACCAAGCAGGGGAGGGGTTGCCAGTCCAGGTGCTGACAGGGGCTGTTGTGCCACAGAGCTGTCATGGGCTCTGTGGCCACTCAGCAGCCGGTGGCCCAGCAAGACCAGATGGATGGATGCTACCACCACTCTCAATGGGCCTTTCTGTGCCCACGGGGTCCCTCCGACTTGTCCTGGACACCAGTGCCTGTCTTGTATCCGGTGCTGCACCACATGCCTTAAATACCCCCCAGCTTCCCTGGGGCATATTCATGCAGCACCTGAAAGGGTTAAATCATGGTTGCCCTCTGTCATGTCTATTTGTCCAGCTCTGTCCATCTGTCCGGTGGGAACTGAAGGAATTTCAGCCCCAGCATCCTCTTCCTCCCCATTGTGTCAGAAACAATGGCCCTGGCCAGCAGGTTCTTAACCCGCTCCCTGCTGGCTGAGGGACCGAAGGGGGCCAAGGTGAGTGCCAGTAGGTGCTGTGTACCCATGTCTTGGGATGGTATCCTGGCAGGGCGTGGGGTCCTGGGACCAGTACACTGAGGGCTGCAGGTACCCTTTGTCACCAGTGCTGTGGGCATGGAGACAACAGGGCCTCATCCAGCACTCACCTGCAGCTTCTAGCCCAACACCAGGCACGATTAATAGAGGAAAAACCACATTAAGGACAAAACGGGGCACCTGTCCCCTCCTCTGTGCTGCNGGCAGGTGCCTTGATACTGATTTTGCACAGGGGTTTAATGCAACCAGCAGGAGCTTGGGGCAGGGGGGTAAATGTTTTGGGGAGGCAGGTGGGCTGCAGCACTTTGGGGTGGCCCCATATCTGGACAACCCAGCCCCAGGGTGAAGGCAGCATCCATGCCTGCCTGTGTGCCCCAGCAGCAGCCCCCCTGTGTTGCTGCCCCTGCTTTGGGCTACCTGTAGCCTGTTAAACACTACACCCCACACCTGCCTGGCTGTACTGTCGGATGGTGCCTGGCAGGAATGGGGTCCTCAGCATTCCCTTCATCTCAGCCACCACCAGGATCATTGCTAGGACCAAAGACTGCACCCACCGGGGGCCATGCTGTTCTCATGGTGGGGTTCAGCAGTCCTGCACAGGGCCCTGTGCTGGAGGAGCTGCCAGCACCTGCATGTTGCTGCGTGCCATTGTATCTCTCACAGTAAAGCAGCAGCAGGAGCTGCACATCTGTCCCAGCTGTGTCTCGCATGGTTTGTCCCTGTGCCCCGACAAGTGGCACCGGAGCGGGGAGGAGGTAATTGCTCCAGCTGGGGTGAACCAAACCTTGGCAAGCTCTTGAGAGCTGAATGTCCCAGTGGCACAGGGGGCACCTGAAGTGCAACTGTAGGCAGGGTGTCTTCTGCAGCCAGTGCTCCTAGGCTGAGCTGGGGCATGGGTCAGTGCCTGGACCCATCCCCGGGGATGTATGTAGGGGTCATAGCACTTGGATAGTGGATGCAGCGTTTTCCCAGGCAATCTGCCAGGGCGTCGCTGCCAGAGCTTTTGAGGCAGCCCCGGGGAGGGGGTGGCCGTGCCCGGAGGAGTGTCGCCGTGCTGCTGCTGAGCCTGTTCCGGGGTGCCTCGATTCACCGCGGTACGGCAGGGTGGTGCCCAGTGCCTTTCCTGGGGACTCCTCTGCTCGCCGGTCGCACGGAGCGGCCCGGGCTCCCCGCGCTCGCGCCCGCTGGGCGGCGCCAGTCCTCGGGCGGAGCACGCGCGTGCAGGTGGGTGCGGGAGCGCAGGTGTGCGCGGACACGCGCGCGGGGGCGGGCAGAGACGCGCGGCGGCGTGCGCGTGCACAGGTGTTGGGACGGGACGCCGGGGATGCTCCAGTGCGAGTCCGTCCGTTTGAGCACAAGTGCATGTGGCGAGTGTGAGTGTAGGCGAGCGCACAGGGGGATACACGCGTGCACGCGCATGGGAGCGTGTCAGCGCGTGGCCGGAAGCATGTGGCGTGCGAGCATGTGGCTGCGCAGGGCATACAGGCATATGCACGTCAGTGCACACAAGTGGACGCATGCACGCACAGGTGAATGTGTACGCATGCATGTGAGCGCACGCAGCTGAACACTTACATAGGTGAATGCGTGCACACGCCTGTGAGCACACATGTTCACATAGTTGAACACATGCCACATGTGTGAGTGCATGTGTGCAGGGCACAGGGAGGGGAACAGCCCCTTGCTGCTGCTCACAAGCACTAGTGTGAGTGACTGCACATGCAGGTGAACACACACACGGGGGAACTTGTCCTATGTATGATGTGCACATGTGAATGCATGCACATGCAAGTGAGCAAATGCACACACGGGTGAATGCATGCACATGTGTGTAAGTGTGAGTTCACAGGGCTGCTTGTGCAAGCCCTTGCATATGGATAACTGCAGGCCCAGGGAAACTGTGCCCCATGACCTATTCAAACCCCACTGCCCCTCCATGCAGCTCCAGCTGCTGCCAGGTAGGACGGTCAGCCCAAGACATGGTGGCATGGCCAGGTTGCTGGGTACTGCGGCCCTCAGTGCTGGATGAGGCCATGGCGTGGGGTGTCCTGAGGATCCCTTCATGGGACCCCAGAGGAGATGCAGGCTCGCAGGCCCATCTTAGTATTCAGGGTCCTAAGTCTCCCAGAGGTGCAAGCAGAACCCACAAAGATGGGGTAGCCCCTGGCCTTGGTGTCTGTCTCTCCATCATGATGATCTTTCCCATTTACAGATCCCAGATCTATCCCATGATGTCCCATATACCTGAGCTGGGGAAGGATGAGAACATGGCAGGTAGTGATGCTTTAATGAGAGACCCCTGCCACATATGGGAGATGGGGAATCCTGGAGCATAAAAGTCCAAATCCCACAGTAGGCCCCCCTCACTCCCACAGTCCATTACAGCCCAAAAGGCAAAGCCATGCATTGGGAAGGGACAAGAGAGCCCTCCTTGTCCCTGGGCTGGAACAGCATGGCCCAGCAGGAAGGGGGGGATACGTGGCTCTGCCAGCATGGAGAGCCCAGAGCAGCAGTGGCTGAGAGATGAGCACAGGGGCCCATAGGACACTGTGGGGTGGAAAGTGAGGCCAGACTCTCTCTCCCTAGATGTGGGCTGTTTGGTGGCGCACCCCCATGTGTGCATGCATGTGTGTGTGCTCCAACACACACTCCGGAGCACGTTCTATGCAATCACACCTCTGAGGGGGTATCTGCATGCATGCACGCCACAGGATCACAGAAGGGTTTGGGTTGGGAGGGATCTTTGAAGGACATTCTGTCCAACACCCCCTGCCATGGGCAGGGACAGGGATGCCAGGTTGCTCCAAGTTCTATCCAGCCTGGCACTGAACACTTCCAGAGATGGGCCAGCCACAGCTTCTCTGGGCAACCTGTGCCAGTGCCTCACCACCCCCATGAAAAAGGATTTCCTCTTTCTATCTAACCCAAACACATCACAGGTCACTTTAAAACTGTTGCCCCTTGTCCTGTCTCGACATGCCCTGTGAAAAACTCTCCCTTTAGAGCCCTCTTGATATACTGAAATGCTACTTTGAGATCTCCCCAGAGTCTTCTCTTCTCCAGGCTGTACAACCCCACATCTCATGGCCTGTCTCCACAGTAGATGGTTTTCAGCCCTCAGAGCATCTCTGTGGTCTCCTCTTGACCTGCTCCAGCAGCTCCACATCCTCCTTGTGCTGGAGACCCTAGAGCTGGAGACAGCACTCCTGCACATCTCACCAGAGCAGAGCAGATGGGGAGAAGCTCCCTCCTTCATCCTGCTGCCCATCCTGCTGGGACAGGGTGTCTTTCTGGGCTGCCAGCACGTTTGTGTGCACATGGAAGTGTGTGTACAAGTAAGTGTGTGGACGCATCACGTGCTTGGCTATGCCTGGATGTGTTGCCATATGCCCATGTGGTTGCATAGCAAAAGTGCATGTGGGTATGTGCACAAAAATGTGTGTGGCCACAGTGTGAATGCTCACCCATGCCAGCCATGTGCCCGCCCTTGTCCATGTGGGGAATGCACAAATATGTGCACAGTGGCAGTGCGCGTGCTCACCCATGCCCACGCGCATCTATGTGGATGCACATGGTGCATGTGCTTTCCCATGCCTGGGGTGTGCAGGCTTGTGCATGTGGCCTGTGACCACACAGATGGACATGGAAACTATGCATGTGCCTGCTTGTGCATATGCCTGTGTGGATGGTGTGCACACATGTGTGTGGCTGTGATGCCTGTGCATGTGCTGGCCCTGCCCACGTGGGTGGTGCGCACACAGGCGCACTGCAGTGGTGCATGTGCTCTCCCATGCCCATGCATGTGCCTGCGTGAGTGGAGCATCCGTTTGGGCACGGTGGCAGTGCACGTGCACGCCCATGCCTGAGCCGTGCCTGCCCGTGCATGTGTGACCGTGTGCACACGTATGTGCATTGCGGCGCTGTGTGTGTGCGTGCCTGGGTGCGTGCGGGAGTGCGCACACGTATGTGCTCGGTGGTGGTGCGTGAGCACACCCACGCCGGGTGTGCCCGCCGTGCCCGCGTGGGCGGGCAGTGCACACGTGTGTGCACGTGCTCTCCCGTGCCCGCGCGGGTGCCGCACGCGGATGCGCGCGGCGGCGCGCGGGTGCCCGCTGTGCCCGCATGCTCGGGGCCGTGCGTGGGCCGCCCGCGCCGCGCAGCAGCGCCCGCC
>VXBT01012117.1:293471-360967 GCA_013400235.1 Oriolus oriolus | reverse complement strand
CCTGCAGCCGTCCAAGCTCGTTCGTCCAGGTAGGTGACCCCCTCAGCTCCTCCGCAGCCCTCGGGGCCGGCAGGGTTGCCGTGGGGAGATGGCTTCCCCCGCATGCGGGAACCCCGCGCTCCCCCCTCCATCCCAGCCCACCCGCAGTCACCTGCTCGGGGCTGGCGACCCACGGGCGCGGGAGGTGCACCCATCCCTCCCCAGTTGCCGGAGCCAGACGGGTGGCGGGGTCCAGCTGCTGCTTTTCATGGAGATCCTTGCGCTGTCCCCGGCCACGCAGGGCAGCCCAGCACCTCGGGGATGGGCAACAAGGGGAACTAGCACAGGCTGCGGGAAGGGGTTCCACCCCTCTACGCACCAATGTACCAATGCCCGAGCATGGGGCAGCCACAGTCTCCTGCGCCCAAGCCAGGGAACACGTTGAGATGCCAGGTAGGCTGAGGAATAGCTGGGACACTGAGAAAAGGCAAGGAAGAAAAACTTTGCCTGCAAAGATGTCACCCTGAGTGTCGTTCCCGGGCGAGGAAGCGCCATCTCCCTTGATTTCCAGGATTGTACCTCCCAGCTGGCGGAGCCCTAGAGGATGGAGGGCCATGCACCCCACTTCAGGGCTCTTCTACCACTCCTGTGTGTCCCTGTCCTCTCAGGGCTGTCACAGGAGGCTGCAGAGCTCTGAGCCAAGCCAGGTGGGAAGATGGCCGAGAAGCTGGTGCCTGGAGACCTGTTCTCGAGGAAGACCCGGGAATCAGTGTCGTCCCTTGACTCAGACAAGCTGGCACCCATCTCACCCGAGGTGGGTGGTGAGGAGTCGTCCGACAGCGAGGCCGAGCAGGAGGAGAGTTCCCACAAGCTCATCCGGAAGGTTTCCACCTCGGGGCAGATGAGAAGCAAGGTCAGGGGTGTGGGATGCTGGAGATGAGGGGCTGGCTGGGTGTGGGGTCACTGCTGAGAACAGGGCTGGGGAGTTCGCCTTCTCCAGGGTGTAAATCAGTACCAGGTTCTTGCGGCTGACAGACTTGACCCAGCCAGAGCTGGGACGGTTCTGGCCCCCTGTGCCCTGTGGGAGGGCACATATAAGAAGCATGCAAACCCCGCAGTGGTAGTGTCAGCATTGGTCCCATGGGGCTGTGAAGCACTGATTTTATTCCACCATTCAAGAACAGGGTCTCTCCCATGCCTGGACAGCTCCCATCACATTGCCTTCATGCTGTGTTTGTATTCCCTGGGTTACCCTTACCTGTCCGTGGAAGAAGAGGATTTTTTTTGGGATGCTCTGCCCCATGGATGCTCTGGGGCTGAGATTTAGGGTCATGTCAGTTCTGTAGGCTCCTGGGATCCCACACCCTGCTGCAGGCACTGCGTGTGCAGAGCTTGGTGGGTGGCAAAATGGAACCTGCATCTTTCCTAGTGCCCCAGATACATTTGGCTGTGCCAGCTCACCTGTGGACCCCATTCCCACAAATCCAGTCCCCAGTGGTGGTTTGCTGGATGGATGGGAATGCCTTGAGGTCAGACGTGACACTCATACTTCCTGGCCACTAGCATGAGAGCATCTGGGATGTGTGTGTGTGTGTGTGTGACAGTTTGCTCAGAAGAAGCTATTTTGATAGTACCTACAAAATAAGGGGTGTGGTTTTGGCCTTTAGCCAAGCAGGAGTGGTCAGAGGTGTCCCAGGTCGGGACAGTGAAATGCAATGCAGGCAGAAATAACCTGGGCAAAATGGCCAGGTGGGAAGCGGGGAGAGAAGGAGGTTTGGGGGAGACATTTTGGGGAGGGAAGGAGGTTTGGGGGAGACATTTTGGGGAGGGAGGATGCTCTGGGTGACATGCTGGGCAAGCGGTTCCTTTGCATCCACCTTTCAGCTGTGAGAAGGAGGTGATGGAGTGAGTCAAGGCAGTACCTGCAGTGTTGGGCAGCACATGGGGGCTGCTAGAAATTCCCCTGCAGCCAGCTTCTGGTGCCAGCCACCCCTCAGTGGGGATTTGGTGGCTGTGCTGCTCCAGGGAGAGGGGAGAGCTCTGAAAACACAGCATGGGAATGCAGTAGTGGAGCAGGGGGGTGTCACTGGACTCTGGTACTGGGTGCTGAGGGCGTGAAAGAAGGGGAATGGGGCAGTGTACTGGGTCTGGTGGCAGCTCTGGGGACGCCTGGGGTTGGGGCAGGCTCCCCTCCCGCTGGCCCTGGCTTGGCTGTTGTGCCAAGACCGATGCACTGACATGAGGTGGGGCAGAGGATGCCTGCCCAGGGGTATGGAAATTGCATGCTCCCAACCTGGCACCGTGTGGTTTTCCCACTTGGCAGAAGAGATTTCTGGGGCATGGTGTTTTGAGGAGACTCTTACTGAGTCCCTCTGGCTGCTCAAGGAACATGCCTCAATTTCCCCTTCTGTGAAGCAGGCTGGCACCAACTCTTCCCTCTCCAAGTTGGCTGCCAGGTGGGTGTAGAGGGCTATGCTGGTTGCAAGGTGTTGGGGGGGAGGTGTGGTGGGAAGCCAGGCCAGTGGGCAGAGTAGTGGGGATGCTTAGTTCTGTGTGTGAGCCCTCAGCACCCTTCCAGAAGGGCAGCGGTAGCCACTGGAGTTTGCCATGCAGCACTTGCCACGCTGTGGGGCACAGGGACATCACGGGGAGCCATCAACGCCAGGAAATCTGAGAGGAAGGGGCAGATGGCTGGGCTATGCCCATGTCCTACAGCAGCAGCACAGGAACATGAGCATGCTCTGAGCCCAGATGCCAAAGCCCCCCCATACCACCAGCAGGTTCTGGCCTCGCCGCTGGCAGGCTGCACGTGGGGAAAGGCTGTCTCCCGCTGCCCACATCCTGCCTGGCATCAGCAATTAGCCATGCAGGAGGTGATGCTGTGCAGTGTGCCAGCGGAGGCAGGTGGCATGGTGGATGGGCAGGCGGAAATGACATGTCTCGGTTAACAGCCCATGGAGCTGGAGGAGAGGGTGAGAGCTGGCAGGGCTGGAGCTGGAGGGGCCTGAGAGTGAGCTGTGTATGCCTCCCCCAGCACCTCAGTGTTTTCAGTGCTGGGGTTCACTGTTTTTCCCGAGGATGCCTTTGCCCTGGTCCAGATGGGCAGGACCACACTTGCCAGCCTGGCTCCTTGTTGGATGGATTCCTTCCTTCCCTATGGAGATGAGGATTTTTGGATGAGATTGCTGCTGCCACCCAGGTTGGGCTGTCCCTGGCTCACAGCCCTGCCATGGCACATGTGCTGCCTATCACTCCAGCCAAAGCCACAGTGTGTGCCATGGCAGGCACCTTCCTGAGCAGTCTTGACACCTCTGTCACCCAGGTGGGGCTGGGGCAGGGGGACGGAACCATTGCCTGCACCCAGGGGCAGGTTCCTAATGAACACAGTTAATAAGAGAGAGTTCAGTGCCAGGGTGGCAGCTCTTCAGACAAACAGAGGTGGGGGGTCAGGGCACATGGTCCTATTTTGGGTCACATGTGGTGAGTGGGGTGCTGGAGAGGGTCTATAGGAGTCTGCCACTTTGAGGAGCTGGGAAAGGTCAGGACCCCTATCCCACTGCCCATTCACACTGATTGGGGAGACTCTAGTCTCTGGTCATGGAAGCAGGCAACTTCTCCCACACCAGGCTGTTGTCCAGCCCCTGGGACAGGAGTAGGTGAGGATCATTTTGGGATCTGCTGAATCCTTCTGATTGCTGCTCTCCAATCCCAGTGCTTCTGCGCTCCAAATGCCCATGCCCCCATCCCTCCTCAAGCCTCCACATCAATCATGTCCCCCCACTCCACAACCCCAGCTGGGCTTTCTCCAGGCTGGATCTGTGGACACCCTGAGGGGTGCTTTGTGCCAGCATTGGCATGGAGGTGGCAAGGTCATTGTGCTCAGTGACAAAAACAGCTGCCAGATGCAGGTGCCCCCGCTGGACTGAAAGGCTCCAAGATGGATGGGGTCTTGTTGACACCCCTCCTCCTCCTCCTCAATGCAGCTGGGGGCTGCCAGTACCTGCCTGTACCAGGTTTTAGGTGTGCACAGGCAGAATGGGAGTGGGATGTGATGCTGCCTCCCAGCACTGGTCCCCTTAGGGCTGGGCCTGGAGAGAAGGTGAAGGGGAGAGTGGGGGCACCAACACATTTGAGTTTCTGGGGGTGGTGGGTCACATCCTGCCTGTGTGGCTGGGGCATTCATTTTCCTGCACTGCGTCAGCACAGGCTCTCCCAGCAGCTGAGTGGAGGCAGAGAGTGATCCAGCAGCACTGTTTGGTTCAGTGAGCGACAGGTCCTGGGGTGATTGCACCAGAGCTGGGAGGTGGAGGCATCAAGGGAGGCACAGTGGGGTGCATGCCAGGGATCCAGGGTTGCCCATGGTGTAGGCACATGCATGGTGGCAGGGGCCACCATGGCTTGTCTGCTGTTTGGAAAGGGGGATCATGTTCCTGAATTCCTGATCTTGAGATACATCACAGCTGCTTGGTGGGGCTGAGGGACCCACCAGAATCCTCCCATGGGGCTCAGGGAGGTCAGTGGGGTTATTGATACCCTGGGGAGTGAGGGCTCCTTCTCCTTGCTGCAGGCATTGAGCATCCCACAGGCTCAGGGTGCCCCAGGAATGGGGCAAGCTGTACCTGTGCATATTGGGGTGTTGAGCAGCTGTAGGGAGCCTGGGGAGGCAGTGCCGTAGAGCCAGGCTGTGGGGGAGGCTGCCCACTGAGGGCTAAATCCTGGCCAAAAGATGAAGAAAGCAAGGTAGGGCTGCTGGGGCCAGGCCTGGAAACCTTTCTCTTGCAGCAGGAGGGTAGACCATGGCTCCTGGGCAGTGCATCCTCCAGACTTGACACTGGTGGGACACTGGAGCATCTCTCATACACATAGAGCCTGGGAGAGCTGGGACTGTTCAGCTTGGAGGAGAGACCCCAGTTTTTGAAAGGGAGGGTGCAGCAAAGAGGGAACCAGGCTCTTCTCAATGGTGTCCGCCAATGGACAGATGATAAAATAGGAAATTGCACCTCAGCACAAGGAAACACTGTCTGAGACCAGGGACGCTGGACTTGCTCTCATTAATCAGGACTTGCCAAGCTGGTGCCTGGGGTGTGAAGATAGCCCCACTGTCACTAGCCGGATGTTTGTGAGGCTTCTCAAGCACTCTGCCCTCTCCTCGCTCACTTTTTCCATTATGCGAGTGTCGCTCTTGCCCATCAGCTCTTTCCCACCCCTGCTGGGCAGAGTGGGAGGGCTGTGGGAGGGCACAAGGGGCAGGGGGGACCCAGCACTGGTCAGGCTGATGCGGGATGCCTGCCAGCAGGATGCTTGGGGACCGATGTGGCTGTAGATAGGGAAGCATGACCTCATTTCTAAAAAGCAGCTGCTGGATGATGAGGTGTAGGGGGGGTTGCCTTTCTTCTGGAGGCTCCTTTCCTTACTCCTCTCCTGCTGTTAATTCTCTGTCCCCTTTCAATGGCCTTGTGGGCACCATGTGATGGCTTGTCAGGACTGGTGCTAGAATTTCCTTTCAAGCATCCACCCAGCATGGGGGAGGGATATTGTGGTTGGTCCTGCAATGGCAGAAAGCTCCATCCTTTGGGAGCAGCTGAGCCTGTGGGGCCATAGCACCCATCAGGCACTGAGCCCCCTGACTGCCCAGTCCCGGAAGAGCTCTGTTGTGTCGCAAAGCCTGATAACGTTTCCAACTGACTCCAGCCCACGGGGTGCCCAGCAGCTGGTGGAGGCCCTGCAGCTGGGCTGTTTGAGGGCTGCCAGCTTTCCTCTGCTGTCCTGGTGCCTGCTGGCTCACCTAGGGGATGAGCTCTGATGCAACTGGACCTCGGCTTGTGCCCAGTGGGCTGCTGCATTTGGAGCAGGAGGCTGGCTGCCTGGAATGATGCTGGTGCAATGCAGGTTGGTGTGCTGACAGGTTATCCTCTTTCCCTTCTCCTCCTACCAGGTGAGGTGTCGTGTGGTCACAGGGACAAGTATATTCCTTCAGGAGTGGCGTAGGGTGGCCAGCTGTGTGGGCAGACAGTGTGGTGCTCACCAGCCATGTGTGCTGGCATTCCTGAGTAACAACCTTACTGGCTCTTCTCCAGGTGCTCCTTCGATGTCCAAGCTGATCCCAGCAGGAAAAGCCTCCTGCTCCAGCTGTGGTCAGACCTGGCTGCACAATGGGCTCTTCCCGGGAATGGTGGTGGCAGAGCTGGGAGAGTGGGGTGGCAGAGCGAAGCAGCATTCCAAGGCTCTGCTTTAGGGCTGAAGTAAGAGCTGGCATTTTGGGTTGTAGCCTGACCTGGAAGAATTCCTGCTGGAGGGTATTGAGCTCCCCTGGGCTGTGCTTCAAGCCCCCTGCTTGTGCCGAGCACATAGCCAGCCTGTGGCTTGATGGCCTCTGGGAACCAGCCCAGTCCTAGCAGGCCACATGGCTGACCATCCTCCTAGGGCCACTTTTAGCTGTGTCCCCTCTGAGGCTCTGCTGCCACTGCCACTTCAGCTGCATCTGAGCTGGAGGTGGTAGCATGTCTGCAGATGCTGTATGATTTCATTCTTGCCTTTGCCTTCCTGCCCTGTGCCTCCGGGATCCCCCCAGTGCTGGTACTGAGTCCCCTGGGCTGGAGAGAGCAGGGAGAGACCTCGGGATGGGGCAGTGGAGTGCTGGGACAGAGCCCCACAGGGGAGCTGACCTCTGGCTGATTGCTGGGCAGGTTGTATGTGGCTCTGGGTGTGCCGCCTCAGTTGCTGAGATGGGACCAGCACTGGCTTTGCTGAGGCTCCCTGCCGTGCTGCCTGGGGCTCTCCAGACAGAAAAGCTGTGGTTGGGGTGAGTAGAGGGGCTTGGGTTTGTTTTGGGGTGTGGGTGGCACACTGTGCTTACAGCTGTGCAGTGACCAGTGCAGACCTCCCAGCCCAGTGGCCAGGGGCTGCCAGTGTCCCCAAAACTCTCCAGGAAGAAGAGGCAGTCCCTGCAGGTGCTCAGCTCCAGCTCTTTTGAGCTCTGGGGTACTTAATAGTCACTTACTATAGGGGACTATGTTATTGTGGTGACCCTGGAGCCCTGGACAGGGCTTTGGGGAGCCAGCACAGCAGGGGTGATGCCACCCTGGCATGGCCTGTCTGCCCTTGCCATCTCCACCCGTTTCCTGTTTTCGAAGGGGAAGCACTGGGCTCACTCAGCAGTGCTGCTGCAGTGTGGCTTCCCACTGTGTGGCTGGGCGTGCTGCTGTTCTTCATTCCAAAAGTAGGGGTCCAAAACCATGGAGCCACTTGGGAGCTGCTCCCTGCCCCAGCAGCTGGAGCAGGTGCTCCTGGCTGAGACCCATGGTCAAAAAATGAGGTAGATGGGTGGCTCACCACAGTGAGATTCAGAAACAGCCCTCTGGCACCCCAGACTTGTGTGCCTGCTCAGGCAGTGTGGGACAGCTGGGCTCCAGGGCTCATTTTGGAGAGGGGACCTGCTTTATTTTCCCCAGGGAGAGGGAAAACACGCTGGCACCAATGGAGCCTGTACCACATGGCATCACACACCAGGGATGATGGAGCTTGGATGGGCAGCTGCTGACGTGAGGAGTTGCGGAGCAAGATGCTGCACATGGCGATGCAGAGGGCTTGGGCTTTGATGCCCAAAGCAGCCCCCAAGGGTGGGCGTGGGGAGAGGTGCCCCTGAGCTTCTCTGCACCAATTTTGCCACCTCATGTTTGGATGCTAGGGATTAGTCTGCACTGGTGTAAAACTGAGGCACACTCCCTCCAACCATGGTACTGGAAGTGTTTTAAGACTCTGATGGGTGTTGTGGTGAATGTGGGGGACTCTGCATTTCAGGGCAGCTGCATCCTGTCCCTGGAATTGCCAGGACTGTGACATCTTGGGGCTGGGCGATGCCTTTCTGCTGCTGTCTGTCAGGAGCTGCTGCTGGGGGTGTTTCAGCTCTGACCCTCCTTTGCAGGAGTGGGTGCCACCTTCCCAGGCAGCCATCCTGACTGTATCCTGCCACCCACATGGCCCTGGAGCCAGGCAGAGTGCCCATGCCCAGCTGGCTGCAGCCCCTGCTGTGATAGCCCTGAGATGCCATCACGGACCCATCTCTTCTTCCTTCTCCTTGCCATCCTGTTCTCCTGCTCCCCCCGTCACAGCTCCCCATGCCACTCCTCGCTGTCACACACTGCCTGTCCTTTGCAGAAATAGCAATGACTGCAGCAAACACAGCACCTGCGCCTGATGAGTGCAGCCAGGTGTGGTGGATGTGGCATTTGGGGCTGGATCCCACCTGGCTATGGCAGGACCCTGGCTTGTCCCTGCCTGGTGTGGGACAAGGACTGCTAGGGTGCATGGTTTGTGTGTGGATCTGGGGGCCACAGCCAGACCCCACTGGAAGGACCCCTCTGCACTCTCACAGCTGAGAGGCCAGGGAAAGGACACCGTGTGTCCTGGGGTGCTGGCACTGGGGGCAACTGGGCTGTTTGAACCTGCACGGACACTTGTAGGCATCGTGGTGACTGACCAAAGCCAAACTCTGCACCAGTCTTGGGGAGCGATAAAGGCTTAAAACGTCTCTCTTCAAACTCCAAGCTGGAAGAGAGCAGGGAACAACATGGTGGGTGCCCCAGGGAGGTTCAGGCATTTGGGGAGTTGGGGCTCAGGGAGCACCCCAGGTGTGGTTTTGGCTTCTTTGTGACTTTGAAGGTTCCTGTTATTCCTGGTGCTTTGGCCATCTGGTTCAGAGTCATGGGGCAGTAGATTAAGGCTGAGACCTGGGACTGGTGTGTTTGTACGCTGGGGGGTGCCTGGGTGCCACCTCTTGCAGCACATGGGTTGGCACGGGAGTGCAGAGCCGCAGGGCCATGGTTCTCTCGCTGTGCCCTCGTGCCTGGTGCTAATTTGCCGCTAAATGTGGCTTGTCATCATGTGCCTGGATCGGATACAACCACTGTGGCAGCTAATTGCAGAGAAGCAGCTGAACGGGGCTGCCGGTGGTGTTTAAAGAAGATACAATCAAAGATGAGGCAGTGCCAGAGCATCTCTGCCGCCCCGCTCAGGCTCATAGCCATGTTGCAAACACTAATTAATTGAGTCTTGTAAACACCACTGCGAGGAGGGTAAATATTGGCAGGTGCTGTGTTTCGGGGAGGGCAGAGGACAGGCAGCCAGGTTGCAGTGATGTGCTGTGCTGCAGGGGATGCTCTGCCTGCTGTGGGCTACCCTCAACCCCAGGTTGTCCCCTCCAGGGGCTGTGGGGGCCAGGCAGAGCTGGCTGCTTCCTGGCTGTCTGCTCTCCAAGCTGGCTGGGGCCGCAGTGCCCAGGTAATGCCACTTCCAAGATGCAGTCCTGGTATCTCTGGGACACTGGTGTCCCCTCAAAGGAAGCTCTCCTGGCCCCAGTTCCGCCCTTGGCTTCTAGGGAGCTGCAGAAGGGTGAGGATCTCCAGGCACTGCCCTGGGGATGGAGAGGAAGCATCAACAGTGGAGGCTCTGCACTGCTGGAGACCTGCATCTTGCAGCCCTGCCATGCCCAGCAGCATCCTTCCAGATCACAGGGAGTGCCCAGTGCCCAGGCGATGGTGGGCAGGGAACATAATTTGCCCTGTTACATGCAGCAGAGAGTGAGCCCCAGAATGTCCAATCTGTGCTCCTGGGGACCCAGGGACTGGTGTCACAGGGGAAAATGGTGGCTTTGGTGATCCTGGGGGGCTACGGGAGCTCAGGATGCTGTGGTCTCTGCAGAAGAGCGTAAAGGAGGGGCTGTTGCTGAAGCAGACAAGCTCCTTCCAGAGGTGGAAGAGACGATACTTCAAGTTGCGGGGCAGGACGCTCTATTATGCTAAGGATGCCAAGGTAGGCTGGGGGGCACTTCCAGCATGCTCAGTCGGGGGGGACCCGAGCCTGCCAGCCCAGGCGGGGACAGAGGTCCCTGCCTGGTGGACTGGGGCTCTGTTTTCTCCCTTGCAGTCCCTGATCTTTGACGAGGTGGACCTGTCTGATGCCAGTGTGGCTGAGACCAGCACCAAGAACATCAACAACAGCTTCACGGTGAGGGAGGTCTGGGGCTACCAAACGCACCCTGTGGAGACCTCAGCACCTTGTGGAGAGGGACTGCAGACCTCCCTCATCCCCCCAGAGCCATGGGGCACCCCATAGCATGGCCTCCTGCTGCTGGAGGTGGCACTGGTGTGCCAGAGGTTGCTGGGGTCTGTGCTGGATTCTAGCTGGCCAGGTGGTGGCCTTGCGAGAGAACGTGGGGATGGTGGCCGTTGCAGGTGATCACGCCATTCCGGAAGCTCATCTTATGTGCGGAGAACCGGAAGGAGATGGAGGACTGGATCACTGCCCTGAAATCTGTCCAGAAGTGGGAGATCCATGAGGTGATGTGGGCAGGGGACTGCGTGGATCCATATTTCCATGTGGAGTGTGTTTCCCTCTGGCCTTTGACTACCAGACAAGAGCTGCTGCCCTTGGCATAGTCCCACAAGGAGGACAGGAGTTGGGCTGGGGGGACCTGAGGGGTCAGGAGGGAGGGAGTGCCAGCTGAGGGTCCCAGGCACTGATAGGGCAGGGCTGTGCCTCCAGGCCACACAGTTCAACATGGAGCACTTCTCGGGCATGCACAACTGGTACGCCTGCTCTCACGCCCGCCCCACCTTCTGCAATGTGTGCCGCGAAGCTCTTCCAGGGGTCACCTCCCATGGCCTCTCCTGTGAAGGTCAGTGCTGGGGTCCTGCTGGGAGGTGGGCAGGGGCTGGGATCAGAGCAGGGCAGCCTCTCTGGCTGGGCCAGAGCAGGAGTGGTGCAGGGTGATGCCCACTGCCTGCCATCCCCAGATGCAGAGGGGTTTGGGACCAGGACTGTGTATGCTGTGGGGACCTTCCCTGCTCCTCACTGCTCCCCTCCATGCAGTCTGCAAGTTCAAGGCACACAAGCGCTGTGCTGTCAGAGCCACAAACAACTGCAAGTGGACAACCCTGGCCTCCATCGGCATTGAAATCATCGAGGATGAGGATGGGGTAAGCAGGGGAGTCCCTGTCAGGGATCCTGGCAGGACAGAGCCACCAGCAGAACTGGCCTTGCTGTGCCCAGATCAGGAAGCAGGAAGAAACTGTAGCTGTCCCCTGCACTGTGTGACCTCTGGGTTTGGCTCTGCAGGGACATAGCTTGGGGGCATGTCCTCTGACACCCTGTGTCAGGATCCTTTTTTGCTGTCCAAGTGGGGCCACCTCCAGACATTTTCTGGGGACATGTCTGCCCTGCCTCATGTGCTGATGGCTTCAAGGGGCCAGGCAGGCAGAGATGAGAGGACGTGGGAGGGGTCCCTGACCTGCCTTGCCCTGCTGTGTGGCACCACCTCCACGGTGCCTGGGGAAAGAGGTGGCCTATGACACTGTCCCTCAAGCGTGCAGGATGCCATTGGTGCCTGCCCTTCTCTGCAGGTGGCCATGCCCCATCAGTGGCTGGAGGGGAACTTGCCCGTCAGCGCACGCTGCGCTGTCTGTGACCGGACCTGTGGCAGTGTCCGGAGGCTACAGGACTGGCGGTGTCTCTGGTGCAAGGCCATCGTAAGGATGTACCCATCCCTGTCCCCACCCCTCTCCCAGCACAGACAGCACTGCCCCTCCTGTGTGCATCTCTGGGAAAGCTGATGCTGGGGACTTTGGTGCTGCGTCCCCCAGCTTTGCTTACATAGGTGTCCCTGTGTTCCCAGGTTCACAGTGCCTGCAAGGAGCTCCTTGGCAAGAGGTGCCCCCTGGGGCAGTACAAAGTGTCCATCATTCCACCAACTGCCTTGAACAGCATCGATTCTGATGGTGAGTCTTGGAGGGCACAGGGCTGGTCTGGCAGGGGGGACAGGCTGTTTGGGATAGGGCTCTGAGCTCTCTGAGCTCCTCTGGAGGCTTTGACTTGTGGCACTGTGCCTGTTTTGTGGGGCAGCAGGAACACCGCCATCTGTAGGCTCCAGAGTCAATGCCCCTCCCTTGGTTGAAGGCTGCTTGTTGCCTTGCACTCTGCTCCGGGGCTTGGTGGTATTCTATGGGCTTTGGGGTGGCACTTCTTGCCTGCATGTGGCTTTAGTTGCTCCTGCCAGGCCACCTCTTTCAGTGGCTCAGGACACGGTCCCTCTGTGCTGGGATCAGCACTGCCAGCCCTGAAGTGGGCTGTCCTCTGTTGCACCTCAATGGCTCAGCATCTCTCAAGGCAGGCTGAAGCTCTTGCTTGGGTTATTTCCCAGTGTCTGAAGCTCAGCTGGTTTTTTGGTAGTGCAGAGCACAGCTTTGCCCTGGCACGGGACACTGCAGGGAGAAGCCATGTGGAGCGTGGGGGGACCCCCCCCCGGCTGTCTCCTTCTCCTGAGGGGCCCAGCTGGCCTCTGCTGAGCAAAATCTGTTCTCCTCCGGATATTTCTTTCTTCGTTCTTTAATGCTTTTCACAACTCAGCTCAGCCGGTGGCTCATTTGCCTCTCGTTACTCATCAGGATGCTGTCAGGGTAACCATCACGCACCTGCTCCTCAGCTCCAGAGCCTCAGCTGCTGGTGGCTGATCCCTGGGAGCATCTCTGCCCTGTCCCTCTCCAGCAGCCCAGGCGTCCGTGGCTGTGACTGTTGCCCACCCAACTGAGAGCAGCTTAGCAAGGCCTCAGTCCCCCCTTGTCCTGCCATGCTGTCCTGCTCCAGCATATGGGTACTGCTGGCAGTGAGCTTTTCCGCTGCAGCCCACGCTCTGACTCAGCAGCTCCCAGGGCTTTGTGTTACTGATCTGCTCTACTCGGCTGGGCTGGGAGTGGAGATGGAGCAGTGGCCTGGCAAGGAGGGGGTGGGTTGTGGGGATGTTGCCCCCATGCTCCTTCTGTGGTGGGGGTGCTGGAGCTCCTGGTTGCAGCCCACGGGGCTCTGAGGGCAATGGCTGTGGGGCTGGTGCGGTCCATGCTGCAGCATTGCTGGGTCTGCCAAGGGAAGGAGCCTGCAGACACTAGCCAGGGGACTGAGATGGCCAAGATGTGCCTGAGGCGGGTGTGGGCTCTGGGCCAGATGTCAATCCTTTTCTGCCTTGGGCACATTTCTTTCCCCATCTCATTTCTTTAAAAGCACAGTGCTTCCTGTTCCCTCTGCCCCTCATTATCCCCCGGACATCGCCACTGCTGCCCCTCCTGCCCCAGCACCCCCCAGGTTGGGCTCAGCACAGATGGAGTGTCCACACTCTGCTCTCCTGAAGTGTCTGTGGGGAGTGAGAGCCAGGGCTCACGTGTTTGGGCTCACTGCAGGTTTCTGGAAAGCCACCTGCCCCTCGACATGCTCCAGTCCTCTCCTGGCCTTTGTCAACTCCAAGAGCGGGGACAACCAGGGCGTCAAGTTTCTGCGCAAATTCAAGCAGTTCCTCAACCCTGCCCAAGTCTTTGACCTCATGAATGGGGGCCCACACCTGGGGTAAGCGCCTGCCTGAGCACCCTGGAATTGCCTTGGTGGGATCCCGGTGGGCATCTGGCACAGCGCCCAGTCCCTCTCTCCTTGCCCCCACCCAGGCTGCGCCTCTTCCAGAAGTTCTCCACGTTCAGAATCCTGGTGTGTGGTGGGGATGGCAGCGTGGGTTGGGTGCTCTCTGAGATCGATGCCCTTGGCCTCCACAAACAGGTGAGTGGGAGTGCCTGGCATTGCTATTGCAGGCTGGCACCATCCCCAGCACTGGCTCCCAGCCCAGCTGGGACCCCTCTGTGTAGCCCAGGTGCTGCCGAGCAACGGGCATGGCAGGGTTGGGGGTGTCACAGGTGCCTTTGGGGGCGGCTCTGAGCCCCCCACTCTGTCTCTCTCCTGCAGTGTCAGCTGGGTGTCCTGCCACTGGGGACTGGCAATGACCTGGCACGGGTCCTGGGCTGGGGCAGCTTGTGTGACGATGACACTCAGCTGCTGCAGATCCTGGAGAAGCTGGAAAGGGCCACCACCAAGATGCTGGACCGGTGAGCAGGGCACAGAATACGTGCTTCCCTGTCCCCCCTGCCTTGGCATCTCTTGGGCAGCCTGTCCCAGTTCCTTGCCTGTCCCTGTGCTAGGGGGCCAGAAGATGGCAAGCAGCCATGGGCTCTGCTTGGCAGGTGGAGCGTGCTGACCTATGAGGCCCCCAAGCAGTCCCCCTCAGTCCTGAAGGAGGAGGAAAATGAGGACTCCAACATCCAGGTGGGAACTGTTGGCATTTGAGGGCTTGAGATGGGGAGGGCAGGCTGGAAGGCAGGTTCCTGTTCAACCCGTCAGCCAATTCAGGGGCGCACAGGGAGGGATGGCACAGGAAGAGGTCATGCTGGGGGTCCCTGGGGATTGGGGTACGAGGGGGCTGGCAGTCAGCTGCATGCAATGAAATGAGCTTGGCAGGTCTCAGCCTGGCATGTGCAGTTGGGAGCAGGCAGCAGGTGAGGTAGAGCTAGTCTGCCACCGGCCAGCTGTTTTGGACTCTTCTTGTGCTCCCCTTCAGCCCCTTGCCTCGTTTCCCTCCTGCTGTGAGTGACCTCCCCTCTGCCCAGCAGTATGAGCATGGCCACCCTCAGCGGTGGGGAGTGGGCTGAATAAGGGCTGGTCATCCCCAGTCCAAGGCTGGCTGGGCAAATCTCCATCCCTGAGCGGGGCACATGGCAGGGTGGCAGGGCTCCAACTGTCTCCACCTGTGCCCCCCAGGCCCAAATCTCCCATTACGCTGACTCTGTTGCCTTCCACCTGGCCAAGATCCTGGAGTCGGACAAGCATTCAGTGGTGATCTCCTCTGCAAAGTAAGGAGGGGGCTGTTGATGGGGATGCCAGAGCCCTCTTGCTGGGCTGGGCCATGTCCCCAGGGCCACTGCACCCCTCTGGGCCAGGCTGTCCCAGGCTGGCAGCTGCCAGCTGTGCTGGTGCCTGGCAGATAATCCTGGCGCTGCCCCTCTGGAGCAGTGGGTGTTATTCCAGCAGTCCCCCTGGCTGGCATCTGTGCTTCGCTGGCCATGCTGTGCCCCTCTTGACCTCTGGCCACTTCCCTTGGCAGGTTCCTCTGTGGCACTGTCAATGACTTTGTGACCGAAGTTGGGCGGGCTTACAAGAGGGCAACGGAGAACAAGCAGGAGGCTGAGCTGATGGCACGGAAGGTGTGTTGCAGGGGAGCTGGAGCGCTGGGTCAAGCTGGTGGCACAGCCCCCAAGCAGGGGAGGGGCTGCTCTGTGTGCCTATGCCCTTGTTGTGCATGCATTGAGGTGTGCCATGCTTGAGGTGCCCAGGTGCTTGGGAGTATCCAGGCACTCATAGTGCCCCAGGGAAGCACCCAGCACTGGTGAGGGGCAGCAGCTTGTGCCAGGTGCTGAGTGGGGTGGGTGTCCCACAGTGCGCCATGCTGAATGAGAAGCTGGACTCGCTGGTGCGGGAGTTGAATGAGGAGGCTCAGGCCATCATGGTCCCTGAAGAAATGGCACAGGCCACCCGTGCTGATGTCAAGAACCAGGAGAAAGGTGGCAGCTTCAACCCCAGCCCTATGCCTCGCATCTTCAAATCCAAGGAGCAGCTCATGCTGCGGGCAAACAGTCTGAAGAAAGCCCTGCGGCAAATCATTGAGCAGACGGAGAAAGGTGAGGGAGTGGTGGTAGCTGGCAGCTTCCCTGTTGCTGCAGCAGCCTGGCAGGGGCTGTGAAGCCACAGTGGGTTGGTGCTGGACCCGTGCCCTTGTTCTCCCTTGGGATCCTTGGGATGGCAGCAGTGGCCCCAACCTGGGCCCTTCATGGCACAAGCCCACAGGGCTGACCTGAGGAGGGGCCACAGGGCTGCCCAGACTCCCTGTCATGCCCCTCTTTGGATCCAGCTGTGGATGAGCAGAACAAGCAGACGCAAGCCTACCAGGGCAGTGTGGGCCCCAGCAAGGACAGCTCGGAGGAGCTCAACAAGGAGGAGGAGAAGCTCAGTAAGATTCCAGCAGGGCAGATGGCTTTTTGTAGGGGCATGGGCATGAGCCGTGGGATGGGCTCAGGGTAAGAACCCATGTGGCAGCTATCTCCCTGTCCACCCTGGCCAGGCTGTCGGCGGGTGACGGTGACCCCTGCATCTTCCTCCATCATCCTGGACCGGCCAGACACCTTTGGCAGCTTGCAATTCCCTGAAGACCCCAGCACCCTGTGAGTCAAGTGTTCTGCCTGCCCCAGGGACCCTGGCTCACTCTTGCTGCCCATCATGGAGCAGGAGCAGAGCTGGTACCACACTGCCCCTGTGAGGAGGCTGCTGCAGCAGCCCCTGCCCACCAGTGGGGCATCCCTGATACCAGGCCGTCTCTGGCCAAGCAGTGCCCATGCTGGGGGAGCCTGCCTGCCTGTGCCTGGTGTAGGATCTCTGGCTGATGCTTGGAGCTTGGGGCTCCCACCTGCCCAGTGCAGGCAGGTCCTGGCTGTACCATGGGTGTCCTGCCATGGCAACCGAGGGAAACGCAGCCATCCCTGCTAGCTTTGGTCAGGCTTCCCAGGGCCAGCTGCTCTGCTCTGGTGGGTGTTACACCCCATCCTCTGGTGCCAACCCAGAGTCACAGATGTACAGCTGCCGCTCAATCTGCTTTCCCTGTTTGCTGCTTTCAGCCACTTCTCAGAGAAATGTGTCATGAATAACTACTTTGGCATCGGCCTGGATGCGAAGATCTCCCTGGAGTTCAACAACAAACGCGATGAGCACCCCAAGAAGTGCAGGTTTGCTGGAACCCCCCCAGATTTCCCCCAGGAAAAACATGTAGCCCTGCACCAATGCCTGCACCAGGAGGGACCATCAAGATGCTGGGAGCCAAGGAGGTGACTCGGTGCTACTGTGCTGGGGATCCTTCCTGCAGCAGATTTTGTATCTGCACCCTGTGCTGGGATGAGGACCCCTTGGCAGCAGGCTGCAAACACCCCAGAAAGGGTGAAGACACGAGGGCGTGGCGGGATTCACTTGCACCTGGATAGAGGGACAGTGCCAGGCTGGCATGGAAGGGTTGAAGTCTGGGTGCAACATGCTGCACCTTGGCTTTCCTGGGAGGTAGCAGTAACTGGGGAAACTAAGGTGGGGCCAGCAGTCCAGGACTGTTCAGCCCAGTGCCCTGGTAAGGGTGCAGAGCCTGTGAGAGGCAGTGGGGAGCCCACAGCCCCTCATCTGTTCCACTTTGCCCCACAGCAGCCGCACCAAGAACATGATGTGGTATGGGGTGCTAGGCACGAAGGAGCTCCTGCAGCGCACCTACAAGAACCTGGAGCAGCGGGTGCAGCTGGAGGTACAGGGCTGGGAGAACAGGGACAGGGTGGGAGGGGCAGCATTACAGCGGCCCCCTAGGCTCAGCCCTCTCTTGCAGTGTGACGGGGTGCCCATCTCGCTGCCCAGCCTGCAGGGCATTGCTGTCCTCAACATCCCCAGCTATGCCGGGGGCATCAACTTCTGGGGAGGCACCAAGGAGGACAATGTGAGTGCCAGTACCATGAGATGAGTTGGGTGGTGTCCTAAGAAACTGGGGTGTCCCTGCCTTGGGCACACATGAGGGAAAAGCTGGGTCCCAAAATGAGCCCATTTTGGAAGTCTCATGTGCAGTGGTCCTCTACAGAACTTTGGGGCTCCATCCTTCGATGACAAGAAGCTGGAGGTGGTGGCAGTCTTTGGCAGCATCCAGATGGCCGTGTCACGGGTCATCAACCTCCAGCACCATCGCATTGCGCAGGTAGCGACACGGCACCCTGCAGGACCACAAGTGGTGCCAGAAAGCTTTTGGGGCAGCAGTGGAGCCTGAGGCAGTGCGGCTCTGCTTGGCATGGCAGCCATTGATGGCACCCCTGGGCTGTCTGCCCCACAGTGCCGCGTGGTGAAGATCACCATCCGGGGAGACGAGGGTGTCCCAGTGCAGGTGGATGGAGAGGCCTGGATCCAGCCACCTGGCATCATCAAAATCCAGCACAAGAACAGAGCCCAGATGCTGACAAGAGACCGGGTGAGCTTGGAGTGCTCAACAGGACAATGCTGGGACATGGGGAGGTGTCACTGTCTCAGAGGGGCTATGTCTGTCCCCCGCAGGCATTTGAAAGCACCCTCAAGTCTTGGGAGGACAAGCAAAAAGGGGAGAGCTACCGAGCAGCCGCACGGCCACGGCTCAGCTCCCAGCAGTCCATGGAGTACCTGACCGAGGAGGAGAGCAGCATCTTGCAGCAGGTCTCACGGGTCGCTGAGACCCTCATTGCCAGGTCAGACTGCAGGAAGGGGAATGTGGTGGGCGCAGGGAAGGGAGAGCTGTGCTGTGGCCGTGCAAAAGTGCCTGCCCAGCCCAGGGGAACCCTGACCTCCAGCCCCTGTCACCCACAGGATCCATGAAGCAGCCAAGGCTCACAAGGCTGTGGAGCAGGAGCTGGCGCATGCAGTCAATGCCAGCTCCCTGGCACTGAGTGAAGCCCTCTCTCACAGAGCTGCTGGCACCTCAGAGGTGAGCTAGGGCTGGGAATGTAAGGCAGCCTTTACCCAGGCCTTCTGGGGCCCTGCTGCTCAAGGGGTTACCCCTCTGTGCCCCAGTTTCTCAGCAGGAATGTGGCTGTGGAGGTCGTGCTGAGCATCAAGGAGCTGTGGGCTGAGACCAGGGCATTCCTGGAAGGGAAGGCGGTGAGTGGGGGGCTGGAGAGCACCCAAAGCCCCCCAAGGCTGGTACCTCTGTGGGTAGCAGCAGGGTTGGGTATGGTCCCTGTCCCCCACAGCTGGACTCACCGCAGGAGGAGGAGGCGCTTCACGGCCCCCTGAGTGTGCTGGGCCAGGAGTTGCAGCGGCTGCTGGACATCCACTGGCTGGGCCCTATTGCCCACCCTGCTGAGGAGGTGGGTGCACAGGGACTGGGGTACAGCATAGCCCACTGTCTGGCCTCAGGGAGCTATAGCATCCCACCAAGCCTGGCTTCTCACAGGAAGGTGCCAGCAGTGCCAACAAGGGCAGCTTTAAGCTTCGTCTCAACATCCCCAAGCCCAAGAAGGAGAAGGACAAGCTGCAGAGGCAGAAGACCAACAGTGCACTCCCAGGTAAAGTGAGCAGTATGCCAGGGAGAGACAGGTGGTGCAGTCCGTCCTAGAAAGGACCCCACTGTGCTGACCTATCCCTCAGTCTCCTGTCCTGGGCATGCTGGGGAAGGATCCTCAGGAAGGGGGAACAGGGCATCACCTGGCTGCCTGGGGGTGTCACCTTTGTCACCAAGAGCCCCTTACAGCTCACTTTTTCTGATATCAGACATGCAGAGCTCCCCAACCCCATAACTCCTCGGCAAGGGGGAGAAGGGGGCTGTGGTACAGCTCAGCCCTTTAGGTAAGTCCCTTGTCTGTGGCTGGGGGTCTGGTTGAGGGGGAGCAGCTCAGGCGTTCCGTAAGTAAGCCGAGGAGAGACCTCTGCAGCCTGAGCAGGCTGTGGCCTCTGGCCTGGCTGGAGCCAGGGGTGGGAAGGGGGTATGCTGGCTGCCGACCACAGGCTGCCATCACTGCTGCCTGCCTGTGCTGCGTCCCACTGCCTCCACAGGCCCCAGCAGTCCACCAATGTGGTTTTCCTCCCTGCTGGCAGACAAGTGGGGCTCCGAGGAGGTGGCAGCTTGGCTGGAAGCACTCGGTTTAGGGGAATACAGAGACATTTTTGTCCGGCATGACATCCAGGGCTCAGAGTTGATTCTGCTGGAGAGGAGAGACCTGAAGGTACGACCCTCCTTGTGCCACCTGAGGGACCCCAGCCCTGGGGAGCATGGTGTCCTCCATCCCTCCTTTCCCTATCCCTCCTGGTGGCAGGTTGGCCCTACACCTGGGTCCACAGGGTTGAGCTTGTTCAGCTTGTGCACAGGGGCTGGGAGGCAGGGGAGGAGGGTGGCCTTGGTCCTCCAGCTTACAAGGCTCCCCACGCCTGCCCAAAGCAGTATCAACAGCACCCTACCCTCACCTGCATTGAGGCATGGGGATGTGCTTGCAAGAGGACAGAGGGCTTCAAGCAAGCACTATGCTCCAGCAAGGGAGAGCATGGGGAGCTGGGCTGTGCCTCATCCTCCACCCTGTGATTTGTCCACTAGCAAGAGCCTAGGGCTGCCCCCGGCAAGTGCATCACCTCCTCTTTCTCTTTCCTGCAGGATCTGGGCATCACCAAAGTGGGCCACATGAAGAGGATCCTGCAGGCCATTAAGGAGCTCAGCAACCTGCCCTAGGCTGACAGCAGGGCAGCAGCCCAGCCCAGGCACTGGGTGGGTGCTGCCCCCAGGGAACAGGGGTTGGGTAGGGGAACAGGTCCCTGCCCCTGCCCCTTATGTATGGAGCCTCCCCGCTTGCCTCGCTTTATCTGTCTGTCCCCAGTGTCCCTGGAGCCACTGCTTCTCCCCCAGCCTGTGAGGCTGGAGACACTGAAGTGGATGTCTAACCCCATAGGTGATGTGGTCTGACCACCAGTCCAGCCCCATCAGGGTCACTATAGGAGCTGGGGCCACCCTCTGTGTGCTCAAGCTGGAGCCAAAGCAAAGTTTCCCCTTCCCCATGTGGGTATTTAAGCTGTGTAAATATTTGGAGAGAAGATACTCATTGCTGCTGCTCGCATAGTGTCATTACTAAGGGGAAGGTGAGGGGTGGGGAGGAGGGAATTGGCAATACCTTTCCAGCCTTCACCCCTGAGCTTCCTGCTCCCCATCATGCAACCCGTCACCTTGCTCTCACCCTCTGTCTCATCACAGCAAGGGGAATTACAGTGCTGGGGCTCATAGTCTGCAGTGCCAGCATACATGAAAAACACTTTTTATTAACAGTTACACATGACTTTTTTTCCCCTCCCCCTCTTCCTCAGTTAAAATTACTATTATTTATGTACATGGTACCACCCTGCTTGAGGGCACCCCGTTATTTACAGGCTTATTTACAGAGTAGGGCTAGCAGCTAGTGAGTGCCTCCTCGAGCTTGAGCATGTCCATGGGGGTGACTTTGGCAACCTCAAAGAAGACCCTGGAAGGAACATGTTGGCTTAGAGCTCAACCACAGCCCTTGACACCCATCCACCAGTGCTCCCAGATCCCTACAGAACCCCAGGGTGCATGCTGATGGTGTCACCCCTTGCAGCAGGGAGAGGCCTGAGACAGAGCCCCATGACACTCACCTGTGTGAGTACTTGCTGCGCACAGCATTCAGCTTGTCGTGGGGCTGGTAAGTGAGCAGGAAATTCAGCCTCTTCACCAGGGGGTGCAGGTCCTGGGCACTGTACCCACTGTAGTACTCCAGTGTAGGGGTCTGCAAAGGGACAGTGGGGCTAAGCTGTGTCATCTCAGTGACAGGACAGCCATCATCTTCCCTGTCCAGCATCCAAATCTGCTCATAGCCCTAGAGCATCACCCCACTCACTGGTCCATTGCCTCCCACACTGCTGCTGTGCTTCCCAGGGTGCCTCGGCCAGGACAGGGAATTAGGCAGGTACTCACCCAGCCCCCAAGGTTCTTCATGGTAAGTGCCAGCAGCAGGCAGCTGGCCGCCAGCTTCGAGGGGCTCTCACGGGCATAGTCGTACTCCTGCAGGGTCATCTCGCAGAGGAAGCGGGCCAGCGTCAGTGTCTCCATGGTGGCATGGGCACACTACAACCGATGGGCAGGGAAAGGCTCAGCCTTTTGAGCAACGCTGCTCCCCTTCCCAGCCTTTTTGGGATCTAGAATGCTGCCTCTGGGGCACAGGATGGGGACCTCACACACCCAGCCTATCACAGACCACCACCCTCACCCATCAGCCCTCTTGAGGGGACCTGTACAAAGTTCCCTTGCTGCCACCTGGGAGCCTGAAGCCCCAGCGATGCAAGTCACCATCCCATGGAGCTAACAGAAGGGGTGCCTGGAGACACCTGGACACCAGCCCACCCTCCGAATGCACTCACCTTGGCAAAGCGCCGCAGGAAGCGGTAGGGGATGGGGATGTTGATGTCAAACTTGAGGGTGCTGAGGATGCTCATCTCCATAGCAATAAGCTCCTCCCGCTTGTAGGCATCATCGCAGATATAGAGGAAGTCATCCACACATGGTGGGCACCGCTCCTGCAGGGACACAACTGCTCAGCACCCCAGTGGGGGCTCATCCTGGCCCCACTCAGGAGATCCTACCCATCCTGCAGGCCCTGTAAGTGTTCATGTGCTGCTGGACTCAGCAAGGACTGTTAACACCACCCTGTGGGACTTGCGTGATGTCCGCACACCTCCAGCCCTTGGCTTGAACTCCATGCCTGCATGAGATGAACTAAGGTATCCTGATGGTCTCTGCAGAGCAGAGAGAAGCTGGTTCTCCAGTGACACCAGAAGATAGGATTCAGCCCACCACGACTGCATTCGCAGCCCTTGGGACAGGAAGGAGGAACATGACAGACATGCCACCCCAGCAGCTCTCAAGCAGTGGCCTGGCCTTCTCCAAAACCCCACAGGGACCAGATAGGCACAGCCCCTCTGCCCCTGCACCCCAGGACAGCACACAAAGAGTTACCTCAAATTTGGAGGCAATGAGGATGGCAGTGGAGCCGATGAGCTGCAGCTTCTCCCTCATGCTCACCACCTCCACCAGGTAGTGGTCCACCAGCTTCACAGCCAGGTACAGTGTCTCATGGTTCAGCTCAAAGTTCTCCTGCAAGAATGAGAGCAGGGGTCAGAAGAGAGTGTCAGACAGAAGTCAGGCCTGCCCAGCCCCACCCAGCTCTCACAGAGGCCAGGGGTGCCCATGGGCCAGGCTCAGAGGAAGGGATGTAGGCTCATCCCTAGCCCACACAGGGGGAGGATCAGTTCTGCACTGGGAATGCTTGCAGGAGCCTCTGCCAGCACACTGAGGACACACGTGCCAAAGACAGCATGAGGGGCTGCTTTGCAGAAAGCTGTGCCCTCTCACCTGCACCTCCACCATCCAGTCCACAAGGATAGCACGCATGTCCCCACTGATGTCTGTCTGCTTCTCCATGTAGTCAGGAAGCATAAACTTTTCCTGCCAAAGAGCCAGCTGTTAGGGACAGGGCAGACATCCCCACCCTCAAACAAGCCACTTCCCACCCTGTGCAGGCCCTTGCCAGGTGGTCAGAGCCTCTGGGCAGTCAGTGGCCCTGCCTGCAGTCACTTCTTCCCTGGACAGGCATCACCTACCTCTCTTTCCCGCATGTATTCAAAGATCTCCTTGGCATACTCTGCATTGGCGTAGGGGTCACCCAGCTGCTCCTTGTCAATGTCCTCCACTGCTGGTGCCTGCTGGCATGGAAGAGACAGCAATAAGGGGGAGGGCCTGTGGGTGCCAGTCACCCCGTTGGGGCAAGGCTGCTGCCCCTCTGCACCCCGCTTTTCCTACCTGCCCTCATCACCCTGCAGTCCCTGCCCCACTCTTTGCCAGGGGATGATACTTGAAGGAAGATGGTGGTGTGCTTTGCCCCCCTCCCCAGCTTTACATCACACTGGCTGAAGTCTCTCCAAGGTCCAGAGCACTGCCTGGTGCCCCAGTACCACCAGTGGTAGCCACAGACCGGTGCTGTGATTGGCCTGGGGCAATGCTGCAGCCCAGGGTCCCTACCCTCTCCTCAGGGGGCTTCAGTTCCTGCACAGACACCGGCTTCTCCGGCACAGGATTCACTGTGGGCTCTGCAGGAGCTGTTGGGGGAGTTTTCTTCATTGACCTGGGAAGGACAAGAGGAGCATAAATCATCACTGGGAGAAGGCCAAATTTCTTGGCTGAAAGGGGCCTCCCAGAGACTCTTGCTGCTTCAGGAAGGGGCCAAACCACGCCTAAAATATGCCCACAGACTCTTAGAACCACATAGATTGGAAAAGACCTTTAAAGGTCTTTAAAGATATTGAGGACAACAGTTCCTTCAGCACTGCCATGCCCAGCACTAAACCATGTCCCCAAGAGCCACATCCACATGACTTTTAAATCTTTCTATGGAAGGTGACTCTACAACTATCCTGGGCAGCCTGTGCCAGGGCTGGGCAGCCCTTTTGGGGAAAACTTTTTCCTAATATCCAACCTAACCCTCCCCTGGCACAACCTGATGCCATTTATAGTAGATAAACTATTTCTCCCCTGCATCTGGCTGAGTCTCCATCACCCAAGGGAAGCTCCCACTACTTGTCCCCATGGGACAAGTTTGCAGCAAACCCCTGCCCCCAGCTACTCACTTTTTTAGGTTGATCTCATTGTTCTTGGCCACCCCCAAGGCATTATGTGCCTTCTGTGCCTTGGGTGGAGCAACTTTCACAGCCTCCTTCTTCCCTGCCACCACCTGGTTCTTGCGAGCCTGTTTGGGTCAGAACAGGGGGATATAGGGGCTGCACAGTGGAAAGCAAGATATGCCCTGCAGGGAGACCTCTCCTCTTCCTAATGGGCATGGGGCACACCCCTCCACCATGGGGGGCTCACAGGGGGCACCAGAGCCCCCACCCTCACAGAAGCACTCACATTGGTGATGTCCCCAAATGCTGATCTCTTCTTGGGCCCACCCTGGGGTGAAGATGAAGACCTCTTGGCATGACAGCTCTCCTCCTGAAAGAGAGGCTGTTAGAAGATGGTGGTCAGCTGCCCCACAGGAGCCCCCTTACAACCCTCACCTGTCTCAGTGCTCACCTTCTCAGGGTCGACATTCTCTGCAGCAGGGCCTACCTTGCCTGCTCGGGACTGCTTGGTGGTCAGCATCTTGGCATTGCGTGGCAACGGCATCCTCTCCCTTGGTCTCTGCGAGCAAGCTGGGGGCAAAGCAGGATGTGATGGGGGCTGCTGCTGGCCTGCCTCCAGGGGCACCCTCCCAGCTTGGGGCAGAACAGGGGGGCATTTGTCCCTCCTGGGGGTTAGCACAGCAGGACTGACCCCTTCCCTGAGCATGGCAGGTGGGTGGTGCCCCAAGACAAGCCCAGGCAAGGGACAAGTCTGGCCAGGGGTGCTCCCAGGGAGGAAGGGACATGGACCCCAAAGACCACCAGCAAAAGCACTCTGCTGTGCGAGGTGGGAGCAGGGACAGGCAACTCCCAGATTCCTGCACCCCAGAGAAGGATGCAAGGGCTTGCACTCCCTCGGAGAGCCGGTGGTCTTGGAGATCCCCACTCCCCTACAACCCTCAGGGTCGCCTGGGGGAGACGAGAGTCCCAAAGTTCCCCTCTCCCCTGCACTCCCCGGAGTTCCCTAGGGGAGCCGGGGATCTTGGAGGCACCCACTCCCTTACACCCTGTAGGATCCCCACGTCTGCCACCGCCTAGGGGTCCCAGCGTTGCCCATTCCCCCGAAGACCCCACTCACCCATCCCCGGGGTGTCCCCACCAGTCACCCACGCCTGGGTGTCCCCTCCCCACTCACCCATGCCCAGGGTGTCCCCTCCCCACTCACCCATGCCCGGGGTGTCCCCTCCCCACTCACCCATGCCCGGGGTGTCCCCTCCCCACTCACCCATGCCCGGGGTGTCCCCTCCCCACTCACCCATGCCCGGGGTGTCCCCTCCCCACTCACCCATGCCCGGGGTGTCCCCTCCCCACTCACCCATGCCCGGGGTGTCCCCTCCCCACTCACCCATGCCCGGGGTGTCCCCTCCCCACTCACCCATGCCCGGGGTGTCCCCTCCCCACTCACCCATGCCCGGGGTGTCCCCTCCCCACTCACCCATGCCCGGGGTGTCCCCTCCCCACTCACCCATGCCCGGGGTGTCCCCTCCCCACTCACCCATGCCCGGGGTGTCCCCTCCCCACTCACCCATGCCCGGGGTGTCCCCTCCCCACTNTCCCCTCCCCACTCACCCATGCCCAGTTCATCCCCTCCCCACTCACCCATGCCCGGTTCGTCCCCTCCCCACTCACCCATGCCCGGTTCGTCCCCTCCCCACTCACCCATGCCCGGTCCGCTGTCCCCGCACCTCCGGCCCCGGCGCTTTTGAAAGTAGCAGTTCGGTAGCGGCCGCCCAGCACTGGCCGAGCCTCGCCCAATCAGAGCGCGAGGCGGTGCCAGGCGGCGGCCAATCGGCGGGCGCAGAGGGATGCAGTTGCTAAGGGGCAGGGCGGCAGGGTTTAAAATTCAACGCCGGCGGCCAATGGAAGGGCGAGCATGCGGCAGGGGCGGGGCGAGCGCCGGGCCGAGCGGGCAGGGATTGGTGGGCGTGGGTGCCGTTTAAATCCGTTCTGGGGGGCCGGCGGGGCGGCCGCGCCGCGGAGCGGGGAGCACCGGCCCCGGCATTGCTGTCCTTCGGGGCGGGTGGAGCGGCTCCGTGGGGCACTGGCTCTGCTGCCTCTGCCCGCAGCCGAGGCTGTGGGTCTCACACCTCGGGGCTGCCCTTTCCCAGCGGGCTGGGGAACTCTGGTTTGGGGGACAGGGTGTGCTGGCCGTGCACCTTCCTTGGCCCGGATTCGGTCAAGGAAGGATTCGGATCGCTTGGAGAATCACAGAACGGTTTGGGTAGGAAGGGACATTAAGCTCATCCCGTTCCACCCCCTGCCGTGAGGAGGGACACCATCCACTATCCCAGGTTGCTCCAAGCCCCGTCCAACCTGGCCTTGAACACTTCCAGGGATGGGGCAGCCACAGCTTCTCTGGGCAACCTGTGCCAGGGCCTCCCCACCCTCACAGGGAAGATCTTTTTCTAGTATCTAGTCTAACCCTACTTTCACTATCTGAGGTACCACAGGAGCAGAGTTCACGTGGTGTTGTACAGGCATGACCGACCAAGTTCAGGGTGAGGCTCACTGGGACTGCCCCGTCATCCGCAGCAACCAGGACACGGTCAAAGTTACCAAGGCACATGTCACAGTCACTGTACTACGGGGTTATACGTGATACCAGCTGCTTACCAAACATCTGCTGAGGGTAAGAGCACTCTGTGTGTATCAAGGACCAGCCTTGAGGGCATTGCAGTTCTTTGGGAGACCCCTGCCATGCAGCCAGGCTGCCGGGCAGGGAGAGCTCGGAGAAGGCTCGCTCAGGCTGTCAGCTGGCTTGTAGTCAATTTCCATGTGTCAGGAAAGGAAAGCATGCGACTCCTCACACCCACAGCTTGCTTTGTTCCTTGGTAAAGTAGTCTTGGAAAAGCCACCCACTTTTCATGTGTCAGACACATGATCCATGTTCATATACTTGATGCTCACTGTATCAGTCTGCTTCTTTGTGAGTTTCCAGCACAGTCCTTTGCTCTCATGCCACCACCATGAAGTGGTCCTGTGCCCTCAGCAACTCTTGGGGGCTTTAGCACTGCACTGAGCTCTGGCTCAAGTGAAGCCCCCCTTGAGGTAAACTCAGCAGAGCTCAGCACTGCAGCAGAGGAGAGCTTCTCCCAGCCACCAGATTCCCAGAAAAACCTTTCAAATTTCTAAGTTTAACCCAAGAAAATCCTTTCAGATAATCCCACACCCATGTGCTGCTGTTGCAGGTGGAGCTGATGAACCCCTGGCTAGGGAAACACAGCAGTGCCAGCATCTGAGGGGATTTAAAGCTGCTGCCCAAGGGCCACATGGACAGGATCAGACACATGGCTTGGGCTGCATGCAGGCAGCTCTGCCGCATCTCCAGCAGAAAGACCTGGGTCGTGGACAGCCAGGAGCAGAATTCTGCTCACAGGTCCAGTGGGGGTTTAAACCTGGGTCACACAGATCTTGGGTCCCTTCAGTCCCCAAAACTGGTCAGGGCTGCTGCAGATCCAGCCCACCTTGTTTCCTCCTTGGCCGTTTGTCCTCTCCAGCCCCAGCTCCCCCGGTCAGTCACTGCTTCTGTCCCTGGCCTGGGAGCTCCCTGAGGCTTGCTTGCTGTTGTTTTGGGATCCTGTGGGATCCAGGTGCCTGCCTTTCCCCGTGCATGTTAAGGCAGGGCATATCCCAGCCAAAAATACAAGTTGGGTGCATACTAGCCAGGCAGAGCCAGGACGCATCCTACTGCCAATGGAAACCTGGTTATCCTGTGGGGTAAGATCCTCAGCCAAACCTCCCATCCAAGTCTGCCCACGGCTCTGTGGAGGCTGGGATGAGCTGCCTGCTTTAGGACAGGTTCATGTCTGCATGTCCTGCCCAGGCTTGGCACTGGGAAGCTGGCTTTTCTAGTCTCCAAAGCACTGCCATGCTGGTGCTCCTGGTGGGGCTCTTGGGAATCCCAGCCCTGCTGCAGGGGTACAACTTGCACCACACAAGCTGAAATCACCCCTGGACATGTGGGATGTGGGATAAAAGATGAGGAGAGCAAGAAGTGCAAGGTGAAGCCATGGGTGTGCAGCAGGAGCTGTGCCAGCTGTCCGAGCATTGAGGCAAAACTGTGGTCTCAGTCCTGCCCACAATCTAAGGATGCTGGGGGCCAGTTGGAGGTGAAGGGGTCTGCAAGCTCTCCTTGGGATCTGACATTCCCTCAGCAAACCCCCAAATCAGGCAGAATGCAGGTCCTTGGCTCCTCCTGCTAGATTCTGCTGTGTGCTAGCTCAAGAGCATTTGTGCCTGGCATGTCCGTAATGTGAAGAGAGCTGGGTTGCTGCTTCCATCCAGCCTCTTTCCACAGCACTAAAAAAGCCTGTGCTGCCTTTTCAAGCTGGGGCAGACCCCAGCCCCAGCCTGGCTTCCTCGCACTGCAGGACTGCCAAGAAGGCCCTCTGCATGGTATCTGGGGACCTTTGCTCCAGGATTGCTTACCAGTCAGGAAGCCCCAGGGTCAAGAAGAGCAGCAAGGACAGGGAAGCATTATTCCTGGGACCCAGATGGACTGCTTTCCCCCCTTTCCCTTCCCCAGGCTAAAACCTTATCCGCTCCTGTGGTAAAACAGGCCCAACTTGTTGCTTCCCATGGCCCAGTGCCAGAAGCACTGGTGGGAGGCAAGGTACTTCTCTGCACAGGGAGGGCTGAACTTTGCCTCTTCCTTTTTCCCTTTTTCATTACTAATGGCCAAGGAGAGGGAGAGATGTTGTTCCCAAGAGCTGTTGCATTTATTTACTGGAATAAAACACAGCAAGTTAAAACTCAGGGCTCTCCTGCCTCTGGGGAAAGTACAAAGGAAAGCACAGAGCAACGCGGGGTGACAGAGCTCCTGAATGCCTGCAGAGAGGTGAGAGCCAGTGTCGTGCTGAGCCTGGGGAATAGCTCCCTTGGCACAGCAGGGCTGCATGCACCATGGTGGGGCTGTGCTTGCACACCCACTCCACCTGCGTCTCCCTGTGTCCCGGCCATTCCTGCCTCTCTGCTGCTGGCACAGTGCCCAAGTGCAGGGTGTGTTTGCAGCACCAGGAGTGGAAGCCAGTACCCAAGGAGAAATAGCAGCAAACAGCCTCGAAGGGTTCAGGGTGGGCTTGGCACAGCTGATCAGGGTTAAACTCTAGAGCCAGATGATGTGAGCTGAGAACAGGGAGGTTAGGTTAGGGTTAGTGGCGTGTCTGTGGCAAAGGAGTCAGTGGGCCACAGATCCATTACACAGCCCCTCATCACACCCAGGAACTGCATGTCAGCCCCAGGCTAGAGGTTTCCATGCTGGTGGAGCAGTGGGTTGATGGACACACTGGAGCTGCCATGATTCTGCTGCCTCTCAGGATGTCCAGTCACCCCAAGGAGCCCAAATTCTTATGTCTGTCTGATACAGCCATTTTCTTCCACTTCTTATTTGGTGGCCGATTTGATCTTGTGTATGGCATACGGGCTTGACTCCCTGGGCATCCAGATCTCCTCCCCACTGTGGCCCTGGTGCTCCACTGCTCCCTCCATAGCTGCTGTCAGCTCAGGGCTGAAGATGCTGTCAGTGGCCCTGTAGGTGCGGGTGAGGCGGCGGAAGGAGGAGTCTGAGGAGCTGTCATCAGGGACGTCTTCATCCTGCTCATCCCGCAGCTTGGTCCTGCCCAGCTCCGAGCTGCTCCCCAGCTCTGGGTCTTTGAGAGCCTCCCCCATCTCCTGGAGGAAGGTCGTTTTGGGGCTGATGATGCACAGCAGCAACATGAGGCCTCCTGAAACTCCACACAGAAAGTAGAGGGCAACTTTCTCTGGGACACCTGAGGGGAAAAGAAAAGAAAGACACCAGGGTACCAACTGCTCTGCAGCCTGTCGGGTATCAGTACCTGAAAAGCCCCTCTGCCAGGCATATAGGAGTAAGAGAGGAGCAGGGATGCCCTCACCACCCAGGCTGCAGAGGCAGGACAGACCCTGCCCCAGTGACCATGGAAGTGTCACCTAGAGCCTCATCAGCACCCACCAGTCCTGAAATGTGCCTTTCCCCAAAGGAAACCTCTACTGGCATGTGGGGTAGGCAGAGCAGGGGAAAGAATAATCCCTTGGGGGATTAAATGAGTAATTTCCTCTGGCAAGGGAAATTTTCCCCTGCAGAGAGGTGGTCTCCATCAGTACTTGAAGACAGGGCAGGAAGGAAAAGGGTAATCTGGCCTGTTGGAAAAGGAAGGCCCACAGGCAGGACTGTAGCCACACCATGACTCTTGATGCTGTGGGACTTTGGGGCTTGTTCAACCTCTGAGCTCCTGCCCTACCTGTCCACCCCAAACCCAGCATGGGCGCTTGGTGCCCTACTCCCTCGTGTGCCTGTTGACCCTGTTGGAGAGGTCTGGGGTCTGGCTGCCTCTGAGATAAGCCCTGGGTTGAGCTGGGGCCATCTGGGACCTCAGCCACCCCCCAGCCTGTCCTGTTCCCCCGGGTGCTGCATGAGACCCAGGGAGGGCACGTACCCCAAAGGTGGGCAAAAGCTGCCAGAGAGCTAGTAAAAATCATGCGGTCTTCCTGGAGCCTGGAGAACCTGGGCCCTTTGTACCAGCCACCTGCAGTGACAAGGGGGTGCAGGCTGAGACACGAGGTGCTCTCGGTGCTCCGTGTCCTGGCTGCCTGCTCCAGCTTGTCCTTCCCATACCACACTCCATCCTTCCTGCACAAGTGCTCTGCTGCTCGCAGGGATGACCCTGTGTGTCTTCCTCTCCCCTGCTCCCAGCAGATGCCACCTCCAGCCCCTCAGACATGGGCACTGACCAAGGCATGGCTTCCGCCATGGGACAGAGATGCTAGGCTGGAGCTGGTACCAGGGATGCAGACAGGCCATGGAGGGGCTGGTTCACCCGAGCACGGACACGGTGCCACACTGCTTGTGGTGTAACCTCCCTCCCGCCCACATTACCGTGCATGTAGTCCGAAAGCAGGAAGGGGTCCGAGGTGTCAGGGCCCACCTCCTCCAGCAGCTGCTTGGGCACTGCAAGGAGAGCACACACCAAGCATCACCACCCTGCTCCTCCCCTGCAGCCTCTGCCTCCCTGGGGAGCCCCATGCCCCTGCCTGCCTGGCATGGGGTGGGCACAGCAGACACTCCACCAGTGGCCCCTGTGCCCCTGGCTCCATGGGGAGTTCTCACCACAGGTGTAAGAGACTCGCAGCTGCTTCTTCATGCCGGGGAGGCATGGATCCCCAAAGGTGGCCTTGTCAGCAGCCATGGTGCAGTTCCCCTTGCGGTGGCACTTCTTGGAGACCTTGCGCAGAGCATCTGGAGCCACACACTCTGCAGAGACATGAGGCATGGACCTGTGGGCAGAGCTGCCTGTCTCTCCCTGCTGGGCATCAGCCAGCTGAGGCCATGGGACACAGGTGCAGCCCAGTGGTGGACTTGTGCCATACTCTCTGCATGGTTCTTGTCCCATTTCTGTCTCAAACCATTCTGGCATACCTATATGGGGTCCTCCAGCGTTCAAGGCATCACACTCTGGTTTGCCCCGCAGGAATCGTCCATAACTTGCAGAATAAATGGCCAGGATGGATTTTGGTCGACACTGAAGCCTAAGCTTGTCATTCTCACACACGGTCTTGACCCGATGGTTCCCTGGGGAGTGACATCGCAGAGTGTCCCAATGCATCCTGAATCACCTGCAGCCCCTCTCTTAGGCCAAGGGGAGGGTTGAAAGAGGGCTGCAAGGTACAGGAGTAGCCATGCTCTCCTTCCTGCCCCTTTCTGAGCAGCTGAGGTCAGGAAGAGCCCATGCAGTGTTGCCTAGACTGTACTCCACCTCACCTGGCCGGCACTTGTAGGAAGCGATGAGATACTTGTGTGTCCCAGGGCATGGGTCTGGCCCAAAGACCTGGCTGTGCACTGAGAACTGGCACCACTGCTGGTCCTGGCACTCAGCCAGCAGCTTCTGGAGAGCAGAGTGGAACAGGTGTGAGTTGGGTGAGAAGTCCTGAGGCTGTTCTCACCTCCTGTCCCTCAGTGCCATCACCAGGCTCAGGGAAATGGCCTCTCACTCCACAGAAGTGTCCCACAGCTGCTCCTGCCCACCCCTGATGCAGACATGCCAATTCCAGTGCCCGTTCCCGAACCAGTTCCTCCCCTGCACCCACAGCGAGCTGTGTGCCAGCACAGGTCTGCTGCTATCTGTGCTGCCATGCCGGTACCACACCTCGCCACGCGTCTCCAGCACCTGCGCAGGTGCGCGCTGACACGGCCCCGCGCGCGCCCCCGCGGTCCGTGCAATGTCCCCGCGCGGCCACGAGGGGGGGACGGGGGCTCGCCCAGGGGGCCGCGGCCGCTCTCCGCTCCGGCACACGCGGCCAGCCCGCGGGTGGCCACGCCGCGCCCTCGGCTCTGCTCCGGCAGGAGCCTCTGGGTAGCCCGGCCTCGGGTGGCTGTGGGACTCCCTGCCCCTGTGTCCCCCTCTTTGCCCTCGCAAGTCCCACAGCAGTGGCTCCGCAGCGGAGCAGAGGCTGCCGGCAGCAGGGAGCAGTTCACTCCCTTGCTGCCGCCTCGTGACTCAGGCCCGGGGATCCCGGCACCCAAAATGGAGCCCCTTCTCATCTCTCCTTCCTCTCTTCTGTCCCTGTCCGTCCTGCCCAGCTCAGGACTGAGCCTCCCCTTGGTCTTCACTGCCTGCCAGCAGGGAAATTCACTAAGGAAACACAAGCAATCTCTCTTCCCAGTTGCTGCTTGAACAGAGCTGAGCCTTGGCAGCAGCTCTGCTCTCTGCCCTCCAGACATCCCTGCTCCTTAAGCAGCAGTGGGTATCCCAGCCCTGTGCCAGCATGGCCACCCCACTGTTCACCCAGTATGAACCCAAGCTACACAGACCTGCTCTCAGACCTGCCCTTCAGTTTCCAAGCACCTGTGCCAGGCCATACTCTCCATCCTGCAGGGAGGGGGACCCTGACCTGTGTTTGCAGGGTGGTTCTTGGGGCCAGCCTGGTGCCATGCCAGCGTGGTCTGGCTTGGTGCTTGCATAGCTTCTGGAACAAGCTCCTGCTTCCCCCAGGAGGGAAAGTACAGCTGGAGCAGGACCAGGCAGGAAAGCCCCGTGAGGTCCTAAGCAAGGTACTGGCTCCTCAGATCTTTTTCTTCTTCTCCAGCTCATTCTCTTTTCCTGCAGGCAGCTGCAGTCACTGGCTTTGCTTCAGGTTTGCCCCAGCCCTAGCAAGGAGCTGGAACAGGGTCTTAGAAAAGCAGCACATGCAATGATGTCCCCCATTGAGGGGCCAGGCATCAACTCTGGGGAGGTTCCATCCCTTTTCTTCTGTCAGCCTCTGCTTTCCTACCCTTTCTCTGCACTGACTGCTGCCATCAAACAAGCACCCCTTTGGTCCGCTTCATTAATCCACTCCCTGGGACCTGCCAGTAGGGATGGGTGCTGCTTCTGGCTGGGGAAGAGCCAAGCTCTATGCTAACCCCAGGGGATGCAGCCGCAGGGGTGAGCGCAGCATCTCGTGAGGTCCTGTCTCATTTCATTAGCCCAACACCCTGGCTACGGCACTGCCCCTCTCCCAGAAGCCAGCCCCAGCTGCCAGGGCTTTCTCCAAGTCTGCTGCTTCCTGTGGGATTGCTCCAAAAGCCAGTTCAGGACACAGCATTGCCTCCTGCCAGGCTCCACTCTGGGACGCATGGCAGAACATCTCTTCCACCCTTATCTTCCAAAAATAGTCTGGGAAAAGGGCCCCACAGTGAATCGCAGATCATACAAAACTGTGAGGAGCTGTTGACTCCCTCGAAGGCAGGGAGGCGCCACAGAGAGACCTCGACAAATTAGAGGACTGGGCAATCACCAACCATAGGAAGTTCAACAAGGGAAAGTGCTGGATTCTGCACCTGGGATGGGGCAACCCTGGGTGCATGGACAAACTGGGGAATTTGATGTTGGAAAGCAGTGCTGCAGCAAGGGACCTGAGGGTCCTGGTCGACAAAAAGCTGACTATAAGTCAGCAGTGCCCCTGGCAGCCAGGAGGGCCAACCATGTCCTAGGGGGCATCAGGCTCAGCCAGGCCAGTGAGGGGATTGTACAGCTCTGCTCTGCAGTGGGGCAGCCTCACCTTGAATATTGTGTGCAGTTTTGGTCACCACAATATAAGAAAGATATTAAACTACTAGACAGCATCCAAAGGAGGGCAACAAATATGGTGAAGGGCCTTGAGGGGAAGCCTTATGAGGACTGGCTGAGGACACTTGGTCTGTTCAGCCTGGAGGAGTCTGAGGGGGACCTCATTTCAGTCTACAGCTTCCTCATGAAGGGAAGAGAAGGGGCAGGCACTGACCTCTCCTCTGTGGTGACCAGTGACAGGACCTGAGGGAATGGGCTGAAGTTGTGTCAGGGCAGGTTTAGGCTGGATATTAAAAAAAGGTTCCTCTCACAGAGGGTGGTTGGGAACAGGCTCCCCAAAGAAGTGGTCTCAGCACCAAGCCTAACAGAGTTCAAGAAGCATTTGTGAGTCTTTGATTCTGTGATTCTGTAATCCTGATGCTGATGAAAACCTCCTCGGGGCATGGGGAGGCTGCATTGCCTGCAGCCCCCCAGCCCAAGCAGGCAGCTCAGCGATGTGGAGACAGAGGGGTGTGCAGCCTGGCCCCCGGGATCCCTCCCTTACCAGGTGGGCAGTGGCAGACGTGCATTCGGTGCTCTCCTGGGAGGCATTGCCGGGGCTGGGGCAGAGGTTGGCGCTGGGCACACGACGCCCATAGAAGGCACCGAGGATGCTGATGGTGGTTTTGCGAGGGCAGACGATGAGGAGCTGCTCTCCATCGCAGGTGTGGGCAGTGTGGTTCCTCAGCACCTTGCGCAGGTACCCTGGAAGAGGAAAGCAGGGGAGGCATTGTCCAGAGGAGACACCAGGGCCACGGCAGTGGTGGCACTTGGGCACCCAAGTCCTGGTGGCAATGAGGATGTCTTGAGATGAGGCACTTATGGGGTGAACAGGATCAGAGCAGGACAGCAGCAGAGAAGATGGGCTTGTAGCAAACCTTGCATACAGCATTGCTACCAAGAGCCTGGAAAGCAGCACAGAATAGTTGAGCTGGTTAGCAACAGGACAGGAAAGCTGGAGGCAGTACAGCACGTCAGAGAAGATGGGGAAATCCCATAAGGAGTTGTCAAGTGTTTAGAGAAAATCAGGTTTGTTATGGAGCCATAGAGGGGAGAGAACAAAGGTGAGTCAGAGATGGTCCCCCAGTGATGATCCCTGGAGTCAGAGTGAGGAGGATGCGCTCTGTCACAAGTCTGTCACAAGCTGAGCCATGAGCCAGATGAGAGAAGGGTCCAGGGGCTGCTGCAGGCTCCCACAGCTGGCTGGGTCAGCATGGATGAGTGTGAGCCACAAAGTCATCGCCTGAGCCCAGCTGGCCTCAGGTCTCTGCTGAAGAAGCCCAGTGTATTGGTGCAAACCATGCGTGGCCCACAACCCTTTCAATGGGTGCTGGCCCTTCCCTCCTTGAATTCCCATCACAGAATGCTTCTCTCTTTCAATCCTGCCTACTTTGTGTCCCAAACTACTGCCCCTGTTGTTTTCCCTACAGGGGACAGCAAAGTGGGACTGCCCTGGCTGACCTCTCCAAGGGCTTAATGTTCAGTGTTGCCTCCAGTTGGCACTGGCTGTACTGGGTGGGCAAGGAAGCTGTTTTAGTAACAGCTCTTCAAGCTGCCAGGTGCTCTGAGCAGGTACCAGTTGCTGGAGAAGGCTGAGAAAGCAAGAAAAGCTGTCAAAATGTGATGTGTAGGCCCTGAATGAAGCGGTTTGCATCTTTGAATAAAATAAAAGCAAAAGGAAAGCATAATTTTGAGGCTTGGGAGATGGGGACAGGGCAACATAGGGCTTCTGAGCGTATCACAGACCCCAATCTCCAGCTGTGGGGTCTTTGGAAGAAACTTGCATCTCAGACCCAAGCCAGTGCTGGGGCCCAGGGCAGGACATGTACCCTGTTCCCCAACCCCCAGTGTGTCAAACTCTCCTGAACCAGGACAAGAAGGTGAGAGCACCAGCTCCCCCCGCCTTCTCCACAAACTGGTGCCAGGCTCAGCAGCACAAAGGGCCCCTTTCACCTCCAGTGCTGCCACTAACCCTTTGGCATCTGCAGTCAGCATCCCTCCCTGGGAGGTCAGCAGATGCAGCTGGGAGCTGCCTCCAGCCCGGAGTTAATCTCTCCCTTGGCATTATCACTCGCAAGCTGGGATGAGCAAGTGGGTGGCCACAGTATCCCAGAAGCAAGCCCTTGATTGCTTCTCTGCATGCTGGAGGAGAGAGGAAAGGAGAGGTAGAGGAGGGTAGATGGCAGTAGACAAGGTGTTCTAGCCAGGTCAAAGCTCCAGTGCAATGCAAAGATGCTCTTTGAATGGCACAGAGCTGGATCAGCCCCTTGGGGTGCAGTGCCCACGAAGAGGGGACAGAACAAACCCTGTCCTGTCCCTCTCCTCTGGTTGCCCCATATCATTGGATGCTGGGGGCTGTGAGGGGCACAGGACCCTTCCCAGGCTGCCAGCCCCCATCCCCTTCATCCCCTGCAGCAGCCATTCACCTGGCAGCAGTCAGGCTGTCCTGAGGTTTCAGAGCCACCCTGGCCTTGACTTCTGCCTGGCACTGACTCCAAACCCACCTGCCCATACCTGACACTGCTGGATGTAGGGCTGCTTAAATCCTCCACTGCTGGGCAGCCCTGGATGCAGAGAGCTCAGCCAAATCCTGAGGATGACAGGGAACTCCGGGGAGAAATAGGAGAAGAAATGGATTTCCCCAAATCCAGCCTTGAGGCAGGCACCCTGTTCTGCTGTCATGCCGGCTGGCAGCACCAGTGGTTTGTATTTTAAAACTGAGGCTCGAACACTGCCGTGGGAGCAGAGGTTTCTCCATCACACTATTTTGGGCCAGTGAGCAATTGTGAAGATGTTTCTTTGGGTGGAGCCATGTCAAGGAGGTTGTAGGCAGACTTTGTGAGTGATTCGTGCCAGTGCAGCTGACTCAGTCTCCGATGCTGTGGTTGTGCCGTTAGCTCTGCCCAGATGAAATCACATCCTCCTCACCGCAGCCTGCCCTGCAGAATCAGGCTTTCACCCACCTGGGCCCAGCTGAGCAGAGGGAAAGTGTGCATGGCTGCTCCCAGATGATCCCTGGGGAATGGCTGGTGCCCAGCCTGCCTGCACCTGTCCTGACTGTTCAGAGAGCTGGGGCACAAGGGATCCTGAATTTCTGCCTTGCCTACATCTATAAGGCTCACCAGCATGGCCCTGGGGAGAGCCTCTGGCCCTTGCTGTGTCTCGTGTCAGGGCATCTTGCAGCACCCCTACTCACGAGTGGCTCCAGCTGGGGCACAGCCACCAGCTCCGTCCAGAGACCAGGTACAGCTTCAGCCCAACACTTCCCTCCCCTTCTCAGAACAGGGAAGGCTGGCAGGGCAGCCCTGGGTATTCCTTCAGCTCTACATGCTGCCCAGCACTGAGGACATGAGCACTGTGGCTGGGGGGGACGCTCAGCAAAGCTCAGGGACTAGCTTGATATTTGTTTCTTTGCATTTCTGCCTCCAAACTGTCTGTGGGAGCACAGCAGAGCTGGGGAGCCACTCTCACACACACACCAAGGCTGTGGGATGTGTGCAGTGTGTTTTCAGAGAACAGCCCTGTGTGGGGATAAAGAAATCCCAGCGTTTTGGGGAAACTCACTCTGGTCTGCCATGGTTTATACCTCACTTGTCCCTACCCCACCAACCTGCTGTCACGTTGCCCTCCCATCATACCAGCGCAATCCTCAGCATCCCCCTCCTCCCTGCCTTCACCCTGACTCACCGGACAGCTCCGGGCTGGCCTCCAGACGCACAGCGAGGCAGAGGAGGACCATGGTTACTGCTGGCCGGACCAGTCCAGCCATGGCACAGCCACTGTGCCCCACCCGGCAGCCTGTACCAGCCGGGGCCTCGGCAGCGGGTGGTGCCCGGGGGGCTGGCACTGCGCGGGGACAATGGCTCGCTTCTCTGCCCTGCCAAAGTCCCGAGGCTGGGCGGGCACATGTGCACTCACTCTTAGACTGCTGCCCAGGGCCAGAGGCTGCTCGCGACAGCTGGGTCACTCTCAGCACAGGAACGCTTCTCCCAGGACACCCTGTTATGGGTGAGCCATGCCTTGGTATGCCATTGCTGGCAGAGAAACTGGCAGCCACTTTCCTCCCACCTCTGTTCCCCCTGGGCAGAGGAACAAGGCTTGGCAAGGTTTCCAAAGTGCTCCCAGCTTTCTCCCAGACACGGTGAGGCAGAAATCCAGATACATATGTGCTGTAATCTCAATCTCAGCAAATGTCCGGCCATTCACTCTGTGAGGAGGAAGGGAAAGGCTCCCTGAACTGCCTCCCAGGCAGCTGTTCCTGCAGAAAAGACAAACACCCTTCCTGCACCCAACACTGTGGGAAGGGACCTCTTTGCTGCCATGCTTCTGCCCCACACCCTCTGTGGGGTGACGTATTGGGCACCCCGGCACCTCGCGAGGAAGGCACCATGTCATACTTAGCCTCCCACCTGCAGGACTTGAATCCCTGCCTGCTGCTTCAGCTAGAGGGAAATGCCATGGGCTGGAGCTGCTGGCTCTGCACCCAGCTGAGATCAGCAGAGACAGCAGCAGCTGGCAGTGCCAGGAGCCATCACAGCTCCCAGAGGCTCTGCATTGCCCAGGCAGGGGCAGCTCGGGAGGCTGTGGCAGCAGCGGCGACTGGCACACATCAGCTGGGGGTCCACAGTGGGAGCTCGGTGATGGGTGTTGAGCTCGTGATGAGGGTGCTGCCATGGTCCTGTGGGGCACTCACAGTGCCATCAATACATACCTCTTGACCATGAGAGTCAGTGTCCTGTCCCACTGAGTAGAGTTCCAAGTTCTCCCAAAGTTTTGATGGGGCAGAAAAGAAATGCCCCCCATCTCCCCACCCCTGCAGCCCCCAGTGTTAGCACCGCTCTGGGCTGTGTAGCAGGACCAGGAGAAACGTCTCTGTTGGGGTGCCTCCTCCAGGCATCTGCAAAATCACTTCCCATCCTAACTGCCTTGGGGGCGGATTGCTGTCTGATCAGGNTGGGGGATCCCCATTTTGTGCAATGGTACCAGCTATGTGGTCTGGGGGTGTGAGACAGGTCTTGCCTAAGAGTTAAGCCCGTGTATGCTGGGAAGCTGTCTCTGCGTTCTCTGCAGCTAGGGTGATCTGGCAGCAAACAGTTCCCTCCCATCCTGGGGAGGAAAGCAAGCTGTTCATCCTTCCTGCGAAACAGCCCAGTTCCAGGAATGGGGCCCTGCTGAAGGTCAGTCCTGAAGACATCCCATCCCACCATCCTGCCAAGCGCCATGCAGTTGGGCAGCTGCCAGGGGCACTCTGGGGTTCCCCACTGCTCCCTGGCATGCTTCAGCATCTTTTATCTCCTGCCTTAGCTGTTTTGCAATCCTTCCCACCCAAGGGCTGTGCCCCAGCTTCAGAAAGTCAGTGACAGGTGACCAGGCTGCTCCACTCAGCTTCCCTGAGCACTTGCCCTGCACAGGCCAGCTCCTTGCAGCGAGAGGTGCTCAGAGGAGCCCACGCAGGGAATCCCCCGAGGGTGGTGGGCTGGGAGAGGAGCTGTACCCTTCCTCCAGGCAGCTGCCTGTCATAATGCAGCCCCAGGAGGCAGCAGGAAAGCCAGCCAGGTTCACCCCAAATTAATAAAGAAGCCCTGGGGCACTGGACATCGGCATGAGGGTGGGAGAGTGGCAAAGGGCCAAGACTGGAGCAGCGGGAGGAGCAACAGGCAGGACACTTCCTCTATAAACCCCTGCTCCCGGCTGGGAAGGGATAGCAGCAGTGCTTTGGACACCAGAGGTGCTGGGGATGCCAGCCCACTGCTCAGAGGCACTGGAGGAGCACCTGGGTGGCTGCGATAGACTGGAAGGGGACTCTGAATGTGACCAGATAGACCCATGCTGAGTCACGTCTGAGAGGCCCTGCAGCTTCCTCCCCTTGCTGGCGGGTCTTGGCGCACACCCCATTGCTCCTCCCTTCTTCAAAAGGAAGGAAAGTGTGCGCTCCAGCCCTCTGCAGAGTAAGAGCAGCCAAGAGGCCCAAGCAACCAGCCCTCTGAAAGCCTTCCCCCATCAGAGCTCTGCAGGGCACAGATCGACTCACCACAACAGTGTGTGGCCAGGGGTCCCTCCCCACACTGCCGGGATGGACAGTCGGCAGCACACCACCACCAAGGAGCCTGAGATCGAGCTGTTTGTGAAGGTGGGTCTCGGGGTGGGGGCGGTGACTCTTTGGCTCACTCTCACCAAGATCCAGCTGGGTGCAGGTGGTGGAAATTCATGGGTGTCTTCATGTTCTGTGAGGCTGGAGATGGGTACCAAATTCAGTGTCACTCACCACAAAGGCTGGCTAAGTGGCCCAAATGGGGGGACCACGCGGTGGTGTGGGGACTGTGGGGTGTCATGCCCAGCAGTCCGAAAGATGCCCCGGTCTCTTGATGGTTGTGCACCCTGGAGAAATAGCACTGCTGGCAGCAGCATGATGAAGGAGTGGGAACACACATGCCTCTCAAAACCCGGATAAGACAAGCCCCAGCCTGGGAACAGCAAGCAGGAGGGGTGAGAGCAGCTACTCAGCTTCTGCTGAGAGCAGGGTTATGAAATGAGCATGGACGGCTTGGGGAGCTGGTGTGGGAGTCCACGTGTGGGCGAGATGGGGCGGCATCACAGAGCGGTGTTCGCTGGAAATGGTTTCTGTTTTTTTCTCTGTTAAGCAATTTTCTGAACATTTTCCTTGGAATATTTTAACACTCAAGTTCAAAAGACCTGCAGCAGCCATGGGCGGTGCAAAAAGAGAGGAGACAAAGCTGGTGGCTGGTAACTGTCCACAGCAATGCCAGGGGGCCCTGGGATGTGCTGTCAATTGACAGTGACTGGGGGAGATGCCTCTCTGTGCCACCTCATCGAGGTTTTAAGGATGGTTTCTCTGTAGCCACTCAGGTCCATGGGCTTCATTCCTCTCCTCCTGCAGCAGTTCAGCACCCAAAAGGACCAGGTCAGAGGCACTGGCATCCCTGGCACAGGCACCCAGCAGTTCTAGACACTGAGCGGTGCCTTCCTTGCATAGTAGTTGGACATACATGCTAGAATGGATTATCTGAGCCTTCCCAGGAGAGACCTCTCTCATCTCCTTGCCAAAATTGTAGCCACAGCACTTCTTGCTGGACATTGAGCTTGGCTGAGCTAAATCTGGACAAGTGTATTCTTGGTAAAAGTAATCTGAGTCTTGAATTCTCTGCTTAACATGTCTCCCTGGGATGGCTGGAAAAGAAGACATCACATGAGGTGACTGCAACAGCAGCGGCACATTCTAGGGGGTTTTCAGAGGGAAGTGAAACAGAAAACCAGCAGCATCGTCAGGATTTCCCCTGTGCTGTAATTTAGCGTGAAAAAACCCTCCTGGCTTGTCTGTTCTCAGAAAAGTTGATGCTGTGCCTCCCCTTCCCAGCACTCAGGACTCAGCTTTACCAAAGATGCAGTGGCTCTAGCTGCTGACAGGCACCTTCTTGTGCCATCAGCACCTCCCTGGGCAGGGAACAGCTGGGGGAAGCTGGTACTCCCACAAGCGCCTACTGGCACAGCATGGCATGGCATGGCACCCAGCCTGACTTTCACTCTGGCAAATGCTGGATTTACCATGGTGAGGATGGACAGGGTTCTCTTCCTGGAGAAGCCGAGCACTCCAGACTCCACAGGTTTTTGCGCATCGGTGGTGACTCGTAGCACCTACCTCCAGCCCAGGAGACCCACGCACAGGTCTCTGCCTCCTCAGCCACCCTGTCTTTGGGTCCCCAAAGAGGTTGAGCTCTGGAGCCACGTCCAGCTGCCCACCCTGGAGGTTTTTGCTGCTACTCGACTCTGCCAGATCCTCTTAAATCTCATCACCCTCCTGCTTAGCCTCTGGACTTCAGCTCACTGTCAGATATCAAGGCTTAGCGCAGAGCTGTCCCACCGAGGCTGATGTCCCACCACACACTGCTCCATGAGAGCAGCATCCCTCTGTGACAGGGCTGGCATGAGCTGTGCTGCTCCTCCCTGCCAGGGCAGGGTGGCCACATGAGCTGGAGCACCACGGTCCACGTGCAGCTTAGGAACCCGTTAATTCTCTTAAAGAAGCTGAGTTTCCTGTGAGCCATTTTACCTCTTACCACAGCACAACTTCCCTCTCACAGCAGCATCTCAGCCAGTTTTTGTGAGCGGGGGGACCTGCCACATTCCTCTTGCCAAACTCCTCATAGGGCGTTTCAGTCGTTTTGGAAAAGGATATTTCCAGCTGCTACATAGCAAGGAAATGTGCTTCACTCTGCCTGTGGCTGTGCTCATGCAGAGGGGTTGAAAGGGGCTCCTTTAGCAGCTGACAGCCATCTCTGCTTCCTCCCAATGCCGTGTGGGATGCCAGCACAAATTCTCTTCGACACAACCTTCCTGCACCCAGCCTGGCGCAGGCTGCTGGGTGGTTCTTGGCCTGGGGACACTGTGCCTGGGTTCGTTAAACACACATGAGACCGGAGGCAGACATGAACAGCACATGAAAACAAACTGCTCTTTTCCTGGCAAACATGAGCTCATTTCCCTTCTCCCACCCTCTCCAGCCTGGCCTCCTGGCCAAGCGGACTCTCCCTTCCTCTCACCCTCCACCTTCTCCCGCTGCCTCCTTCTCCACTTCCTCCTGGCTTTATCTCACATTTCTGGGAAGGATCTGACCCCTGGCATCCTGAGTATGCTCTTATGTTCTTTCCAGTGGCCCTCAGGGCTATGGCTCAGGGCAGGTCCTACAGCTGAGCCCCCTGGAGCCGGGAGGGGCTCCCTGCAGCATGCTCTGCCCAGTGGCTCTCCAGCTCCGGGCATCCTGTCTGTGAAAGGGTTAAATCCTCTTTTTTTTTTTTTTTTGCTTTCCTGGCAGGCTGGTCTGGATGGAGAAAACATCGGAAACTGCCCCTTCTGCCAGCGCCTCTTCATGGTGCTCTGGCTCAAAGGGGTCAAGTTCAATGTCACCACGGTGGACATGACCAGGTGAGGCCCTGGGCCAGCAATGGGGTGAGACGTGCCCTGCTCAGCTCCCCTCTCAGCACTTCTTCGCCCTGCCCGCTCTGTAGCCAGTGTGTCACTGCACAGGGACAATCGCTGCCCGCAAACTGCCCACCTTACGTGGGGTGCAAGTGTGGGCCAGCATGGACTTGGGCCACCGGCCAGTGTGTGTGGCCCAGGGGCTCCCTGTCCTGCTGAGTGTGAGGATGACTTGAAGGCACCACAGGGCAGATCCAGAGGCTGGGGAGCACTTGTCAGCTCCCCAAAGCTAGCAGAGCTGGGAATGCTCCTGGTCCTGTGCCCCCTCCCACCCCCCACCTCTGCTGTAGCCACTTTCCTCGGGGGCTGGTGGAGGCAGATGTGCTACAGGCTCTGAGCCAACTTGTTTTCTCTGCTCCAGGAAACCTGAAGAGTTGAAAGATTTAGCACCGGGCACCAACCCACCCTTCTTGCTGTTCAACAAGGAGCTGAAAACAGACTTCATCAAGATTGAGGAGTTCCTGGAGCAGACCCTGTGTCCACCCACGTAATTGCAAACTCACTCCTTCCCCATTTTGGGGCCCGTCACAGTGTTGCCCAGGGCTTGGCAGATTGGGAAACTGGGGCGGGGTGCCAGGAGGTGCCCCAGGGCAGCCCAGGCAGGGGGTTCCCCCCCCCAGCCCCCCAAACTCTGCTCTGCGGGGCAGGGCCTTTGATGCTGAGGGCTGGGTCCACTGGGGAGGGCATGGGGACCACAGGAATGGAAAACAATGGGATGAAATGCACCAGCTATTGCGCCCCAACTCTGGGGGCAGACGGGGAATGTGGAGAGGTCCCTGCAGGGCCCCTGGCATGGCTGGGTTTGCCACTGGCTGTGGCAGCAGGTGTTGAGGTAGAGGGGGAATGCGAGACCTCTGTGCTTGTTTATATTCAGTGCACTCAGCTGAGTGAAAGCAAATGCCCTCGCTTGACTGCAGCAATGCAGGTGGCCCATAGGGCTGCTGGGGGGGTGGTCTTCCCTGAGCTCACTGGGGAGACCCCAAGCCAGCCTCCCCTGTGCCCTGTGTGGCTGCAACGCCCCTGCCACTGCTGCAGAAGAGGAAGCTCAAATGCATTTGTCACCCGCCTCCTTGAATGTGTCTGCCCTTGCAGCACACCCCGGGACACGTCAGCAAACAGAAGACAGTTCCTGAGGAAGTCATGGGAGCTTCTGGCTTCCTGAGACCCCTCTGTGCCAATGTGCATCCTCTGGGCTGGGCCAGAACTGCCTGCAGGCAGAGCTCTGCTCTGGGGCTCCACTGCCACCAGTGTCCCCAAACAGTGGAGTTTCTGCCCTGAGACTGTCTCCTGGCAAGCACCCACGATAGAAGACACAGCTCACAGGGTGGCAGCTGCAGTAATTCACATCATCATGATTCTCCCACAGCCAGCTGAACATCCCCTGCATCCTCCAGTACCAGCCCTGGGCTCTACGGCCAGGACGCTGCTGCATCCCTGTTCCATCCTTGCCTGCACTGACATAAGTATCTTTTTCAAGGTATCCACACCTGAGCCCCAAGTACAAGGAGTCCTTCGATGTGGGCAGTGACATCTTTGCCAAGTTCTCGGCATACATCAAGAACCCACGCAAAGAAGCAAATATCAGTAAGGATTGTGGGTTGCTGGACTCTAGTCAACCATGCTGCAGCAGGAGAAATGCTTTTGTCTGCAGGCAAATCCTGCCATCAGGTTAAGGTTCCTGCTGCCTGCCTCACCAAAGCCTCCTTGGGAAGCGGAGGGGCAGAGGGGAAGGATAAAGGCAGTTCTCTGCTCCCTCCACAGGGATAACAGCAGAGCATGGGGCGATGCTGCTGTAGTCCCCTGAGAACAGAAACTGGCCAGGGTTAATGTTGTGTCCCTGAGGGCTTTCTCCTTCTCTGCAAAGTGTGTGGGAGGCTCAGCCAGCCCAGCACAGCCTGAAGCTTGCCTGGGAGCCCAGGGCACCCACTCACTACTCTCGGTTTCCTGCCCTCACAGATTTTGAGAAGGCCCTGCTGCGGGAGTTTCAGCGCCTGGATGTCTACCTGAATACTCCTCTCCCAGAGGAGATTGACCAGGACAGTGTGGAGGACATTGCCATCTCCAAGCGGAAATTCCTGGATGGAGACCATCTGACTCTGGCTGATTGCAACCTCCTGCCCAAATTGCATATCATCAAGGTAATGGCACCGGCCCCCACGGCCAAGGTAGGAGGGCACCTGCTCCAAGAGGTGTGGACAGGGAGTCCCCCTGCCAAAGCCAGAGAGTGAGTCTAGCCCAGGTCTCGGAAGTTTCAGCCTCCTCCTCCTTCACTCTCCTCTAGATTGCAGCCAAAAAGTACCGTGACTTCGAGATCCCAGAGGACATGACAGGTGTCTGGCGCTACCTCAACAATGCCTATGCCTGTGATGAGTTCAATCACACCTGTCCTGCAGATGAGGAGATTGAGCACACGTATGCCAGCGTTGCCAGGAAGATGACCTAACCACAGGGTGGGGTGGGCTGGCAGCATTGCCCTGGCTGAGCCCTCCAACTCTGCAGTCCTGACACAACCAAAACCAGCCACCAGCAACCAGCTGGAGAGACTGGAGAGGGTTTACAGCATCACTAGCTCCTGCCTTTCAGAAACAGCACCTTGCTTCACAGCCCCTGCCACTGCCTCCTCCTTCCGTGCCGCTGGCTGCAGCCCCTGGGCACCATCAGTGCTGACCACATGTACACACTGCTCCCATCCGGATGTAGCTGCATCCCTACTCCCCGAAAACATATCTCACAGCCTAAGTTTCATTGGAAAAGCTGAGCACTAGCCTCCTGCAGTGATGCTTTTGTGGAAGAGATGAGACCCCCAAATGGCTAGGCCAGCCCAGCCTCCCCAGCTCCATCTGTCAGCCCTGTGTGGTCCCAGCCATCCTGTGCTTGTCCTGGGATCCCCGTGCTTCCCCTGGGCTGGAGCTGTTTACATTGCCTGTTGCCAACCTGCTCAGCACCTGGGGCTGGCATTTGGGCAGCTCTCTCTTCCAAGGCATCAGCTCCCTCTGAAGATACGGAAAGGCTCTGCCCTGGCAGCTCATTGCAGTGAAAACTTGTGCTCACTGTCAAGGGCTGCGACGTGGGTCTGACTCCCCACAGGACATGGGGGCAGGTGGGTGCTGGGGGCGATGTCTGGTGCAACAGTGCCAGGACCAGCTATGGGAGGAAACAAAGGGTCAGGGGACCTGCAGAGGGCCTGAGGATGAAGGGCTGAGGATCAGGGCACCCCTCCCGCGATCACCAGTGCCCAGGGCCATGTGCTGCTGGCTGCAAGGTCCCGGGTGGCTCCTCCCAGCTCAGAAGCGTCTGTGCCTTGCAGGACCCTGCAGAGTGTGCAGCTATGCTCTAGCTCCATACCCCTCTAGTCCCCACTAACACTTTTGGCACCTGAGGCTGGGAGCAGCCACAGGGTAGGGCACACGTTTAGTTTCCAGACTGGAAAGCCCAGGAGAACAGACAGCAGCTGCTTGGCAAAGCGCTGCGTCTGGGGAATGGTGTGGGCAGATCTGATGCCTCTTGGCTCAGCATACCTTCATGTCCTGTGTTGCTGACACGAGGCATCAAAGCTGCTCTGCACAGCCACGACATCCCGTGTTCCCCCTCTGACACCTCCAGCTCCCCCAGGACTCCCACCAGAGCTTGAGAATTCGGCCAGCCCTCCCTAACCAGCCCCAGGGCAAATCGATACTGTACAGTGGGTGCGGTGGGTTCTGTGGGAACTGAAGCGAGCAGAGCCCCCTCGGCCCTCACTGCCACTTTCCTCTTTGCACTGAAGGCGTGTCCTCGCAAGCCTGCCTCAGATAGCGCTGGGTTTGGGGACTGGGATTGTTATTAATGGGTTTGAGTGTGTTGGTTTTTTTAAACTAAGAGCAGCAATAAACTATATTTTAATATGCCTTTCTGGTGTGCTGTCAGCCAGGTGCCAAGGCTGCTGGCGTAGAGGGTGCTGTGGATTGGAGGGGGCTTTCCTGCAGTGGAAACTCCTCTGAGATTTAGCAGAAGTGAAGCTGTAGCCCCAGTCTCTGCTAGCCTGGATCACTGGCTCATAGTCGTGTCCTGGTGCCTGGGGCTGTTCCTCCCTGGAGGCAGGACTTGGCACTTCTCCTTGCTGATCAGTGCAAGGTCTGGCTTTTCAGAAGCTCTGCTGTTCACTGTGGCTGTGTTTTGTCAGGGGAAGTGCTGTTGAAGGCTGGGCACATTAACCCTGACTTCGGTGGGGTTTGGAGGTTAATCAGAAGAGAACATGAGGCCAAGGTTTGGACAGAACATGTGGATCTATGCCTCATTTTGCATGATCTTCCTCCCTGAGGGCTACCACGTGTCTTCTGCTCCTTTCACATCTCATGGCAGCACGAGGGCAGTGGCAAAACCTTTGGGCATCTAGGCATCCTACGTTGATTCTCAGTGCATGCTCCAGTCCCTGGAGACAGGACTCAGCCAGTGACAAGGCTTATCCTCTGCTGCCAAGAGCTTCCCTGCTGGAGCAGTATTTGACCTTGCTGGCATTTGGAGGAGCCTCTCCCCTTCATCCCAGAAGCTGTCCGTGCAATTCCCCCTCCTGGAAGACGTGTCTGTGAGCACCAGGTAGCTGATGTAATCCTAGACTCCTTGGCTGGGGTCATCCTGGGGACCCTCCTGGAGACATCCAGGCCAGCAAGTCCCTGCAGACTGGAGAGATCAGGGTGGGCTTCACAGAAACAGGAAAGTGGAGCAGTTCAGAGCAAGTGCTGGGGTCTGGGGAGTTTTGGCTCAGAGGTAAATACCCATCCTCTCTCTCTGGAAAAAAGACAGACAGTGATGGAGGCCTGTCCACCAGTGTCCCAAAGCACCATCCATGAGACAGGGTCATGAAAGATGGCCTTTCTGAGAGAACAGCACTGGGGCGGTGCCCACTCTTCCCAAAGCTGCAGGTACAGAGGCAGCCCCCAGCCACTTGCGGTGTCAGCTGGGACCTGGCCCAGCTCTCCTGTGTTGAGGTTTTTCCAATTCCCATTTGAGACCCTGTTTTTTTCCCTGACTTCAGTTTCAAGTTACCATGCTATCAGCCAACTGGATTTGCTTCTAATTACTTCTCTTCCCCTGGAAGGCTTTAATTCAGAGAAATCCAGCTGGAATGGGTCCCTCTGGTGACCTCAGCCAGGCCCTTCTTGCTGTGACTGCAGCTCATGCCCTACCTCACTGAGCACCACGTTTCCTGAGGGCAGTGGGGAAGTGACTGACAGGCACAAGAAGATTTAAGCTCTCAGGAGCTTAAAATCCTGAGGTGTTATTCATGGAGGAGAGGAGACAGGACAACTTGTTCTGTGCCTTTTCCTACCTGCACCGAGGCTGGGGCTCAGACAGGTTGAACAGTGCTTGCTTCATAGGTGCCATATGGAAAGTCCCTCTGAAGTCTTGGCATTAGATCCATGTTTCTCAGCCTCTTGTGTCCTCTCATCTTGTGGGGTGGGACATCACACTGGGACTTTCTTGAGGAAGATGGGACAGGATGCTGAGCAGCCTGAGCATCTATTTTTTAATCACGAGGCTGACTGTGACCCTGCTGACTACGAAACAGAGGCTCTCATTTCTCATGGAGTGGTTGAAGGTGCATTATCCAGAGATCATTGATTACCTCTGTTTGCCAGTCCCCATCTGTCAGGCATGGCTATGACTAGGAAAGAGCTGAGATGAGGCTGTCATCCATTTCAAGTGGGCACGCCGCTCAGCTGGGACTTTTCTCCTAACAAAAATCTGTATCTAGGCTGTTTTCCATCCCCTGGAAAATAGAGGATGGAAAAACCCAGAATCCTGCCAGGTTTCATGTCACAGAATGAAAAATCGTTGAGACAGGCTCATCACATTTGCTGTGGTGCCATGAGGAGGAAGCACAGAACCCCCCCCAAACTCAGAGTGCATCGTGAACCAACACGCACGCAACTCGGAGGGCAGCTTGCTGGTCCTGTCTGTCACCAGGAGCGTGAATGATCCTAGGGGGCAGAGAGCTGCTGGAGCAGTGCCAGGAAGTGGGGCAGTGTTGAGCTGAGCTGCCGTTCCCGTAGGCTACAGGACCAGAAATCCCCTGACGTGCACCTGAAGGATGGGAAGCACAAGAACTGTCTGTATGTCACACACCGTGGGAAGAGCAGTGGTGAGCGGTGAGGCAGCTCCATCCAACACAGGGGAGGTTGTCCTGCGGAGTAAGGGGACCTGGTGACCGAGCTAGGTGGTGTGTGACTCTGTCAGGGTGCCCGCGGCACCTCCTGGGTGCAGACACTTGCCACGCGTCCCCAGGTGAGGGCACTGCCAGACCAGCATATGAAGTAGGACCAGTTTTGCTCTACAGTCCGCTGGGGTGACCTGGGCATCCCAGTCGCCCTGCTTGGGTCCCGATTCACTGAATTGCAGGAAAGCTCCTGCTTGGAGAGAAACCAACAGGTCTGAGCCAGCAAGTTCACCTCTCTGCAGCCTGTCAGCCCTGCAGCCCTCTTTGTGCACATCCTCCAAACACACCACACTCAGGCTCCGGCTTCTGGGGCTCTCACAGTCTCCACCCACATCCTGGTGGGCTTCCTGACCAAACCAAGCAGCTAAGACCACTGAGAAAGAGGTGCAGCAGGAGCCAGTGGCCTGGATGTTGCAGCTCAGACCTGTCAAACCACGAAGCCTTTTTGGGCTGAAGGATGGGGTCCAGCAGGACAGCTCCAATGCTGCTGCTCTGTGCTGCTTCAGGAACCCATCTGGAGCAACAGAGCCATCACAAAGGCACCTTGCACAGAGAGGCTGAGTGACAGGGCCTCAGTGAGGTCCCAGGTCTTTGCCACATACACAGATGTGCTGGACAGCGCTTGAGGTGGCTGTGAGGATTTGGGGTGGCTCTGGGCTGTCCCAGCAGGGCAGCTGCAGTGACAGGCAGGAGAGAGAGCAGACAGAGCAGGGTGGGCACAGGGGCAGAGCAGACCCTGCTCTTTGCAACTCTGCCTCCCATGGCTTTCAAAGGCAAATGGGGATGGTTCTGGGTACTGGCAGCCTGCAAAATATTAGAGCTTGATTTTCCCCCATCATTTCAGGGGCCACCACATCTCTCATGGTTGTCAGGCACAATGGTTCCCACTCAGTGACTGTGAAAGCCTCATTAGCCCTCAAAGAGCAATTTTCCACTGTGCACCACTTTCATAGGCTGGCAGCTCCGCTCTCTGAGAATTAGTAATAAGAAATACGCTCTTGCACAGTCCTAAACCTGCTGTTTCTAATAAAGAGCTTTTGCAGCTGCATCCCTCTTGTTGCTTTGATCTGGCACCAGCAGAATCTGAAAAAAACATGAAAAGAAGGCAGGAACAGCCGATTGATCGTGGTGAGTCAGAGCTTTCACCAGCCCCTGCACCAGTACCTGCAGGCACAGCGCTGTGCCATGGGCCTGAGGCCAGCACCAGAGATGGCATCTGACCTCTGAGATGATGGTGCTGTAGGGTGGGCTGAGTGCCTAAGGCCCAGTCGCTGGCTCAGCCCTTTCCAGGCTGTGGAGGGAGCACGGAATGCTAAGGGAGGACCCAGCTGTATGCACGTGACTGAGGCTGCAGCGGTGATGGAGGGACTGGTCCGGTGTCCTGCGCAGGTCCGTCCTCCAGCACAGTCCAGTCCTGTTCAGCACGTAACCCTGGCCAGGCAGACCAAAATGGGATCTAACTCAGACGCTCCACCCAGGCCCTGCACTGCGCATAGTGGTGACAGGTCTCTCTTGGGACGTGCTAGGACCTCAACCTGCAGCGAATGTTGCACTTTCTCTCTGTGGCTCTGCAGAAAACTGCATGCTGCTTGCACCTCCGAGGCAAAGCAGAAACCCCCTCTCGCATCCACTCGGAAACTTCAGCTGCTAAATACCATCTTGAAATGTCACAAGCCTTCTGTCTTTTTCCACTCCCCATGAACAACTCTTTCATATGAGTGGGAACATTCCAGCTGTTCAACCACCCCTGGGCCAGGGCAAGCCCCTGCTGCCAGTGAGTGACTGCCTGAATCACCCAAGGGGACCCCAGCACCCTTGTCCTGCCACAGACTCAGGAAAGAGCTGATCCTCTTCTGACCTGCAGAGACCTGGCCAGCTGTGATCAGAGCACCGGCGGTGCCCCGGCGCAAGCCCAGCACCCACAACACAGCAGCTGTGGGAGCCAGACCAGGAGCAATTGCACCGGTCCCATGTCCTGGCAAACCACCCAGGACTGGGCTGGAGCAGCGTGATGGATGCTCTGCTGGGCCTGGACAAGCTCCTGCCTGGGATATGGCTCCTGCCCAGAGTCTGTAGCACAAACAGTGGAGCAGCTCTGACTGACGCTCCTGCTGAGAGGTGCCTTGCAGGGACCATGCAGTGACCTTCCAGAGTGGCGTGGGGTTGGAGGCCCTGTAGGTTATGGGGATGAGGTAATTGATCAAAGAGGGCTCCAGGCATGTAGGGCTTGACCATGACCTTGAGGCAGATCAGAGACTGTGAGGGACAAAGGAGATGGCAACTGGAGACCAACTTCGTAGGCAGCAAAAAGTTAATGGGTAGCACATGTGTTCCTCAAGCAGCTCTTGGGACTGTCTCTTTCCTTCTTTTTTTCTGTTAATTCAGCTCAGTTTCTTCAATACCCCACATGTCCTCACATCGTTTGTGCGGGACTGACCTGGGCTGGATGCCAGGCACATCCCAAAGCTGCTCCATCACTCTCCCTACAAGGTCCCAAGCCCTGTTTACAAACCTGTTTCAGCTTGGGCTCCTTTCTCCATGGGGCCACAGGTCCTGCCTGCCAGAGCTTGCTCCAGCCATGAGCTTCCCATGGAGTCATGGCCTCCTTTGGGCGTCTGGTGCGGGGTCCTCTCCAGGCTGCAAGTGGATTTCTGCTCCCTCATGGACCCTTGTGGGCTACAGGGGTCAGCCTGCAGTACGAGGCAGGGATGGAACATGGCTCGGGTGTCCGGGGGGACTCACGGGGCTGGAACATGGCCCCGCGCTGCCCCAAAGGCACCCCAAGACTGGCAGCACCGTACCTCCATCCCCTCCACCAGCTGCCTGGACGCTAGACGCCAGTTTCTCACCTGTTCCCAGATCCAGAGTAATTCTTGTGAGTCCAGGAGCCTGGATTTGTCACCACATTTTGACTCCACACATCCCAGCCTGTGGCACAGCACAAGGAGGTTTCCCCTTGCCTCTGTGGCTTCAGGCACAGCCTCAAAACACATCCCGAGGGACAGCTGCAGGGCAGGGCTTCTCAGCCGTAAATCAGTGCTGGCAGCAGGAATAATAAATGTATCCCGTGGTGCTAAAAACCAGTCTTTACCCACAGGACAGCAAGACAGATTGTGGGTGCAATTTTCTGTGAGGAAAATTCCAAGTTTACCCAGTGCCATTCCCGACTGCTGTACGGGGAAGGGCCATTCTGGGTCTGTAGCACAGAAACAATGAATAGAGAAGCCAGTTTTCTATAATAAATTAGCGATATTTAAAAACAGCTCCAGCGGACAATCAGCATTTCCACAGAAGTAAAAAAACCCAACATTCTTCCATTAAAGAGCTTATAAATATATATGTATATATGAGTGTTACATACATTTGTACTAGTATAGGTACTGTACCATACATGCACACACACAGACAGATAAATAGATAAGAGTTTTGAGGGTTCCGCTTTGGTCCATGCTCCTTATGCTTTGTCTCAAGAGCACCAAACCCCCAGAATAAAGCTCTGGATCCCGCCCATCCTTGGCGGTCGTGCCCGGAATACGCCTCTGCCTGCCCGCGGGAGCCTGCCCCGGTCCCATCCCCAGCCCGGCACCAGCAGGTTGGGACAGGCAGGCGTCACGGCCGGGGAGCTCCAGGAGGAGCCCTGGGCTCTGCTGGGAGCTGGAGGGTGCCGGGGTGCCCCCACTTGTCCCTGCCGGCTGGGGCACGCGGCTCGTAGCCGGGGAAGGCAGCTGCCCGCGGGACGCTGCGGGGCGAGGGGGGCAGCCGGCAGGGGCTGGAGACACCTGGGTCTGCCTGCTCCGAGCAGCCGGGCTGCACGGCGCTGCCACCTGGCTCCGGCTCAGCCCCGCCGCCCAGCAGGGCTTGGGGAGCACAGAGGAGCTGCCCTCCCTCCTCCTCCGCACTGGCCGGGAGCTTCACGGAGCTGAGCCGGACCCAGTGCCCAGCCGTGCCCAGACTCTCCCGCAGGTACTCCTGGCTGCAGCTTCTGCTCGGCACGGGCAGAGGAAGGTGGCTGCCTTCTCCCAGGGCTGGGCACTGGCCTTTAGAATAAAGCTGGAAGTGCAGGGGGAGCCATATCTGAGGTGTCCGGCTGTCCCTGTCACCTATGTAGCTGTTTCCAGTCAGTCCCACTGGCACCAGCTGCTCTGGCACATGATCCCTATCACCTGCCTCCCCATCCCTTTCCTGCCGTGATGGGACCTGGGAACCCAAGGCGTGCCCCAGCTGGCTGTGGGTGCAGGATAGGTCCCTTACCTCAGGGCAGTCTGGCCCAAAGCCATTGGCACAGTAGCCACTCACATCCTGGGCAAGGCCTTGGAGGGGCTGTGGGACCGTGGCTGATGCCTGCCCAGCTGTGGATGGCCCGTGGGAGGGGAGCGCAGTCTGCAGGAGCAGGGCCAGTGAGTCCTCCTCAAGCTCGAGGGGAGGCACCCGTACGGCCACACTCAGCTCGCTGTTCTGGAGAGCCTGTGAGGACACAAGCAGTGACACGGTCAGCCTCAGCCGGCCAAAGCCCTGCCAGCTTAGGCGTGACAAACTATGCTGAACACCGAGGGCTGCACTGCCTGAGACCCCATCCTCCACTGTGAGCCATGGCTGGCCGATGCCCTCCACCAGTACCTTCTCCTTGGGGGACGGTGGTTCAGACAGCAGGGAAGGCACCTGGGTACCGAGATGGGCTCGGTGGTGTGAGAGTTGGAGGAAAGGAGGTGCTGAGTCCCTGCAAATGCAGGGAACCCTGGCTCGGCTATGGCTACACACAAGGCAGAGGCTGGAGGAGGATCTTCACTCACCAGTGCTTTTGGGAGGCGTGTCTCTGGAGGGCTGGGGAAGACATGCAGCAGGATAAAGCAGAGCCCGGCCACACTCAGTAGCAGCAGCAGGAAGAAGGCACATAGCATGGTAGGGACCCATGGAAAGCCTGCCGGGAGGTCACAGCAGGCTGAGGGGTCACTCAAGCACATCCCTCCCAGCCCACCCTCCATCAGTGTTTCCCATCCACGCCAGGCTGGGATGTTTCAGGAGGCAAGCCCAAGGCAGATGACGAGAAAGCATCACCCTGAGAGGTCCCCACTGGGCAGCACTGGGCCACAACCCTGACCACAGTGGCTGGGGGTGAGGGACCCACAATTCCACACAAGTTTGTGCTGTGAGCAGGACCTGAGATGCAACCGTGCCAGCTGAGCTGGTGAGAGTCCTCCCACCTGCAGGGCCTGCCGGAGTCACCAGGCACTGCTCAACCTCCCGGCTCCGCTCCCTGGCCATGTCTGCAGCCACCGTCCGGACACAGTACTGTGTGCTGGGCTTCAGGTGCCCAAAGGTGCAAGGCACTTCCTCACTGCTCTGTTTGCAGGGCACCTGAAAGCAGATGGGACAGGTGGCCACAGTGGCTGGAGGTGGGGTTTGTGCATGGCTCCACTGCTCCGTGCAGCCTCAGCATCCCACTTGCCCCATGGTCCCTCCTCCTGGGCACCTCCAACACTCAATTCTTTGCCCCAGGAGGTGTTCAGGTCCCCGAGCATCTCCTGAAACACCTGTGGCATCACCTTTCATCTGAGTAGAACCAGTCCAGTTCTTCTCACCCAGGGGAGGGAAGGGGTCTCCTGCCTCGCTGAGGTGGGAGCCCCAGACTGGGGGTGCAGAGCACCTCACACCTGCATGCACAGCCAGGCGTGGGCAGGGCTGCAGCACAGGCACCCCCACACCACTGCAACCTGACACGGTGGCTTTGCTGCACCAGGAAGGCTTGTGCAAGCCCTGCACTTCTGGGCCCTGCCCAGCTACCACACACCTGCTGGACAAGCAGGTTCCCCTCGTACAGGTGCAGCCAGTACCACAGCTTCAGCAGCACTCGGTCGACTGGCTTGTAGGAACCAGTTCTTCTCTTGTAGGGAGTGAGTGGTGTCATGATGTTTACGCTGAGGATTTGATCCTGGAGCAGCCAGGACAACTTGGGAGGGCCAACAATTGCTGTAGGGAGGGGGGAGAAAAATAGAAAATTGAGGCCTTCAAAGGAAGGCAGGCATCTTGTTTCTCTAGAAATGATATTTTTCTATCTGACATTCCCCTCCCAGAGCACAGAAGCTCCTTGGGTCTTGTCTGATGGCACTTCGTGCTCTGAAACCAGCTCTAGGAATGGCAGCCATCACATCTTCATGATGGCCAGCACTGCTTCTGCCTCCTCTTCACACTGAGAGACCTGCGGCACCACTGGCTCCCGCTGCTGGGACCTTCACCCCTGAGCCATCGACCAGGGCCTGGAGACCCACTGCCAAGGCCAACAATCACTTTCGAACTGAGTGGACCCATTTCCATGCCAGTTGGATGCAGAGGGAATGAACAAGGGAACACAAACTGCAAACGTGGAACCCATTTAGCTGCTCACACATTCAGTTTATTGCAACAACCCCTGTGATGGGGGTCAGGGGAGGGTCCTGAAAATTTTCTAGCTCTGAGAAACCACCAGGCTTTTTGGACAGAACAGCCCATCTGTGACTGAGAAGAGGTACATTCCTACATCTGGCAAACGTAATAGTCAGGGTGAGTGAATCACCAGAGGCTCTGCCCCTGCCTGCACTAGCTTCATCTTGCTGGGGCAAAAACTCCCAGACCATGACAGGGGAGGAAGGTGAGCCTTTCAAAAGCCAAGCTCGGAGGCATATTCTCTTTCCTGCCTCATCTCATTGCATTCCCCAGAGACCCAAATTCTCACGGTGCCTTGCTGGCCTGGGGCCTCCTATCCACGGTCCTCACCTCACTGTGCCTGCTCTGTCCTTTTGCTCTTCACCCAGCCCTCCTCCAGCAGCTCTGCCCCATCCCTTTCCTCTGGTTAGGGCTCTTGGCTCTTTTCCCTCCAGTATCCTCATATGGTTTCCCACTGTACCCCATCAGATCTCTCCAAGGACCCCTCTCCCCACTGGCCCCCCCAGGAAGAGCCCAGCTGGAGGAGCTCCCAGTCCTTACTGTCTCTGTACAGCTGCAGCTCGCCGGAACTGGCCCACTCGGACTGCTCACCTCCGGCCACTGCTCTCACCCGTGCCCAGTAGATATCATGAATCCTGTCAAAATACAGCTCACACACCCGGGAGCTTCTGCTGTTCCCCCCGCAGGCACCTGCCTTAGTCCAGTTCGAGGTTCTGCCCAGGGAGGAAGCACAGAGATTGCTTCTTTTCAGCACCTCCCCAGCCCGAAGGGAGGGCTGCCCAGCCACCACCATCCTGCCCCGGTGGAAAGCGTAGGAAAGCCCAGGTATCAGCCAACAGCGTCCCAGGATGCGTGAGGAGGGGTGTCACCAGCAAGCTGACTCCCTCCTGGGGACAGATGGCACCTGGCGCTGTGCCCTGAGCTGTGCTCTCCACAGCGAGAGAACACACAGCCGTGGCAGGGAGAACCCACCAAGGGGTTGAGGCTGTTGAGGCTCTGTGGTACGAGGGAAACTGAGCGAGTGGTGACAGCTGAGCCTCAGAGAAAGGCGACTTTGGGTGGGGGACCTTATCAACATAGAGAAAGGAGGATAGAGCCTTCCTCTCAGTGGTGCCTGGCAAAAGGACAAGAGGCAGCAGGCACAGGTTGAAATACAGGAAATCCCATTCAGCATAATGGAAAAAAACCCAAATCCAAAATCCCAGTCCAAAAGCAACCTTAGTTTGTTATGGGGAGAGTGACCAGGAAAGGGACCAAGCTGTCCAGGGAGGTTGTCCTGAAGTTGTTCAAAACCCACCAGGACACTGTCCTGAGCTGACCTTGCATGTGCAGGGGTGGGACAAGCCAATCCCTGCCAACTCCACTGCTCTGTTACTCTGTGGCATTTACTGCCAGACAACAGTCCTCTGGCTGCCAGGGGTCCCCAACAGCCTCTGCCAGCGTGTAAGAAGACCAGACCCCTTCAACCCCTCCTCCCCACCTACCTGTTCCTCCACTCCACCTCGTAGGTAGCATAGCTGGGTGAGCTGGGGTCTGGCTTCCAGTGGAGCCGGACGTGGAAGTTCTGTGCCTCCAGCCTCACGTGCTGTGGCCGCAGTAGCATCCCTGGGGAGGGAGCAGAGGGGCATGAGGCAGCGTCCTGCAGGGTCCCCTTGTGGCCTGCTGCACAGGTTCCCCAGCTTCAGCTGGGCATGGGCAAACACTGACTTCAAAGCAGGTGCTCAGCACCTGCATCCCCCCAATGCCTTGCACACTGAGAGCACCCTCTCCACGCTTCTGCCAGAGCAGAGACACAGCTGACAAAACAGGAGAGACAACACCCTGACACAGCTGCTGCTGACCCTGGGGTTTTCTTTCTCATGACACCTTGATGACCACTTGGGCCTTTCCTCTTCCCAGGTACCTTCAGTAGGTCTGAGAGGTGACCCTGTGCCTCCCCCCGCCCTGCAGCCAGGGCCCCCCCAGACTGTGGTGACATCTTCAGCACTGGCTTACCCTGGAGCAGGGAGCAGCTGGCCAGGGACAGCAGCAGGTGCAGGGCAGGGCTCATCCTACCACAGCCCATCCATCTGCCCCCACACTATGCTGCCGCGCCGGGGGCCATGGCAAGGGATGGATGTGCTGGTGCTGTTCTGCTACCCACAGACATGATGGGCTGCTGGGACCTAGGATTAAAAACAGGGGATTATTCCCATAAGCTTCAGCCAGTGACACTGCCCCATGGAGTCCACATGCCTGTCGTGGCACAGAGGTGTCCACTGTGGAGAGGCAGGGGACCTTCTTCTGCTACCACCCTGGGGGTGCAGCAGGGCAGGTACCCTCAGGGCTGTGGTGGTAAGTGGACCTGCAGGGACAGTGGGCAGCTGCCACACTCTGCTATGGCACTGTGCACATGCTGCAGTGACCTTCTGTTGCACCCACCTAACCCTAAACTTTTCCCGGGGTGAGAAGCCACACTGTCTTTGTCACTGGAATGTGGGTCTGAGAAAGCTCCTCACCTGATGCTCACACCACTGGGGAGGTGACTCAGCCCAGCTCTGGGCATGACTCACACTGGCACAACCTGGGACACCACTGCCAGGACACCCCCAGCCGTCCCCCAGCCTCCCTGGCGTGGGGAGGGCACCGTGTGTGACGGCACCCACAAGGCAAAATGGGGCACAACGAGGGACCCTCGGGCTGTAAGCAGAGACCTCAGACTGAGCCACAGCAGAGGCTGGTCCTGCTGGGCACCTGCATCTCACACCTGGCCAGTCCCCCCTTACCTTGGCCTTGCCCCACCATTCAGCCACCAGGAATCTTTCTGTGTTCTTGCCGGTCATGGAGGCAACCTTCCTCTCCCGGAGCAGACACGCAAGGGCTTTGAGGCCACCCACCCCAACCTTCTGGTTGTGGGGACACATTCTCCCGTGAAGGTGGGGAGCCCAGGGCCACCTCCAGAGGCAGAGGGGCGGGAGCACCCCTGGCCAGCCGGGACACCCGTGGGGCTGGCTCACCGCTGCCACTGCCTCTCGCTCTTCCCATTTCACGCTGACTCTGCACTAATGTTACGAGCTCAACCACCTCGGCATGTGGGTACAAAACATCCCCCCCCGGTTTTCTCTGTCCCTTGCAGCATTAAGAGCTTGAAACAAGGAGGAACAGTCAACAAGCAGGGACGTGCAGCTGTAAACTGTGGGCGAAGGCTGAGGCGAGACCTCTGAAACACCAGAGCCGAAGCACAGGCAGTTGGTCTAGGGATTCCCCCCACCCTGAGGCCAGCAAGAGCCCTCCTGGCCTTGCAACAGAGCCTTTTGGAGGCGGCAGCATTTCTGCCTGGAAGAAGAAAGAGCCTCCAGGACTGTTCCTGGGGCTTGTGGAGGCGCAGAGCTGGGGAACTGATGGAGATCCTAGCACCGGCTGCCGCAGGGCTGCTCCCACCGCAGGAGGCAGCACAGGGGGGCCGGTGTCTCCCTGAAGCGGCGAGGGTGACTGCAGGCCGGTGCCTGCCAGCACCCCTCCGAACCCCAGCACATCCGTTCCCCTTCTGCCACGGCCAGAGGGAAAATCCTGGCAACCCTCCCCGTGTTGTGGCAATAACTGAGATTGTGGGGATTTGTCTGCATCCCCATCACACCACCCTGAAGCACCAGCACTCCCCCCTACCTTGATCCAGCATTTTCTCTCTGCCCCTCTGCCGTATCAGCGACCCATCTCGCCCACCACGCTCTGTTAAACGCAACACTCTCAGCTCAGCAGCCCCACGTTTGGCTCCGAGTGTTCGCAGGAGGCGTTACCACGGTCTGCTCAGCTACCCGGCTTCCTCCAGATGGGGGGACAGGTCCGTGTTATCTGTGCCACCACGTTGGGAGACGTGATTTGACTTGGGTGGTTTGTAGCTCCTTTGCTGAGCCAGGGTTTGTTTTTTTCCTTCCTTGCTTCCTCGTTAGCAACGTCCCAGCTGGGCGCGGGCGCTCAGCAGTGCCCTCTGCCCAGCAGAGCTGCGGCACAGCCCGTCCCGGCGCGCCACGGCAGCACCCTGCGCTACCCCTGCGGGACCATGAGTGGCCTGGGGACAGACAGGAGCATTCGGGTCAGGCCAGGGGTGACACATGGCAAGGCAGACACAAGCAAGACCAATACCAGGTTTTATCCTTGCCAAGACCAGTGCTGCACGCTGGGCACACAAGGCTGGGGCCCCTCATTTTGCCCTGGAGACCACAAGGGACCTGCATGTGGCTCTGCATCACCTCAAGAGCTCCAGGCCTCTGGCAGCCCATTGGGACTAAACACAGCTGGACTCGTGCTTCCCAGGAGCTGTACAACCATTACAAGACTAACAGAGCCACTGATGGCAGCATGTGGGGCTCACAAGCACCCTTCAGCTCTGCCAGGAGCCCAGCAGTCACTGTCAGCCTGGGCATCCCAAAACAAAAGCCCTGGAATGGCCAAGGGCCACCCCTGGAGCCAATGCCAGCATCTCCACTGTTGTCCCTGCACCACTCCAATGGCCAGCAGCTGGGCAGCCCTGACACATCCCAGGTAGAGATGGGCTGGGGCCCGGCAGGAGCTGGCAGGGTGACAGCCATGAGGAAAAGGACACACAGCCACAGCAGATTGGACAGGCTCTTTAATACCTCCCTCAATGAGAACACCTTGTGCTTGCTGCCCACGTCTGCTCCTGGGACAGAGGCCAGGCAGCTCAGCAGGACAGGTGGCAGGGGATGCCAGTCAGGCAGGGTGCTCCCCCCAGAGAGAAGGGGAAGATACAAGCAGGAGATGCTTTAGCCAGTGCTGCAAATGCTCTCAGCTGTGCCTGACAGCTGCACACACGCCAGAGCCCAGCACCCACCACCCCACAAAGTGCTGCTGGCAGGGCAGGCCAACAGCTCCTTCAGCCCCCTCAACCCCTCTCCCTCTCTTTGGACAGGGTGGGGGAAGCCTGCAGGAGCTTGGGAGGACTGTGGAGGCTGGCAAGCCTGGGTGCAGCAGGCACAGTCCAGCCCTGTGAGTAGGGTCAGGCCAAGGAGGACACCCATGAGCCCAGGCGGCCCCGATGGGTGCTGCACAGCTGCCCCCAGCAGTCTGGAAGCACGTCCTCTGCCCAGCTCTCACTCAGCGTTTTGAAAGCGGAAGGGTTAGAGAGCTGGCCAACTCCAAGGTCTGGAAAAGGTGGGTGGGTGCCCACTGCAGGCAGGATGCAGGCAGGACATCCTCAGACTGTGGCACTGGGGCTCCTGAGGGGTTTGGGAAAGGCAGGTCTCTCCCTGACAGAGGGTGCCACAGGGATGAGGACTCCAGTGGCAACAGCCCAGCTGTTCCTGGGCTGGAGGCAGCACCAGCCACTCCTAGGAAGGCACAGGGGGATGCAGAGGGGGCAGGCAGTGCCATGATGGGATCAAGCATCAGCACTTGCCATCGCCTCTGTCCCTGCCTCCCAAGGCTAAACTTTCCCTGGTAAAACCCATCCTCCAAAGGCCTTCTCCAGGTACCGGGCCACTGCCAGAGTCAAGTGGTCGTTGTAGGCGGCTGCCACCAGCTGGATGCCCAGTGGCAGCCCCTCGCTGCCCAGCCCCAGTGGGCACTGTGTCACCGGCAGGCCCAGGACATTGAAGATGGCTGCAAGAGAGAAGGTTGGATGATCAGAGTGAGCACAGCGACTGGGAAACATCACTGCCTGGTTCTCCCACCCTGGGCAGGCAGCTGCTGCCACACAGCACCAAGATCCTGGGAGCTGGTGCTTCATGCAGCACTGCAGAGACATGGTGACAAGGGACATCACTGGCCAGAGAGTCCCAGTGCCCACATCACGTGTACAAATGGCACCCACGAGGGATGGCACACACTGTGGCATGCCAAATTTGGGACATTCCTGCCCCAGGCACCAGCCCTCCATCACTCCAAAGCCAGGCAGCACTGACACTGGCACCGAGGTGTTCAGACTGCACGGGAACCACACAGGGAGCCCCAGGCTGCACCCCGAGAGACGGCGGCTCTCAGGCTCCTGCTAAACTGCAGTGGCAGCTGCAACAGCTCTGCGGCATGGAGGCCCCCAATATCACACACAGAAGTCAGACCTGCCCTGCTGTGGACAGGCACCTTCAGCAAAAGGTAGAAGATGCCACACAGCATGAAGCATGACAACCCTCGCCCCACTCTGGAGCAGCAAGACCCTCTCTTCACTGCACAGCCCGTCAGCAATGTGAACACTCTGGGTACAACACCCCGGCTGCCAGCCCACACTGCTGCTATGAGTGAGACCATCCCGGCAGCCCTACCTGCAACCCCACAGGAGCCAGGGCTGCTCACCTGTGTAGGCAAAATTGAAGGGCATGCAGATGGGGGAGTGGTGCTTGGGGGCGATGGTGGGGTGCGAGGGGTAGAGGAGCACCCCGTCCGGCCCCAGCAGCGCCTCCATCTCCTCCTGTAGGCTCTTCCCCATGCTCACCAGCTTGGCCTTCCCACTGAGGTTGAGGTTCACCAGCTTCTCTGTCAGTCCCAGGGCTGCAGCAAAAAGCAGAAATGGGGACAAGAGTGAGTGAGAGGACTGTGGGCTATGTGGGCAGAGACACATTGCCCAGCCACACGCAGCATCCCCTGCTTCTGGCGGGGCCCCCCACGTACCCCTCTCTGCCAGCAGCCACAGCAGATTGCCCCTAGCACAGCTTTGTGGGCACCATCCCCCCAGCTCTCCCAAGCGAAAGGCATTCAGCCTGCCCCCTCCCTTCCAGCTCTTCCAGGCAGTGGGGTTGAGCAGAGCTGGCAGAACAACCCCAGCACTCATAAGACAGCAGCACGACTGTGCTAATTAGGGTTCTCTAGCACCTGCTGCTACGAAACGAGATCAGAATGGACCCTGTCTGTTCCCTCTGAGCCCATAGCAGTTCTGGCAGGGCTCACAGCAGGAGTGAACCCTGCCCTCAGCTCCATCATCCTCACTTCTGCTACCACGATACCCACTCCCATTTATCAAAGATCCACCCAGCTCTCTTGAGCTTGCATGTGACTCAAAGACACGGAGTATCATTACAAAACCAGGCTGAAGCTGCTCATGGCAAGCCCTGAGTTCCTTCACTGGGCACTGGAAGGGTAATTACCTGCGTTTAACAACTTGCCCACCCCACCACTGCCTCTGCACCTCCCAGGGCCCCTCCCAGCATTACCGATAGCTGGGAGAGTATGAGAAGACATCCCCACGAGCCACTTCATCAGCTCCCACAGCGGCCACACTGGCTTCCCGTGGTCCCCCAGCAGGTCTGTGAATCTTTGTGCCTCCTGTAACACAGCCACTCCCCCCGTCAGCACAGCCAACATGCAGCAGGGAGGCACAGGCTGGCAAGGGACAGTGAAATTCCAGCAGTCCCATTATCCCAATGTCAGGCGTTCCCATTTTCACACAGGAGATGCCCATCAGGGGCGCTCCACAGCTCTGACACTGATCCAGGGCAGCAGCAGGAGTATCTTTCCCTGCCAGAGACAGCACGGAGAAGGGAGAGCCCCCCAAAGCAGCACCCAACTGACACAATGCAAGGGATAATGTCCCAGAGGCATTTCCTCCTGCGATAGGACCGTGGGACCAGGAAGAAGGAGGCAGAGGAGCCAGACAAGCCCTCCTTAGTGTGGTGGGTCTGGGCTGTTTCATCACTGCCTCTGTGCCAGGAATGCACAAGTTATGACACTCCCAGAAGTTAATTTTATTACAAACCACTTTCCTGCATGCACAGAGCGTAGCACAGTAGCTGCAGTTCCAGGGAAAAATAACACAGGCAGGCCCCCTGCTGGAAAGCTGCTAGTCCCCTGCCTGTCCTGGCATCCTAAAGGGTGTTAATCCCAGCCTACAAGCCAGAAGACACAGCATGAGGCAAAGAGCAAGGCAGGATGCCCCTTGCTTGGCTGACTTACCAACCCACATGGAAAAGGCCAATGTGCCAAAACAACCTCCCCCTCCCTATTACCACACTGCTCCTCTGCTGAGAGCCATGGCCTCATCCCACAGGAAAGCAAGGGAGAAGGGGCTGTGCAGCTTTAGGAAGAGATGAAAGGAGGACTGGGAGGGCAAATGGAGTAGGGAAGGCCCCCAGGCAGGTTTGGGAAGCCTACAGCTCTCCACAGCTGGCCCCGAACAGCTGATTCTTCCCTGCTGCCACCAAAGCCGTGCCTTTGCCAGCTCACTCTGACACACCTGCCCCTCGCTGTCCTTGGATGACATCATGGCTGACCAGATCTGGAAAGAATACTTCATCTTGTGGATTGCCACACGCTGAACTTGGACCCCGAGGTCACTTTCGAGGTGCTCCACCACCTGAAGGGAAGAGCAAGGACAGGATTATTTCCACAAGGATGTGAGGTACTGCCATCAGCCCATGGAAACTACAGAGAAGAGGGTAAGGGGACCTACTTGCAAGATCTTTCCCTTGTTTCTTCTCTAGCCCTGAAGAAGAAAAAGTTCTTTCCACTTTTTAACCCCTTTAACCACTTTTTAAAGCACAGGTCTGGGATGCAAGGCTGCCTCCCCAGCCCTTCATCCCACCAGCCCCTGGAGGAGCCACACACAGAGCAGCTCTTTCCCCTCCCCAGGTTCTATCTTCAGGGTTACCCCAGTGAACACTATCCTCCGTTGCTTCCTACCTTCTTTTGGGCCTGCAAGATCTCCTTGTCCACAGGTGATACAAAAATGGACCCACCGTCGTGATCCATGCAGTGGAATTTGATTTTCTCCAGTGACACTTTTTCATTCAGTTTCAGCCTGGGAAAGGAATGGTGCTTTGTCACAAATCCACCCCTAGCTCCTCTGCAGCTGCTAGAGGTTCTCACACGCTTGTTACGTGTCCTCAGGAGACCCTGCTCTGTCCCCCAGAGGGTGGAAAGGTGAGACCCTGAAGACACACAGACACCTACTGCCCACAACGCATCCAGCTGCTCACCTGCCCCCTCAGTCCCAGCAAGTTTCTGTCAGGAAAATTCTCATCTCTCCAGAAGCACCTTGTGATTACAAACCCTGGCTGCAGCCAAGGCTGGGACTGCACAAGAGCCAGGGAAAAAATGAAGTGGTAATGGAGGGAACAACTGCATGCAGGCTGTGGCAAAGAGGAGGGCTGCCCCATGTGCCCCATCTCTGCTCTGCTCCTCACTGGCACACAGCATGCTCTTGGTTGTACAGACCAAGAACTGAAGGAACTGAACTGGCCACGCTGTGGGATGGAAAACTCCTCATTCAACAACAGGAAAAAGGCCCTGTAATACCCAGGAGGAAGGCCAGCCCTGGGAGGGGAGGGGTGTGTGAGACAGAGCTGGGAAGCAGCTCACTGGTGAAGGGGGACCTATCAGTCTGCCCATCACTGCCGGTCCCCTGGAGCATGTGAGTGGTGGGAAGGGCAGTCCCAGCTGCCAAGGTCTTGCTGAAGCCAGGAGCAGAGGAAGGAAATCAGTAACAAGCAAACTGGGTGGGGTGCAGACCTGTCTTGTACAAAGGACTAATACAACGTGAGGACCAGAGAGCTGCCGACTCCAGCTCAGCAGCTGGGAGCAGTGGGAACAACTCACTTGCTGACCCCGGGACCGGCCATGACTCTCAACACAGGCTCCAGGTCCTCTGCGTAGCGGCACATGGGCCCCGTGCACAGGTAGCTGGTCCGCACTCCGTGAGCGTTTGGGAACTGGCCGTCGTTGGGCACCACCCCTGAGAGCAGAGATGTCAGGTACCACCCTGAGTATCACCTCCAGACCGGGCAGCCCTGCTGGGGGTCTTTGGGTGCATGGTTCCCCGGGGACTGCACACCCCCTAAGTGCTGATGGCAAGGTGCATGGGGTGGGGAAGGAAGGAAAAGCACCCGGTCAGGACACTGAAAGCCAGAGACATATCTGAGCAGATCCCAATCTTGTCAAAACATCCCACGCTGAGGATACAATACTTGGGTAAACCCCCTCCCATCTCCCACGTGCCTGGCATTCTGCCACCAAAGGCTTCCCAACTGCCAAGCCCAGCTGTGCTCCCTCAACAGGCTTGTCCCACGCAAGGAATTACCTGACTCCTCACAGCAATCTCACCCAGGAGTGTCCTGAATGGGTTCATCCCACAGTCCCCATTCCACCTCATGGCATTTCTGCTGGCGGGGAGCAGGAGAAGACCCCAGCACCCACCTTACCTGTCGTGGGTTTATGACCAAAGACTCCATTGAAGAAGGCAGGCATCCGGATGCTGCCACCGATGTCAGAGCCCACACCTATGACTGAGCAGGCAGCTGCCAGGACACTGCCCTCCCCACCTGCACAGGAGAAAACATGGCAAAACCCCACAGGTTTATGGTGCAAAACATCCAGCAAAGCAGGAGAACCTCACAGTGAGAGGGGGGGCCTATAAACCAAGAGGGGTGGGGGGCACCTTGGCTTTCGTGATAGCCGGGGGACAGCTGGGGAACGTGGGCCAAAGGAATTTTCCTGCCAAAGTACAACAGAGAAAACTGAAGCAATGCCAGATGAAACACCCAGAAGAGGCAAAGCAGCTGTCCCTCCCAATAGCCTACAGCGGTGCCCAGGAAAGAGGCCCGTAAGCTCTGCAAGAGCCCAGCGACACATTAATAGCTGTGTGCAGAGACTTGGAACTCTTCCCTCGCTGCATTTTAACCTGCCACTCGTGCAGGACTGTGCCGCGGTGCCGGGGTTCACCTGAGCTGCCGCCCACAATCCTCTGCAGGTCGTAGGGGTTGTTGGTCCGCCCATAGACCCTGTTGCTGGACTCGTACCACATGCAGAGCTCGCTGCAGTTGGTGACACCCAGCGGGATGGCACCCGCCTGCTTCAGCCGCGACACCACTGTGGCATCCGAGGTGGCGATCACGTTGCGGCGGTTGACCAGGCCAGAGGTGTTGGGCATCCCTGTGGTGCCAAGGTCAACAGGAGGGAGGCATCAGGGCCAGTGCCCCGACGTGATCCGGGGCTGCAGGAAGCAGGGTCCCAGTGAGGGCTGCTCCCCTGAGGCACCACGAGCTCTGCAGCACCTGTGTGCTACAAATGAACACAAACGCAGAAGCCTGGGCAGAGCTTGGTGCAAAAGAGGGAAAGGGAAACTACTTCCCTCCAAGCGCCTGCCACAGCCACCCACCACGCTGGGGAGCACTTGGCCAAGAGGGGAGCAAATCGCGACCAGGAGAGGCACAAAGATAAACCCACCATACAGAGAAAAGGCCTCCTTAACGGTGATGGGAACCCCCAACAAGGGGAATTTCTCCTCCAGGTAGTCATCGCCAGGGCCCTCCGAAAGCAGCTTATCGACCTGCTGGGCTTCTTGCAGGGCCTCCTCAAACCTGCAACAAGGCAGCCGGCGATGTATCAGAGAGGAGGAGGTCCCCGCAGGGCGGGCGGGCCCCAAGGGCGGCAGGAGCTTGTGAGGCAAAGCGAGACTGCTTGGTCTTTGCCAGAGCCGGGAGCACCCCGGCCAAGCCGCGGCCGGGCGTTCAGCGCGGTGCTGCTGCGGTGGCGGCGGGGGATCCCCGTGCCCTTGGGGCGGTGCAGCGGCCTGGCCTGGGGCCCGAAGGGAGGCAGGCGGGGAGCCACCGTCCCCTCGACCGTGCCGTCTACCGCCAGCTCACCTGTCCTTAACCACGGCATTGATGAGGGGATTCACCTCCCTGATCCTCTCCACGTACGCCTCCACCACCTCGACGCACGTCACCTGGGCAGGGGCACAGCGCGAGCCGCCGTCAGGCGCGGGCGGCGGAGAG
>VXBT01012117.1:256094-293320 GCA_013400235.1 Oriolus oriolus | reverse complement strand
AGGCGCGCGACAGCAGCCGCAGCAGCAGCGCGAGACAGCGCTCCGCGCGCGACAGCGCCATGGCCGCACTGCGCGCCCCGCCCCGCGCGGAAGTGACGTCCAGGCGACGCACCGCCCGCGTTGCCGTGGCGACCGTGCCGCCGCGGCCTGGGCCGGGGCTCGTCCCGGTGCCCGCACGGGCCCGGGGGCCGCACCGGCCCGGACCTCCCCGGGAGCGCAGCGGTGCCCGCGGGGGCGGGGGGACGGGCGACCTCGCCCACCTTCTGTCTCGCTGCGCGGCGCTCAGCCCCGCTCTGCCCGCCCCGGGCCGGCCCGCTCCTCTGCTCCGGGACAAAGGCAACGGGTCGGGGGCGTACACGACAGCGGAGCTGCGCTGGTGCGAGGTGACGGCGGCGCTCTCGACGTGCGGCCTGTGCGGGTTAGCGAAACGCGCCGCAGGCAGGGGCTGCACTGACAGCCTCACCCGCGCAGGTGCGGCCGCAGCCGGAGGCGCCGGGGCTGAGCCCACAGCCGCAATGCCTCTGGGCTGCCCGCGGCGACGGCCCGTGCTGGACTGTGAAGGACACGCTTCCCTTTCCTGCAGAGGTTGCCCGTCCCCATCCAAAAGCCTGTCCTCAGGGTCAGGCTGTGCACACAAACGCTCTGTTGGGTGTTACCTAGCTATGGGACATTAACAATGATCAGTTCAACGCTGACATCAAATTATAATGTTCTTTGCATTATAAACACCGAGCCTCATTCTCAAGCTTTCCCCTGGCTATTATCACACTTATTTTTAAACACGCTCTGAGGTGTTCAGGTGCTTGATTATGGAAACTGGAAGAGTACTGCATAATCCTCAACTCCAGAGCAAAAGAATTGGTAATGCTGGGGGAAAAATCATGTCTTTTAAAGCAAGGATTGAAGCAGCATGTGAGTGGGCCTTACTGCATCTCTTCCCTTCCACATAGTTGGCAATTGAATTATCAGTGCAAAGCAAGGTTACAAAGGGATACATTTCTTGTGAAAATCTTTTATGATCGAAAAGTCAACATGTCAGCATTTACAGAACAATCTGCAGTACACATGGCCTAGAAGGCCACTGGCTGACCTCTGTCCCCTAAAACCTAAGCTGACATCGAAGTAATCCTGATGGTAGTTCTTTTTTCATAATCTTATCAAAGAGACTTTTTTCTCCCTGCCTGATGGAGAGGAGAGCAGAGCAGAGCAGAGGAAGCTGATAAGGACTCCCTCAGAGCTCAGGAGTAAGTCAGGTGTCCTCTGTCTTCCAGAGCTAAAATAGTAAAACTCTTCTGAATTACCCTCCCAAATGTAATGTCAGCAGTGCTTTTGTCATGTTTGTTCCTCAATCTCTTGGTGGATTTGTGGCTTCCCCCCTTCAAATCCTGCCCAAATGTTGGCAGAGAGGGGTACAAACCAAAACATTTCTGTCCTGGGTCTCTGCTTCTGTTGCTGTTCTGCACAGACCTTCCCTAAGCTCTGGCATTTTGTTTGCCATGGAAAGTGTCTTCCTTAATCTTTGTCTTTTAACATTTCAAGAACCGAGCTTTGAAATTCACACTGGATCAGCTGCCGCGTTGCTGATCTGTGAGCTTCCCTTGTCCCTGCTCTTCCCACTGCTCACCAGTGCTGTCCCAGAGAGCAGCTCAGGCTGCTCCTCCATTAGGTCAAGCTGATGAGCTTCCTGGGAGCCGAGCAAAAAGAACAGCTACCAGAGCTCATGGTAGCCCAGTGGAGCTTTGTTTCCATGAAAAAGGGAAAAAATGGGATACAAAATGCTCTAGAAATAAAGCACTAAGGTCTGAAAACCTAAGGTTAACGTGATTTGGACTGTTTTTCAGTTACCATAACCAGACGACCGAGCAAACACCACCCTGGATGCTCACTAAGAAGCCAGTTAACTCCAATCTGATTGCCAAGAGCATGGGGGCTGGAAATACAGAATGAAGCTCACCCATTCAGACCTGTCCCCCCAAGGGACACCAGCTGCTTAGAAGAAAAACACATTTCCAGGTCTTGTAGTCCAGGAGTTTATGCTTGTCATTATTCTCAGTCATTTAATTACTACCAAAGGCTTAAGAAACCACAAGAGGTTATCAAGGACATATGGAAAGCTGGAGTGGTTCTGCCGGCTGTGTGGATGTGTGTTGTAACCACTAATTGCCCGGGAAGCCATGGAACAGGCTTGGCAGCCGAGTGTGAAGCTGGCGGGAAGAAGAGGCGTGCGCTGATTGGCAATACTGCAGTCTGGCTGCCTTCACAGCTTTCTCCAAAGCTCTTCTGGATCTAGTCCCCAATGCACAAAAATTACCTTTTTGGAAATTAAAAGAAGAAAAAGAACCTGATAGCACAATTCTTTGTGAAAGGAGTCCTATAAATCTTATCCTTAAAACAGCTTCCAAAGAAACCTGGGGTTTGTGCAGCACATTGCAGGGGTGGGGGGGAGTGGGAAGAGATTTTTAAAGGTTCAGGTTTAAACACAGCAACTCAGATGCTTAATTCCTAGCTGATCCCAGAAAAAAACCCCTGAATTTGATGGCAGTTCCTCCAAGCCTGCCCTTAGCCAGATCCACCACGCAGGGATTCTGTGCTCTGCGTTTCCATCAGCTGTCTTCTCGCATGCTGGCCCGGCACCCATCAGCAGCTGTTGGGTGCCCGTGCTGCTCACTCAGGGTTTGCAGAGAAGGAGCTCTGACCTCACCTTGCTCTCGCTGTGCTCACGGGGCCTGGTGGGGCACAGGAGGTCCCAACCTCAACACCTCATTCCCAGAAGGGCAGGAGGGCCTGGAGGGGATCCCCTGCTGCCTGTGTGGGAACACAGCAGCTGGCACTGCCAGATTCTTGGGCTCTCTCTATACAACACTGCCATGAGGTCACCACCCTCAGACCCGCCGGCAGGGCAGCTCAGGGCTCTCCCAGCTCGCCCTCGGTTCCGGCACGGCTGCAGCAAGGCTGGGCCAAACCAAGCCCAGCTGCCAGACACACTGCCCTGGAAGCAGCCAGAGCCGCCTGCAGCCGGGGGACAGGCTCCCTTCAGAGCAGGGTGGTGGGGCGGGGAGCACGCCTGTCCTGGAGCTTCCTTCTGCTGCCGCCGCAGCGACGGTGCTGAGCGCCCCGGGGTCGGGACCGTGCCACGGGAGGTCGCTCTGCCACCGCCGATCGGTGTCCCTGGCCCTGCCCCGCAGGGCCGCATCTGTTCCCTCTGCACGGAGCCAGGGTACACTGTGTTCACTCCAGGTCCTTGATTAAACAAAATGTTTATGCGTGCCTCTGCTCCAGCAAACATCTTGGCGGCTGCACGAAGCCTGTTCGCTGCTGCTGTTCAGCTGCACTGGAACTGGGGCAGGGTCTGTGCGATGCTTCAGGTGCCAGCTGGCCTTGCTGGGATGGTTCCCATTCCAGGAACACACCACCTCCCCCCGGTCCTTGCACCTCCAGTTCCATTGTGAGGGACCTTGTCTTGCGGGGAAGGCTGTGCCCCGCAGCCCCTTGGTGCCAAGGGGAGCTGCTGGCCGTTTTGAAAGGCTGGGGGGAGGCGTGCTTTGCTTCTTTACTCTGAGCGAGTGGCATCCAACCCACAAACCTACCACCCATTTCCCACTTGAGCAGGGCTTTGAGGTGCATCTTGAGATTTCAAGACCAGCCAAGACATTTCCTGGGCTCCATGGTGCCTCCAGCAGAGCAGAACACTCTGTCACTGTGCCTTCTTGACATCCTGCTGCTGCACCCACTGCTCGTGGCCATGTACAGCACCATGGAGGTAGGTGGGCATAGCCAGCCCTGGCTGGGGCAAGTGCAGGGCTCGGACTGGCTCCCAGGGCTGGCCTGACTGCAACTCCACATCCCCTGTCCTGTCCAGCCAGTATCGTCCAGGATGTGCCTGCTGTCTTCCCTGCCTGAGGGGACTGTGTCAGCTGTGCACATCTGGAGTTAACTGGGGACAGGATGGCCCTGCTGTGTCATCTCTCAGGCATCATGAAGCTGCTGGTCTATGCCTGCAGGGCAGCCCTCAGCCAGATGTGCTGTCATCACATTCATGCTGTTGCTCCAGCTGATACCTCCAAACCCTTGAAGGGAGTGGGGTGACTCCCTCCCCAAGCCATATACCCTGTGAGGATGGAACAGCACACCCTGGGTGAGTGGGGAACCAGCATGTTGAGGTCATTTACAACCCTGCCAGGTGAGACCAAGGGAAGGGTTCTGCAGGACTGAGAGAGGACCAAGACCAAAGCTCACAGCTCCATCCTTGAACTCAGGAGGCCAGAAAGGAGAAGGTGATGATGGCCCCTCAGATGATACCAACCCACACTGGACTCCCAGCCTGGAGTGTTTCCCAAGAGAACGGGCTTTCAGCAGAGCCGGTTGCCCAAGCGGCTTGCACGCCCCTGCCAGGCTGTGTGCCATGGCTCTTGCGAAACAGTGTTGATAAACACCCTGGGGCATGCCAAGTCCTGCAGAATGACAGCTGATGTGCCCGGGCTGTAAGGAGTGCCTGCACAGTGAGAGTAATTTTCCACTCCTCTATGGCACGCGTGTCTGACCTTGCTGGGGGACTGTCCCCAGCAAGGCAGAGATTATCTGCTGGTGTCCCAGCTGGCTTGTCAGGCCCAAAAAAGCCCCCACACAAGGGCTGTCCTTAGGCAGATGGCAAAGCAAGGGGTGGTTGGGTTGCCTGGGGCATGGTGGCACCCTACAGGGCTGGGATGGGGTCCCACTATCCCCAAGGAGACCCCACCACCCCCATTTCACCATGGGGCCATTTTTGTGTCCTGACAGTGAACTGGCCCTTAGCTTCCCCTTTCCAAGCACATGGGCCAAGTTGGGGTGAGCCGTATGCTGCTCCTTTCCCTGTCCCAAGGACTTCCCTTCCTGTGATTCTGGTCTTCCTTCCATATGCTCTGAGGGCAGTGGGGGACCCTTGACAGGGCCCTCCAGGCTGCCTGGATCAGCTCTGCCCAAGTGTGTCTTCTAGCAAGTTGGAAATGTCTCAAAGACCAGCAGGTTTGTGGTATGAAGAGGGTGTGCTTGGTCCTGTGCTGGCCAGTGAAATCAGCATGTGAAAGCCCAATTTGATTTGACTGGTGTGTCCTGGAGCTGCAGTTCCTTTCGTCCATCCTGCCATCCCACTGTGCTCTCAACAGAAGCATGAAAAGCTCATGCCAGGCAGCATAGACCTGGACAATGCACCTGTGCACAGTGCCACATGTGTCCCTGTCCCCCAGTGCAGCCTGGCACATGCTGTACCATCAATGGCACAATGATGCTAAACATCAGCCAACACCTGGAGAGAATGGGGGGATCACAGGTCTCTTCCTTTCCTTCCTTCCTTCCTTCCTTCCTTCCTTCCTTCCTTCCTTCCTTCCTTCCTTCCTGTTTCCGTTTCTCTTTCCTCCCTTTCTTCCTCTCTTTTGCTGCCACCTGGATATGCGCCTCCTGGCACCCTGGTGCTCCCTTGCTTATGCTCAAAGCCCCGGGCTGCTCATACCATTTCACACCTGGCTGCTGCCCTGTGCTATGCGTGGTGGCTGTCCCAGCCCAGCTGGGCTGTGATTGAGCAGCACCACTTGCTCTGATTGATCAGGGTCCCCTGTCCCTTCCCATGTCCCTGCAGCCTCCAGGCCAGTGGGTGCTGGACCAAGGCACTGTGGGAGCCGAGACAGCAGCAGAGTGATGGGATGCACTTGCTGAGGGTCCTGCTGGGAGCACACCCTGGGAACGGGGACACACAGGGGTCTGTTGCTGTGTGGGAACCTGCGCTTTGGATGGAGACAGTGGCAAGAGGAAGAGGGACTTAGGATTTGCTCATGGCAGCGGACACAGGAACTGCTGTCTCCTGGCCCCAGCTTGTGGCATCGTGGCTTGTGCATGTGGGCAGAGGTGACAGTGGCAGCGCAGCTTCTGATGCCTGCACCTCTCCACTGGGGAGAGACAGAGCTTGGGCAAAAGGCAGCAGCAGCGGCAGTGAGCCCCGTCCTGCCCCCGGGTGTTTGGGACATGCTGTTCTCTCAAGCGATGATAAGGACAATCAATAATAAAAGCAGGCAGATGGAACGCAAGCCCGGCCTCCAGCCAGCGACCTTCAGGAGCTGGGTTACTGGAGCAGGCGCAGGCGTTTGGCAGCGGCCAGAGCAGCGTCGCGTCGGGAGCCAGTGCCGGGTAAACACGGCTGCTGCAGCGTGCGGACAGCGCTGCCCGAGCGCACGGCTCGGCCAGCAGGCCCCTGGCATGCAGCCTGATAGCACCGGGCATCGCGGCAGCTCAGGCACACGCTGTGCACCTTGGTAACGAGCTCGGACAGTAACAAAACCCCACGGAGCGCAGGGGTGCGTGCGCTGCTGTCCCCGCTCGGCGCGGCGGCCTGCGGCCCCGCGGCCCCGCACATGCGCTGGGGAGGCGCAGCCGGCCGAGCCTCCGCAGTAACCCTGAGCGCTTACATAACCACTCGCCTGCACAAACCACTGCGCAAACATGACCCACTCACCGCCGATCTCAGCAAGGTCCTGATAAAGCAGAAAAACAGCATCCCCAGCCCAGTGCCTGGACACAGCTGGCCCAGGCTGCTTGGGGCTGTGACGTGGGAAGCTCGGCAATGTCCTTGCCAAGCAGCTGTGGGGCTCCAGCGCTGCGTAACAGCCTGGAAGGTTCGAGCTGGCCCAGCGCCCACACGGGCGTCTGCCTTCCAGCAGCTTCTGGCTCTTTCTGAGCTTCTTGGAGCTGCAGAGAAGCTCAGGGTTTTGCAATTTTCCAGGACACAAAGGGCTGTGGGGCCACACACAGTAACACCTCCTGCCCCAAGTGGAGAGTCCTTTTGCCTCTGGGGACAAAACAGCCTTTGCAGGTGGTGGGGGGAGATGCAGAGGATCCCAGCCTTAGGCTGGACTGTCCTTGCCTGGTGGAGACACAGGCTGTTTCGTTCTTTGCTGCCCAAAGAGCACTTCCTTCTCCTGAACAAGGGGTTCGGGATGTGCTATCTCATGTCCTTTGTTTTGGGGACAGGGCAGCATCACTCCCAGGAGTACTCTCAGTGGGGGATTCTGGCCATGGCACTGGTACTCCACAGTGTTGGCAGGCACTGTGCCCCTCACATTCTTCTCTCCCCCTCATGGGCCCTGGACCCTATCCCAAACCTGAATGTGACACCGGCTGACTTCAGCTCTGTCAGCTCCATCTGGCAGTTCCTGCACTGATATGGCTATGTGTGACCCTCTTGGTCACCCTAAAGTCCTGTCCCATCAACTTCCCTTCAGCAGAAGTCCCTCCCTACGCCTCTGCACATCACCTTGCCCAGGGCTGCAGCTGGACCAGCACAGGGACGTCCCCGCTGGCACCATATGGAGGAGCTGCCTTGGTTGGGCTCGGGAGAGGTGAAGGCTGCTGCTGGCATGGTTGGGAAGATGTGGGCATCACAGCTCCCTTGTGGAAGGCCAAGTCTTGCACAGCATAGCTGTGTGGGAGAAGAGGAGCTTGCTCCTGTGCGCAGCACGTGACAGTGGGTGCTCCAAGGCATGTGCTTCCCCATCTGGATTGGGAAGCCCTTCTTATTGGCATCTCCTGCCCTGCACATTGCTCCCCTTCCTCTGGGCATGCGAAGCAAGACAACTTCTCCAGCCCTTTGAGTGTCTGCAGCAAAGACCCACTGAGAAAAACCTAAAAATAACCTAGGAACAGTGGAGGAGGAAAAAAAAGGGGCTCTTTATTGCTTAGCCAACAGGAGAACCAGTCGTTGCCTGGCAAAAATGAGAGAGGAACTGGGAGTTAAAATAACATCCGCTCACAGGGAGCCAGCCCGGGCGGCCACGTTCCCAGGTCTCCTGCAGGCAGGAGCAATGTGCTGCCGCCTGCGTGGGCCGAACGCGTGGGAACTGTGTTCCCGAGCCACATCCAAGATCTGCGCCCCGCCAAGCTCCCAGTGGGGATGCAGGGACCCCTCCCTACACCAGCATGATGCTCTCCACCACGGCCAGGACAGCTGCCTGCGGCCACAGGAGTCATTCCCCTGCGGAGGATAGCAGGATGGGGTTTGTCCCGATATACTGGGTATAGCTGGTGCCACTGACCGCCGGCTTGGGCTGCTGGGCTTCCAGCAGCTGCTGGGATGGGGAGCAGGGATTTGGCTGGGGAGGCCTGGGAGAAACAACTAGAGCAAGGGGAGACAGGCTGTGCATGTCCCCTTCCTGGGTCTGTTCCAGCTGTGACCAGCCTGCTCACTGTGATGGTACCCTGGGTCTGACCTGACAGCATCGCTGCTGCCTCACCAGGTTTCGCTGCGGGAATGGGCAGCTTTTCACAGTGAGTGGGGGAACCAACCCTTTCATCCCATTCATAGCAACCAGGCATGCAGACTGTGGATGCCTGTGGCTTTCAGCTGGAAGGTGCTGAAAGCAATCAGAAAACAGAGTTATATAAAAAAATCATTTACAGAGTCTAGTCAAGTGGATCCAGCACAAGCCCAGCACATCCCGTCCCTCCTGTGGCATGCAAGGCCAGTTCCCTGGGGCAGGAGCAGCTTGCCTAGGACAGCCAACAGCTTTGCTGGGCCCTCCCCATCATGGAGAGCAGCAAAGCCAAGTGCTCCCTGTGTCAGGAATCTCTCTTCAGCTTGAGCTCAAACACACCTGCAGACCTGGAGTAGCAGAGGTGGCTCTGACAGCTGCCTTGAGGGACCTGGTGGCTCAAGCTGGCTCTGAGTTGTGCCAGCCCTGGGGCAGTTTGTAGGACCATGGTGTCACAAGTTGGGCACCAGAGGGAGGAGGAGCACTTGTCAGGCTCCCAGGGCTGCCTCTGTCCAGAACACAGGCTCTCCAAGAGGCGTCTGGACACTGACACATGAACACCCTGCCTGTGTGTGCCCGGGCCACTGTCTCCTCCCGCTCCACCTCGTGCACGGTGACTGTGCCCTGAGTCAAAGCGTGATGCCCATCACACTGCAGCACCCCCGGCCCCCTGCGCCTCTCCGGCCATAGCGCACAGTGTGACCAAAGCACATGGAGCTCGGCAGGGCTCTGGGTCAGCCCTGTTTGTGTCCTCAGCTGAGTGAGCCACAGCCTTAACAAGTTTGCAGCATTGTCCTCTCTGCATCCATTTGGCTTCTGCTCCATTCCTGCCTGTCCTCTCTACTGCTTGGCTTTGCAGGGTAGCCATGGCACTGCTTTCCTTCCCCAGCTCACCTGTGCCAGCTCCTCACTGGGCCACAGCACATGCTGCTCCTCGCCTGTTGCTCAGTCCTGGCCTGGGGGGATTTCATTCCCAGTGTTCCAGCAGTAGGAGAGGGGTCTTAGCAGACTCCATGATGCTGTGCCTGGCTCCTGGTCCTCAGACACAGGATCAGACCTTCACCACACTCCCTTGGACAGAGGCAAAGCCTGTGCCAGTGATTTGGCCTCGGTCCAACCTTGCCTTTGGCCCTGTAATTTCTTGGAAGCTCCCAGATGCTGCTGGGAACTGGGACCCTGTATCTCTGGTTGGGATGCTCCAGCAGCTGGAAGGGAGGTGTGACGCAGCCCCGTGAGGGATACTGGGACCAGCTGTGGTAAAACAGCCTTTCCTTTGATCAAGTAGGGGTGGCTCCCCTTGTGGGGTGGACTTTGTGCAACTTAAGGGAATGTGGGAACTGTGTCTGCACAGCCAGGCATCTCTATTCCCAGCGCTGCCATTGCCAGGAGCAGAGGAGCAAGGCACCCTTGCAGTGTTTCTCAGCATCGCTTGTTTTCTGCTCATGGCTGAGCACTGTGTGCGTCATGCCCGCGCTTCCTGGTGGCCAGGAAAGTGAGGCAGAGCACTATGCCGAGGTCTGGACCCTCTTGGGCTCAGGGGCTGTGTGGACCATTCTGGTCCCCAAGGAGGTGAGACCTCAGTGCTGCAGCCCCGGCCGTCCCTTTTTCCTGGGGAGGTGAGGATGCCTGTCCCTGGAGAGGCTCGGGTGCTCAAAGGTAACCTGGACCCACTTCCCATCGCTGCCCTTTGGCAAAGCCATATAATACGCTCCTTGGAACAGGGCTTGCAGTGGCCTTGTCCTCTCCTGTTCCGTGCCCCAGTTCCCAGTGGATACGTGTCAGGCGGATGCGGGCTGCGCCGGGTGGCGGCGGTGCCTGACCCTCGCTCCTTCCCCGCGCGGCGGCCGTGGCTGGGAGAGCAGGGTGCGGCCGGGCGGCACCTGAGCCGTGCCGTGCCGAGCTGTGCTGTGCTGCCCGTGGGCTGCCCTGAGCCGGAGCCGTGGCCAGGAGGTGGCAGCAGCCCCTCAGCCTGTGCCAGGCCAGGGGTGTGGGGCTGAGACCCCTCCAGAGAAGCGTTCCCGCTGCTCTGTTTCCTCCTCTGGCAGCGTGAAGAGGCGGAGCTCGGCCCTGGGCTGGAGGGCAGCCGGGCTGGAGGGGCTCCAGGGACACGCTGGGCTGAGGATGAGGGGACAGGGCGGCTCTGAGCGGCACAGCAGGGCTGTGGTTTAAGCCCTGCACAGCGTTGAGGTTTGAGGCAGCAGCGTGTGGAAGTCGGAAAGAACAAACTGTTCAGCCGCCAGCCCTTCCAGCTTCTGCTTTCGAAGTTATCTAACAGCCCAAACAAACACGAAAGTGCTGGCTCAGCCGCAGCTGGCTGGCCTGGCCCGTTCGTGCGGGACACAGCCCATCCCACTCCTAATCCTGCAGCCCGGCCTTGCCGGTCATTGCTCCTCCGTGGGTGGGTAAGGGGCTCTGCTCCCCTGCTCCTCTCCGCAGCTGGGCAACCCCTGCCGGTGCCACCACTGATGCCACCCGGGCAGCTTCTTGGGATCCCGCTCCAGTGATGACTGGTGGTCACTTGTCCCTGCAGAGATGGACAACCCCATGGCTCAGAAGCTCCCTTGCACTCTGCTCGGTGCTGCTCAGCCCCAGCAAGCAGCACAGGACTGCCGTGGAGGTGCCATTTGCTGTGGCACGGAGGCAGGATTGACGCAGATATGCCACGGCTGATATGTGTGAAGAGGAGAGCACTGACCCACCATCACCGGGTGCTTCAGGGCACCCACAGCTCTGGAGATGGGCTGCAGGAACCACACGGTTCAGCCATGCACAGGGACAGGGACAAGCCTTCATGTCCCCAGTCAAGCTGTGGGATCAAGAAGCTGCGAGGCTGAGGGATGCAGGAGGAGATTGCAAATGGTGCAGAGGGGAAAAGAGTGCCTGGAGAGCCCAGAGCAGGGTTCCATGGGTGACAGAAAGGGGAAGCTGCGGGCTGTGACCAGCTCTGACAAACAATGCTGGGCCATGGTGTCTTGTCACACACGCCAAATTCACACGGGGCGGGGTGCAGGTGGGAGGGGGAGCGGGGAAGGGGTGGAGAGCTCTGTTACGTAGTGTGTCCTCCAGCCTTCCTTCCTGTGGCCACGGGCTGAGGGTATATAAACAGTGGAGCTATAATTATCTGGGGTGCTGAGCAGCGCACCCAGCTGCTGGCTGCCATGGTCACAGCTGGAGACAGCAGTGCAGAGCTCCCGGGGCTGGCACCCAGCTCCACTGCTGCCCATCACAGCTCCTGCAGGAGATTTTTGTCGTAGAGTAACTATTCTCCATTGTGTTAAGGAGATCTGGCTCTGCCACCCTTGAGTCACATCCTCTGTCCTGAGGCTGTGGATTGCCCACATGATTCCCAATGGCTTGAGCCATCCACATCTCTTGAGGGTCTCAGCCCCAGCACAGCACACTGCACAGGAGCTCCTGGATGAGTCCCAGGAGCTTGGGAGGGCTGGCAGGTCTCATCTCCTACTGCCCCATCCCATCCCTCACCCTGCTGAGCACCAGCTGAGAAACAGCCTTCAGCCAGGGACAGACTGGGGATCCAGAGTGCTTCATCACAGATTGTGACAGCAGGGACACGTCCAGTGACAGGACACCAGCAGTTTGGCAGAGACCACATTCCCTTGCAAGGGAGAGGGGGACAAAGGATCATGTGCAGGCTCTGGTTGTGATGGCTGCAGGCACAGACATGGTCCCTGCAAAGCTCTGCAGCGGGATCAGGGTGAGGAGGAGCCCCTGCTCGGTGCAGTGGCCGTGCTGCTGCTGGCAGGGCAGCCCATGCTCCTGCTAAGCAGCTTGGGAAGCCAGCCAGCACCTGCAGCCCCATCTCACCTGCCCTGCTCCTCCTCTCCTGCAGGGAAGGACAAACCTGGGATTAGCTGTTCCTAACACATTCCAGATACTTACCTCCCAGGATTCCCACTCTGAAGGACTTTGGTGATGAAAGACACAAACCTGGAACAGACCGTTTGGCTGACGAAAGACACAGTGGAAGTTGCCAGCAGAGCAAGTTCCCCATGTGCTTGCATCAGGCTCCCAGGTTTCACTGGGGTGAGGCACGGCCAGCACCCCGTGCCCAGCTATGCTCCTGTCTGTCTCATGGACCTCCTGTCCCAAAAAGGGGTGAGGAAGCAGCTGCTGCCATTTTGTCCTTCTGGGGAGACTGGCAGGGGAGCTGGAGAGTACAGCTACATTCCATAGGAACCCTGAGAACAGGTTGTTCTCCTCAGCTGCCCTGGGGACAGTGGGAGCAGAGAGGGGGTTTGGCCCAGGGCTGTGCAGGATCTGTGGCTGGAGGCTAAGGTTCGAGGAGGGTGCTGAAGCTGGGGTGGGAGCTGATGTGGCTCTGAGGGTACTGTGCTGCAGGCAAAGGCAGGTGTGTGTCCAGGTGGACACCTACCCACACAGGCTGACCAAGGACTTGAGCACAGGCAGAGGGTGAACCTCTCCCACTGCAGTGATGCAATCCTGGAATCACCCCTGAAGATGCTCATCCAGACTCCACTTTCTGAGCTGACTCACAGTCTGCTTTCATCCTGGAACACCCCGTGCCTACGGGGTGCCTTTCCCAAGCACCTGTGGTGGCGAGTGTTTCTTGTCAACAAGCCCTGCAGGTATCACACATCCCAGAGGAGCCGGGGGCCTGCGGGGCCTGTGTGAGCAGCTGGGGCGCATCGGGGTGCAGGCTGGGCTCGTAACCCAGAGCGTCAGCAAACATTTGTCCTTTCCCTGCCCTGTGGAGAGGATGGGTCCCCAGGGCAGAGGTGACCTCCAGTTTGTGTGAGCAGCATGGAACTGGGGATGGGGACCTGTAGGTGGTCTTGGCAGAGGGAATCCCAGCAGGTGTTTCACAGTCCTCATTTGACTGCCTTGGGCTTGGCTTAAAGGTGGGTTGTCTCCAAATCAGCGAGAAGGGCTCTCTGGGTGAGGTTCCATCTCCTCCTTGACAGGAGCGTTAGACTTTGAAGATCATTGTGGGTCCCTTCCAACTCCAGGTATTCCATAAATCTACTCCTTAAGAGCCTCTCTGTCCTCAAAGACCTGCCCCTATCACTCTCAGCCAAAGCTGGTCCCAGAGGGGAGTGTGGAGTGAGCCCCATCTCCGTGCCTCTCTTTTACTCATGGGTTGTTTTTCCCCAGCACAAATACATCTGGGCTGGCTCATGGGCTCTGTTTTCTTCCCTGGGCAGAGAGTTGTGCCAACAAAGCAAAGTTTCTTCCTTATCCCTCCCTGTTCTAATTGTTTCCGTATGGATCCAATTTCACCATGTCCCGGAGCAGGCTTGGGTTCCCTGCTTACATAAAGTTGAAAACAAGGGCTGAGGCACCAGCTGTTGGCAGCAGAGCATGTCCTCCCTGCATTGTCCCTGGAGCATAGTGCATCTTCCAGGTTGGCTTGGCTCTTCCAGGTGCCTGAGACCTGTGGTCCTTCCTCAAGGAATGAGAGACCAAGGAACACCCATGTTGGTGCAGCAGGGCCCCAGGCAGGGCTGAGAAGATGTGGCTGGGCCCTGTGATGAGTCCTGGGCTGATCAACTGGGCACCACACCCCTGCCACTCCTCCCACCCCCTTCCCATGCACCCTGTGTGGCTTCTCTGGGGACGACCCCTGCTTGGGGTTCCAGGGTGCAAGCCCTGGCTCCCACAGACCTCAGATGGCCTGGCCCTGCGATGGCCCTGGCAGCTCACAATATCCTGGAAGAGAAACAACAAGCCCCTTTGGAAAAGGCTTGAGGCTTTTTGTGTCTGGTCCCTTTTCTCTCTCAGCCTCCTCCTGGTACATGCTGGGCCCTGGAGTGAGTCCTCACAGACGAGCAGCGTCACCTGGCTGGGGGAACTGAGAGACACACGTGGCAGATCAGGAGTAGAGGGTGCAGCAGCCCCTGATTGTGCATCCCAGGCCAGTCTGGCGGTGTCGGTGGCAAAGATGGTCCCCACCAGCCATGGCCACACGCTGATGCTCACCCTCTTGTTGGAAGGAGCCAGCTGAGATGAGGTGATAGTAAGGACAGGTTGGCTCTGGGAGGTGGCATGTCACATGCCTTGGCTTCACTGGTGTCTGGTGAGGCTGCTGCCCGAGCTTGCCTGCTCCTGCCCAGCAAGACCATGGAGAGAATTTGTCATTCATTGGGTCATGGTCTAGCAGCATCTGCTTGTGTTTGCTTGTGTTTAGGGGAGTACTGTGGTCTTCTCTAAATCCTGTCTCCAGAGAGAGGGATTGCTGCACCAGCCCTCTGCATCCTGCGTCTGGATGCACAGCAAGAGCAAGCTGCTGTCTCACGTTGTTGGTGACCTCGTGCCCTGCTTGGCCAGTTCCGATACAACTGACACTGGAACGGCGATGCCAGGTGAGTGGCACCCCGGAGGAGCCCCACACGGCACCGCCCAGCAGCAGAGGGCCCCCGGATCGCTCTGTGCCGGGCAGCCCAGCAGGTCTGAGTCTGCCGTGGGCTGGGAGCTGGGTGCTGCTGCAGCGACTCAGGGGCTGCTGCCTCTCCCGCTCGCCCGCAGCGCTCAGAGGCACCGGGATGGCTTGGGGTGCCGAGGCTCTTCCGATGTGTAGCTTGAGGGGCCACATGGCATCAGTCACATCAACGGGAGATGGGACAGGGGAGGGCTTTTGGGATGGAGCAGGGATTTGGTGATCCGACAGAGCTGTGGAAAGCAGCCGGCTCCCGTCTCCCTGGCTGCCTGGGTGCCATCCAGCCTCGGCAGAGGTCAGCCCGTGCTCCCAACACTTCCCACACACTCGGCCATCACACAGACTGTGTCTGGGGTGGCTCTGGCATGCCCAGCCCTGTGGCTTGGGCTGTGCTTGGTCACCAATGGTGACTGCAGAGCTGGGGATGCTCCTAACTCACAAAGGCCTTTCTGTCTGAGGAGGGCTTACACCATGATTGTCCCTGTCCCAGATTCAATGCCATTGCACACACTGCTCATCTTTCCAGGGCAGTGAAGGGGCCTTTGTGTGCCAGCACAGTGGCTCTGTCCCCATGCAGAGTCTGCCCCTCACTCCTTGGATCACACTGCTTTGTTTGCGCTGGGTTTGACCAGACCATGAAGTGTCTTCTCACATGCATCTATCTTCCTGGCAGAGCTGTCTAGCCTGGCACTGCCAGGCAGGGAGAGACTCTAGCTGGCTGTCACCTGTGCTGGTAGGGCCTCTGTCTGCATCCATGCAGTGGTGTGTGCCCTGTGTCCCCACAGCACCATGGGGCAGTGCCTCTGCCTGTGTCCATGCAATGGTGTAGGTTGGGGCACGATGACTGTGCTGCTCAGGGGTAAGGACCTCGGGAGGGGTGATGTTCTGGTAGCTTGAGTGTCCCCTAAGGACTGTGGCAGGGTAGGAAGGGCAGTGTGAGCCCTCAGGCTCTTGGGCTTCCTGGGCAGGGAGCGGTGGTGGAAGGACTCTGCCTCTCAACCCAGGAAAGCTTCATCAGCCCAGAGCTGAGATGGGGTAGGGGCCATGGGTGATGGTGGCTGTCTCAGACCCCAGCTGCCCAGAGACCATCTGTGGGATGTCCCTGGGGAGCCCAGAGGGTGCCAGCCCTGGATGTCTTTGAAGTCAGGCCTTGGTTTTCCCAAGGGAGGATTTGCCCTGAGCCAGGAGGTGCAGAACCACCCACGCCGGCATCATCGTGGGTCTGGGATTGTCCCCAGTGTGTCTGTAGGGTGTATGGAGAAGCCAGGAAGTTGGAGCAGATGCAGTCAGAGATGACGGCAAGGGAGGGCTGGAGCACGAGGCACAACAGGAGAGCGGGCTTGGGAGAAGGCCAAGGCGCAGGTTTGTGCTAGTAGCAGAGGATTTGAGCAAGGAAATCTTTTATTGCCTAGTTTGTTCTGGCTGGGCTCAAGGACAAGGATCTGAAGGTTTCCCGTGAGCACCATCACTGGCCCCAGTACATGGTGTCCATGGTGTCCACAGGGGCAGGCCCCTGTGGGGCTGGGGCCAGGTGGGACTGCAAAGCTGTGTCTGGGCACCCTAAGCCCACACAGACACGCTGCCGGTAGCTGGATCGCAGGGATGACACACCCCTGAGAGGGTGCACGTGTGTGCACACATGCCTTGTGCACGTAGCTCGATCCCACAGGATCCGAATGCCAGCATGAGAGTGGGCGTGGGTGTTTGTGCGAGCACGCTTCTGTGCATGGCTCAGCTCTGCGCAGCTCGCAGCGATCGCTGCAAGGCTCTTCTCTCTTCTGTTATTTCTTGACTGGTTTTTTTCTTGTCAAACTCCAGCATTTAATCATTTCACACCCTGGGAACATCTCTGCTTTTCCTGGCAGCCACACTGGTGCTCTGTGTGGGATGGGGGATGTGCGGAGCTGCAGGCACGTGGTCTCAGTGTTGTCCCCTTGGCGTAAGCATTCCGTTGCTGAGGCGATGTGACACGATGTGTGGGCTGGTTTGGAAATGTCCATCTGATGGAGCCTTATCAGACCTGGGCCAGGGGACACTGTGTCGTGGGCACCATGGCTTTGCTGTGGCCAGGGGTGGAGCCCTAGCCCCAAGTGCAACACCCCTGCCCACTGTCAGATGGGCAGGGCAGGATGAGGGAGCTGGGATTCCAACCCTCTTTTGGACACTGCACCAAGCAGGAGAAAAGTCTCTTTCCCAATATCAGCCACATGCTGATGTTTTCTAGTGGGAGAGAAAACCACTGGCTGCACACGCGTGTGCCAGCACATGCCTCAGCCCAGCTCACTCTGTGCCCCCTGATCCTCCCATGGCCCCAGGCTGCAGCAGCACATGTCCTCGCAGGTCACCTCAGCCATCAGGACGTGTCCAGCTGCAACTCCGTGACTGATGGGGCACAGAGACCCTGCTCATCCTGACAGCCCCTCTTTGGGGGCATCCTGCCACCCTGCAGTACCTGTTTTCTCCCACCCCTCCTGCCTCTTTAGTAAGGTTTCACCCTTCTTTCAACTGGCAAAAGCTTCCACCTACCCTGCACCTCCCATCCCTCTCTGAATCCCAGTTATTCTTCCTCTTGTTTTCAGCCAGCTACTATCCTGGAGTTAAAAATAACAAGGAATTTACAGCCCTTGACCTTGAACTCGGCCAAGCGCTTCCACAGAGTTTGTGCAGTGTCAGCAGAGCATTTGATGGCTCATCCTGGGTTTTCCTCCATCTCCACAAGTCTTTCCCCCAGGGCACAGCATTGGGATGCTATCCAGACTGGCATCAGCTGAGAGGGATGCTGTGAGCTGGTCATGTAAGAGGGTTGGGGCTTGCCACAGGCACGGGAGCCAGGCAGGGTGTTATTCTGGGAGTTCAAGTCCCCAAGGTGTCATGGGATTTTGGGTTTTTGTCACATCTTTTCACGTTCTCTCTAACGACATTTCCTTTGCTGATGTTATTAGCATGGATTTAGAAAGGTTCCCATATTTTCTCCTCCATAATTGGGAATGCAGGAAACTCACAGGAAACTCGTTTCAGAGTCATTGTCTTTAAAAGGAAAACTGAGATTGTCACGTAATGCTGGGACTCCTGCAGCCACAGCCCTCGACATGTACCCCCAGCCCATGTTTGCAGGTCACTGCTATTTCAGGGACATGACGAGTGTCCCTTTGTGTGCCTCTTACGTGGGGCAGACCCGCTCTGGCTCCGGCAGGACGCTGTCACAAGGGGAGTGTGATGGAAACAGGGAGGTGCTACAGCTCCACCGCACCTGTGGCACACAGATGCACCTGGCAGTGCACCAGTGGATGTGAGACACCCAGACCCCTCATTCTGCCCTTTCTCCCGCAAAAAGAAGTTGTGGACCATGGGCTGTGTACCCACCCCGGGAGGGGATGGAGAGGGCTGACGACCTACCCACGTCAGCGTGGACCTGAGCAGGCAGCAGTGCTGCTGCATGGATGGACCAGTCTTCATCAGCCCCTTTCTGATGGCAGGGCAGGGACCATCACCTGAACGGGAACATCTCGCACTGCTCCCAATGCTTTTGACACTAGTGTCAGCTGTGACATTAAACTGGGTGGGTACTGTGGCCTTGGGTGCCAGTGGGTCCCCAGAAAGCTGGGCCCGCTCTCACCTGGTTTTAGCCAGTAGCAGCTGGCATCCCAAGGGGTGGCTGCTAAACTGTCCCTGCATTTTTCAGTTGTGGCTGCTTCCACTGCCTGCTGTCTTCTTCCCCGCTCGGCCTGGGGAAGCCAGGAGAGGGGAGCTGGAGGTGTCTGGCTGCTCTGGGTGTGGAATGCCATGGAGTCTGGGGATGTGGCACCAAGCTGCCAAGCAGCTCCCAGCATTCTGCAGGAAGGCCAGGTGTGCTGGGCAGGGCAGAGGGCTGCGGGGAGGGATCAGGCAGTGCTGCTGGTGTTGCTGAGGGGATACTGCCGGGGGACGTTTTGCCTGTGTTGTTTCCCGGAGCAGGGGCAGTAATGTTTGGCTCATGGGAAGGGAGCCCACAGCGAGCGGGAATGATTCATCAACTGAATTAAGCAGATTTATGAGGTTATTTCTCAAATGTGTGTGTCATGCCATCCTGGCTTGGCTGCATTACAGCGCTGCTGGCAGGGCAGAGCCTGCCAGACCACAGCCCTTCCAGCAAAACAACGCTAGTGGGCAATAAAACTGGGATAAACACGGCAGCACTGGCTTGGCCTGCACAAGAGGCCACGCATCCGCACTTCCCAGGGCCAGGCTGCTGCTATTCTCAGTCACTGAGGAGCCCTGGGCAGGGGGAGGGAGCAGGGACACACCAGGGCTCAAGGAGTTTGCACTGTGGTTGGGGATTTCAAGCTGGGGAGTGACTTGCTGGGGAAAAGGTGCAATTTCTCCTTGTTCCCTTGTCTTGCAACATCTGAGTTGCCCTACCAGGAGCTGGGGGCCACTGTTGTGCAGAACAGATGTCCCACTGGGCATGCCACTGGGGCCACAAATCATCCAGGACAGATGCACTGCTAGAGCTGTGGTGTCTGTGAGGGGCTCGAGACTGACTGTGGGATCATGCCAGTCCATGGGCCCCAACAGGGACGGTGGGAAGAACTCAGGAGGTGCAGTGCCTGTTCCCAGAACAGGGCTAGGGGTTGGGGATCCACACCTGGGATTGTGCTTGGGTTATTCCAAGGAATGTCCATGCCTGAGTAAAGACCATCCACTGTTTGAGGGTGGTCCAAAGGAAACCCTCATCCATTCCTTTGGATGCTCCAAAGGAGACCCCAGGCAATGTTTCCCAGGTTCAGTTTTCTACCAGCACTACCTCTTAGCCATGAGGGTTAAACTCAGGGGTGCATCCAGCCTCTCCTTGCAGGTGCTGAGACTTTTCCATCACCAATGAGCTCCCCCAGAAAACATCACCCCTCCACTTGGATGGAACTTTGGTGTCCTCCCTGAGGTGCCCACCACACCCCAGGGCCACCACAGCCAGCCCTGTGGCACCCCCAAAGCAGGGAGAAGCCTGTCTTGCTAAATGGCTAGAAAATGAGTCCTGGGACATTCCTGCCTGAGACTGATTTAAAATCTACTAAAAGAGGTTACAACCTTCCAAGAAATGTGTCTCTGGGAAGCTGCCCAGTGGGAAAGAGGACAGACTCAGAACATCCCAGCAGTGAGAGAAGATTGAAAACAAGCTAGGAATGAAAAAATGACTATATATATAAACAAGCTGGGCAGAAAAGCCAGCGCCTCAGCCTATGTTCTTTGGTTGTTGTTGTTGTTTCTAAAGCTTTGATTTGGAAACTTGCTGCTATTTATAGCCCTCCCCTTTCCCTGCAGTGGTTACTGCGCTGATCCCTTCCAGATGCTGGTTCCTCACTGACCTGTGCTGGGGGGGCTATGGGGAGCTGGGGATGATTTTGCAGCATTGCAAAACTGGGGATACGAATGGGAGGGGTGAACAGCCTCAGCACCCATGTGAGGGTGGGTTCACAAAACACATGTCAGGAGTGGACCCACATGCAGGCACCCAGGCTGCTCAGCTGCGAGAGCAGCTGCTCGGGAAGGATTTCTCCTGGATCCATTCTCCAAAAGGATGAAGGAATCCCCTGTCATACAGCCCCAAGGAACCCCAACATTCCTGCAGAGCTTGGATGTAACTTTGGCAACTCCCTATATAGATAGCCCTGGTCCCTGGGACATCCCTGTGACGTCAACATCTCTGCCCACCTCTGTCAACATCTCTCCCCACCTCAGAAGGTTGAATGAGTTGTAGGAATTCCACGGAAAATATGAGTCTGGGCTTCCCTGCCTATGAGAGAGGTTTGGTGGTGACTCAGTGGCCAGTAACCAGGGCAGCAGCATACAAACAGGCAGTATGGAGCACAAGGCGGGAAAGGGGATCCTGGATGGAGCAGGAGGTGTGCTGGAGACTCAGGGGAGCTAGAACTGGTCCCTGGCTCCTTGGCTGGTGAAAAGGAGGCTCAGGGTATCTATGCTGCTCCATGATGAGGTGGGGCTTCAGGGGCTGCTTGAGAACCACCAAGGAGAAGGTACTCTATGTCTCAGGGGAGCAAGACTAAGGTTTCCTGGAGCCTGATGCTGCTCTGTCGCGGTATGGGCACAGTGGAGCTTCCCTAGGACAGTCCAGGCCCTCCCAGCTGAGATGTTGCAGCCCAGGGGAGAGCCAGGGGGTCTGGAAGCAGCTGTTCCTTTGTTTGGGTGCTCTCAGTGGGTGGCAATGGGCAGCAATAGGGCAGCCGTGGTTTTGGGCCTTTTCTCTGCCTACTCAAGAAAACTGCTGCTGAAAAGCATCACAGAACAGTTCTGGTCTTACCTCCCCCAGGATTCCCCTGTTCAAGAACAGATCAGTTTTAAAACACCTTCAGGTTTTGGGTTCTGGTTCTGTGTGCTGGGTCAAGCAGAGACACCCTGGGGGGCCTGGCCATGGGGGAGACTCTCCCAGGAGTGCTCCTGTGCATCCAGCTCTGCAAAGCAGATGTGAGGACAGCCCAGCCTGGAAACTGGCCCGGTGCTGGAGCTAGGGGAGCTGGGGAGAGAGAACTGGAAACAGGGAATTTTATGTAATCTGAGTTTAATAGAGGGGGATTAACATTCTCCGGAGATGCTGTGAGCATTTCAGAATGGCTGATCCTTGGGAGGTACTTCTTGTACCTAGCTTCCCCCAAACCCACTCTCCTGATCCCACTCCCCTGGCTCGTGAGCCCTGGATGCCTCCAGCTTGGCATCCCCCCTGGATGGTTTGGCAGTGAATCAGGATTAACCTGAGGGCACTGGGAAACATTTCACTTGTGAATAGGATGCTTCAGGGCAGCAGCGTCCTGGTCCTTGCTGGATGCCCTGGTGTGCCCACGCTGGAAAGGGAAGGAGGCAGAGGGAGCCTGTGCAGAGGTGACGCTGCCTGAGTTGCTGTCACTCGCACAGCGGGGACACGCCGGGGGACACTGCCCAATCCAGAACCGGGCTGCAGAGCTGGGGACACCCCATCTCCGAGCCTGAACGTGCTAATCGTGACCCAGGCTCCGCATCCTGCTGCCTGATGGGTGCTCTAGGAAAGCCAGAGATGCCCAGGCTTGGTGAGAAGGGGAGGGGGAGGTCGGGGGCCAGGCGGGGCCGGGGCCGGTGGCCAGCTCTGAGTCACGGCCGTGGCCCCGCTCGCCGCCGGCCGGCTGGTGACGTCGTGTCACCCGATGTTGTGGGAGGAAGCAGCAGGCGCTGAGCTGTCGCCACAGCAACAGCTGTGTTTCTGCACGCCTGGGGAAATGATGATCCCATGGGACGTACGTTTTTGGGCTGGTCCCTCTGCTTGCTCACCCCTAGCCTTGCACACACTCCTGCGTCTTCCTCAGGGTACTAGCTGGGCTGAGTGGGCAGCGATATTTTAGGGCTTTTTGAGCTATTTTTGGCCGTGCTGTGAGGCACCGTGGGGAGGAGGAAGTAACAGGTTCTGGTTCCTGCGACGGGTGGATTGGGGATGGGGGTGGCCGGGCCGAGGCAGGGTGGAGGGAAGCCCTGGGATGTCCGCAGAGAGGAGCCAGAAGAAACCCCGGGAGCTGTCGTGGCCAGGAGGGGTGGGAAGATGCCCGTGGCTGTGCAACATGAGGGGGAGCTGGGGGGGATGCTGGGGAGGCTCCCCAGCCGCCCAGGAATACCGCCCTGGTGCAAGGGCTGTGGGATCAGCTGCTGGAGAGCAGCAACTCGTTGCTCAGCCCTGGGGATTTCTGTACTGTGTTTTCTGAGCTGCTATTTCAGGCAGGCCAAGAAGTGGGTTGTTTTCTGAGAAACCTCCTGGCTCCATCAGGCAGGCATGTGTGGTGCCATCTGCCAGCTGGGAGAGCCGGCAGCGGGGCGGGGGCACAGCCATAGCACTGGCAAGGGGCTGCATAGCTTCAGCAGTAAGGACGAAAGGAACTACTGGGCTGATCCTGCAAGGAGGGGTAAAACAGCCTGGAATGACCCGCTCTGGAGCAGCACACCCGGGTCTGTTTCTGCCTCTCCGTGTGAGCCTGGGCACATCCTTCCCCAGGGTTCCCTGTGCTCCAGCAGCCTGCCACTCCAAAGGCAGAAGCTGTCCCTGAGCAGGCCCGGCACGGGGACAGCAGCAGGTGGCAGAGGCCGTGCATGTGGGGCACAGTGGGCAGCGCACGGCCGCCGCGCCGCCAGCCTCATGCTCCTACTGCTCCCACCCATCTCGGTAAACAAGTCCCAGGAACAGAGATCTGAGTCATCCACCAGCTCAAAAACACCCAAACATGGTCATGGCCAAGCAGCAGCTCCTCCGTGGGCCGGAGCCCGGCGGGCCAGGCGCGGAAGGGGCTGCAGCAGTGCTGCGATGCCTGGGCACGCCGGGGTTCCGCAGGACCCTGCAGTGAGGATGCAGCAGCCCTTCCCGGGCCGTATCCAGACAGAATCATCAGTGGGACAGCCAGAGGCTTGAGGCTCTCTGTCATCCCATGGCCGTGACTTGCCTAGCTGGGCACAAACTGGGACGGCCCAATCCTGCCAGCGCTGCTGCCACAAACAGCCCCAGGCATGTGCTGTGCGTCAGCCCCTGACACGCCAGGGGCACCTTCTGAATCTGCTCCCTGTCCAGGGAAGGATATGACAGACATGGGAACATTACCTCTATGGCAAACTCCTATTCTGCATGACGCATTCAGCAGCAGTACAACACTGCTGGGGACAGAAGCTTTTTGGGTGTCCCAAGGCACCTCGATCCGGACACCCAGAGTTCACAGGGTCAGAGCAAGGTAGGAGTGGGTCCGGAGTGGGATCCAGCTGGCTGTCTCCAGCTTCTAAAAATACAGGGCACAGCACATCTCAGCTTTCAGCCCAGGGGCCCTCTCCACCAGACTCCTTCCATGCCAATGAGGCATCATCTGTGGGATCTGTTAGACCTGAAAATTGGGAGATTCCCAAAAGAAACAGTTCGCAGAAGCATGGTGCCTCTTTCCAGATTTACAGTTCATTAAAAATAATCAGCCTTGCCTGATGCAAAAATTAAGCTTGAAACAGGAAGAAAATGTTTTGTATTTGATGTGTCTGGGAGTTGATCCTTCCTGGAAGTGGTTTGGGCTGGAAAGCCCCTACAACTTCTTCTTCAGCCCGCCCAGGCCCCGGTGCCTTGGTCAGTACGTGTGGGGACATGTGTTCCCCACTTCCACGTGGTCTCTCACCAAGACATCTGGATGGGATGAGAGGGATTCAGGTGAGACAGATTTTGAGGGCTGCGGACCCAGCTCCAGAAATGCCCTGGAGGAGGTTGCCCTGTGCTGCTCACAGCTGGTGGCAGAAGGTGTGAGAGCTGGTAAGCAGAGCCAGGCTGAGCAGGGCAACTTGCAAGCTCACAGGGGGAGGAGGAGGAGGAGGCTGAAGGCTAAGCCCTGGCAGTGTAACCTGCCAGTGATGGGACCATCTCAGGACTGGGATACAGTGAGATAGGCTGGAAGCTGGGGTACCAGGCCAGGCTCGGGGTTTGGTTTCTTACCTCAACCTCCCCCATGAGCTTTCCACCTCTGTCTGTCCTGCTGCCCTGGGGAGGTAGGAAGGGAAAGGCATTTTTGGCCTGGTGCCCACTTGTCACTGTGATGGGAGCAGCAGGCAGAGAGCAGATGTGCTTATATAGAGCACTGTGCCTGGCTCCTGGCACCCGGCTCCTGGATGCCACAGGGCTGAGCACACTGTGGTGACTGGCCTGTGGCTGGGGTGGGGGTCAGATGACCAGAGACCTCCAAGCTCTCTCTGGGCCATGAAGCCCTGTCACCTTCCCACCCCCAGCTGCTGGCCCCTCTTGGCCACGGGGGCTGAGCTGAAATGTCCCCAGGGTAGTGGCAGGGGGCAGGGGCTGGTTCTTCCAGCCCTAGGAAGAAGTTGGTGACTCCAAGCCATGGGGCACAGATGGAGCCCAAGGGTGGGCTGCCAGATCCAGGCCCTGGTTAGACACTCACCTCCTGGAGGGGCATTCTGTCTTCTTGCCTGAATTCCTGCAGCCCTGGAAGGTCTGTCCTGGCCCCAAGCCAGTGCCTGGATTAATTAGTATTGTGGCATTCCCATGCTGCAGCAGTGCTGTTCGCAGCAGCCTCTGGCTGCCTAATTGCGCCCAGCGTGTGTGCAGAGTGACCCTTGCCCCTGCCCCGGCCAGCTCTGCCACGGTGCCTGTGGGTCACCTGCCAGCAGAGCTTTTGTGGGGGGCAGACAGAGGGGAGTGGAGCCAGGTCAAAGCTGTTAAAATGACACGTTCCTTCTGTTTCCCCAATACAGGATTTCTGAGAGGTCACAGCCTCGGTGGTTCAGGCACTGCTGGGATGCCCCACACAGCCGAGGCACAGGATCTCCGTGTGTGCTCACGTGTCCCCACACATGTGCTCCTTGCCCTAGGCATGACGCCGCAGCCACGCAGGACTGTGTGGACTGCAGGCAGACCTGCTGCTGCCACAAACCCCTTAGCATAATCCAGGCCTGGCTTGAAGCAGGCATTTGCTCCTGGGCTGAGAAGGACCTTCCTCCACTCGGTGCCATGATACGGTGGCATTTGGCAGGAGAGGTGTGAGCTCTGTCACAGCTGCATTGGACATGGTGAGACACAGCTGCCAGAAGTACTGCAGGGTGCTCTTGGGGTGCTCAACCCTGTGAGAAACAGGAGCAGCCCTGTTCCCCCATGGCATCCTGAAGGAAGCAGGGAGCTGGGGGCAGAGCAGGAGGGATTTGTGCCCTCGCTGGGTGCAGGTTGTTGGTGCTGGGTGCCTGTGGGTGCTGGGTGCTTCTCTAAGTGTGAAATTATAGAAGAGTAAGCAGTTACAGGAAACTGAGGAGTGTTTCCCTTTGTCCAGGACAGCTGGTAAGCTTTTGGGCAGTATTGGCTCCCAGGCACTGCTCCACCACCCCAGGAGTTTTGGCACCCCCGTTTCACTACCTGGTAGAGCTGGGAGCTCCAGCTGTGCAGCAGAACCCCTCCAGGACCTGGAGGTTGAGAATGATCAGGTGACATGGAGGGAGAGGTGGGCAGCATCCCTGCTCCAACTTCCTGAAGGAGCAAAGCCCAGGCACTGCCAGCTGGGCTGGGCTCCAGCACTTTGGGCTTAACTCTGGCAGCGCCAGCTCCGGCTGGAGAGGTGCTGGCACCAGCCTGCTGTCCCAGGGTAATCCCTGGCCCTCTGCAGCCCACAGCCCAGACCTGCTTGCTGCTCCAACCCTTAATTCTCTAACAATCCCTCCATTAATAGGAGCCTTTTCTGGGGTGGGAGGAGAGCTGGAAAGCCATGTGGGCCTGTCCCATGAGCAGGGCATCCTCCCTGGCAGTGGCAGAGTTTTGAGCAGTGACACCCGCTCTGGCTGTACCCCAGATGACAACACGCCAGGCCCTGGGGACAGAGTGAGTCCCTGGCAGGGACTGACCTTGGGAAGATGCACAGCCCTGGGATCAGCAGGGAGCTTTGGAGCTGTCAGCTCACCTCCAGACCCATCTGTCCTCTTCAGTCCGGGCACCTGCAGGCAAGAGCACAGTCCCGGGCTGTGGGCCCCTGGAGGGAGGGGCAGGCTGCTGCGAATGCCCTCAGAGAGGGACAGACTGCATTGGCTAAGGCGCTTCCTGCCCTGGGGCGTCACTTTCCCACTGCAATGACAATGACGAGGATGCCAGCAGTGATGCAACGGCAGCCAGTGGTAGCTGTTGCTGTTATTGTAATTACAATAATAACAACAATAACAATAATTACCCATCTGGGGAGCCTGTGGCCTCTGCTGCTCAGTGCTTTGCCATTCAGGCTCTTTGCCTGGGTCCTGGCCCTGCTCCCCTTGGTCCCTGAACCGCTGGGCTGTGGAGGGACCAGCCTCTGGATGGTGTCAGCACCAAGGATTTATGCCCCATGTCTGCCACTGACTCCAAATTCCCAAAGTGCGGTTGCAGCAGCCAAACTGCTCACACTCTGCTCCCTGCAGCAGGGTCTCACCTGCACCTCTTGAGCCTTCAGCCACCCCAAAGGCTGCCTGGGGGACCATGAGGCCCTGGTCCCAGTGAGCATGGAGCCAGGCATGTGCCTTAAAGCACGTGTGTGTGTGTGTGTCAGTGCCATGGGTGCAGGGCTGAGTGCGTGTCCCTGTGTGAGTGGTGTCCCACAGTGCTGGTGACACCAGGGCCAGCAGCAACACCACCACTGCCATTGCCACACAGGCTCTCTCTGCCTCGTGGCCCAAGCCCATGTCTCACATGCCCCCAGAGCTGTCCCTGCACCACTGGCCAACACAGGGACCCTGGTGTTTGTCCGAGCACTGTTCCACCCAGCCCGGGACACCTTTGGGTCTGTCTCCCTGGAGTCACACCCCAGAAGTTTTCTGCATCCTCCTGTTAGCACAGGTCCCTGCCACCGTGCTGTCTGTCCATCTGTTTTGGGCTTGTGGGAGTGTAGCTCCTGTGCCCTGGGGTGACCGGCTCAACCCCCTCAAAGCTCCCCTCATTCCTGGCCATCAGTGCAGGCTGTGCTTGGGAGCCTTGCTTTGGCCCCTGCAGTGTTCCTGTCCCTACTCCCCCCAGGCACTCCGAGTACCTGTTATAGGCTGGAACTGAACTCTGGCGAGTGGAGGGGGGTGCTCAGAGAGGGAAGGCACCTGTCTCTCTGGCCCCAGCCCCGTGGGGGCCCTGGTCCTGCCTGCCCATCTTCCCCACCACTCCCTCTCTGTGCCCGGCCGGAGTGGAGGGGAGCTGAGGCAAGAAGGGCTTTGATGTGCTGCTCTGCTTGGCGCCACAGTTTCTGGGCACAGCGGGCTGGCAGCAGTGGGGCCTGGGCCAGGCGGCAGCTTCAGAGGTGCCTCTGGCTCACATCCCAGCATGGCGCTGCCTTGTTTGCGCCTGGTGAGGCCGGGACAGTCCCCAGCACTCGGCTCCTGCTGGGATATGTTCCCAATAAGGCTTATGGAGAGCAGCAGGGGCAGTGGAGGCACTGCCCCAGGAGATCAGGCCACGTGCTACACAAGAGAGCAGGTGCTGCCCCGGGGATGGGGAAGGGCATCGGGGGGACAGGGAGACCCTGGGGGTGGCCCAGGAGGCCACACAACTACAAAGCCTCCGGCTCCTGCATCGCTGAAGCCATCCAAGAAATTGGTTTAATTGGGAGCCTCCATGGGAGGAAGCTGGTCCCAGCTGGAGGCCACGGCGGCCGACATGCAGCCGCAGTGCCCACGGTCCCTTCCTGCTGCCAAGCACATGGCAGGGGCTGCTGCTGCGGCCGTGTGAGCACAGTCCAGGGTGCAGGGGCTGGTGCACTGCTGCGGGGTCGGTGCTGGGAGGGAGACAGCCTGGAGAGACACAGGGCAAGCTCTCCTGCTCTCTCTTCTCTCTGCAGCTGTCCCTAGGCTGATGGAGCCCCTGCACACCGAGATGGGATGGCACTGCAGCTTGGACCTTACTGGGACAGAGGCAAGGCCCTGCATGCCCTATGCTCATACCCACTCGCCCTGCACAAGCCCCTGTGCAGTGCGTTCACCCACGGGTGTTCCCAGCCTGGCAGTCACCTCGCTGAGGGAGGCCAGACAGACAGAGCCCAGCCCGGACTCTGCCTTTCCCCCACCTTCCCTGAGCCTCGAACCTTCCACAGTCCGAAGGTTCCCTCCTGGAGAATGAATAACAGGCTTCTGGCAAGGCAGCGGCCACCAGCCCCGCGCCTGGCAGTGGCCACCCTCTGCCTGCCCTCCCACCGTGGGACCATCTCCCCAGGGCACCAACCCAGCTGCAATGCCCCTGCCAGCACATCACCTTCATCACCCATGGTCAGCCCATGCTGTGGGGGGTTGGAGAGGAGGCCAGGGCAGCTAAGGGCCTCCCACAGACAAACCTGCCTGCATCACCCTGGCTCAAGCACCCTTGGGGGCTTCTCCCAGGAGCATGGGGCTCTTCAGGAGCAGCAGCAGTTCTGCTGTGATGACACTTCTACCAGAGTCTGTTCATTAAAAACAGGGCCATGCTGATGTACCAGAGCACCAGAGTGCTCCCAGCAGGTCAGGAGTCCCATTTCACACCTCTAGGACCTTTGGGACAGGACGTTTAGCTATGTTTGGCTCAGAAGTGGCCAAGGACCATCTTTAACTTTACCCAGTGTGCCTTCTGCTGTGGGCACAAAAGAATTACCGGATTGACTGAGAGGAGAGTGCAGAAAGGTTGAGGGGGAAGTTTCTCCAGGGGTGGAGGGGAAAGACTGGAAGTGTTGTGCTGCTTTGCACTGTGCAAGTACAAACAGAGCCCACCCATCCTCCAGGAGAGCAGTGGCTTCTTGCAGCTCATCTCTTGCTATCTCTTCCAAGCCCTGGGTACCCCTGGTGCATGCTGCAGTGAGCCCTTCACCTGAGGTCCCCTTTTCTGAAATGCCAGGAAGGCTCCACAGCAAAAAGCAAAGACCAAAAAATCACTCCAGCTTGTGATCCCAGAGCTGGGAGATCTGCTGCCACGCAGCCAGCCCCCAGCCCCACCGGGGTTACAGCTGCCGATCGCAGCAGGCCAGGCCCGGGCAGGGCGGCCTGGGGCAGAGCAGGGCTCAGACACAACAAATACACTTGACCACTGTGCGGCATAGCCAGCCGGAGTGATCTCTTGCCAGGGCCCTGATGTCCGGTGCAGCGGCCCGTGACCCCTCCGGCGGCAGGGGCCAGCGTCTCCGATGGGAGCAGAGGGGCCATCACAGCTGGCCCACAGCGGCGATGGGATCTTGATTTTGCAGGGGCAGGGAGAGGGTTGGGGCCTGCTGGGGTTCTGGTCTGTCCCACTGCAGCAGACCACCAGCTGGCAGTGGGGTGGCCCCGCACACCTTGGCTGTCTCAGCAAAAAGCTGTGCAGACATTGTCAGGACCTGGCACCCTGCCCTGGCCAGCACAGCCAGTGTTTGCCTGGGGATGTCATTCCAGCTCTGTTACTGTCCTGGTGGCTCTTGGGTAACCTCCATCCTGGGTAATCATTGACTGGGCTGGGAAGACTGGCAGGAGAGACCTCAAATACCAGGGAGACCTGAGTGCTGAGCTCAGGGGAAAATGTGCATGCCAGTGTCTGGAAATGGTCTAAGCCTGGCACAGGGCTGCCCTCAGTGTCACTCACACTAAAGTCACCAGCTGCCTGTCCCTGCCTCAGCACAGCCTGCAGGCAGTCCTGGGCTCGAGTGACAGTGGGGTGTGGAGAGGTCAGCCTTGCCATGGGTGCAGGTCAGCCCTTGTCCCTCTGTTCTGCCCTCTGTTCTGGGGGCCAGGCAGTGTGGGCAGCTGCCTCGGCAGGCAGGGCACCAGGCAGGGAGCTGGGGACTGAGGCAGGCCATGGGCAGCCCCCAGGGGTCAGGTACGAGACAAGCCACTCTTTCGCAGAGCCTTCTCCCGTGGAGACAACCCCTTCCTGACTTGTGTCCTCTTGTAAGTCCCAGCAAAGTCTGGAGCCTGGCGCCCGGATTTCCCACACTGGTTTTCCTGGGGATTATACTGTTTCTAATGATCAATTAAAGCAAATTGGCCAGGTCCCCCAGGCCCCTAAATCCCAGTTAATCCCTGGCACCTTCTGTAATGCCAAGTGCTCATTCATTAAGTGGCAGTCCCACGGGGAAGTGTTTGCTCCAAGCATGGCTCTTCCCACATGAAACCTTCCGGGTCTGGGTTGTTTGTCTGAGTTCGAGAACTTGCTGTTTCTCATTGAGTTGTTTATCCTGGTGCTGTTTGCTCTGAACCAATCTCCCTTTCTTGGCTGGAATGAGGAAGTTCACTTTCTCAGGAACATTTTACTGCTTAGCTGCCTCCTTATCACCACTAATGATCCCATTAACCTCATAAGAGCTCTCGTGCTGGCTCTGGCACGGACAGGCAGGAGGCATCTCAGGTTGTTTGTGTCTTTTGCAGTCTTGTCACCCTCCTGCATGACCCAGCTGTTTCCCACCTGCCTCAGCAACTGTTGTCTTTGGTGCTGTCATTCGACAGTAACTCCTGCTTTTCTCTAACACAATCCTACACACTCTATCCCTTTCCCTTTTCTCTCCTCCTCTAAGCTTGTCTCCTTGGGGCTGTTTGACCTTGTTTCTACCTGGGAAGCTGAAGTTCTTTTGCCACAGCAGGTCCCACAGCTGTCTCAGCCCTGGGGAGTGTCTGTCCAGAGGATTACACACAAAGCCACCTCACCACGGGTACAAAGCTGTGGCTCCCTGTGTGCTGACCCATGGCAGAATGTGGGCAGATGGCTCCTCACTGGGCTCACCTTTCTCCAGCTGGGTGGGGATGAAAGGGCAGCCAGCATGTCTGGCTCCCAGAAGCGTGACACCCCTGTGCCACAGGCAGGGACCTGCAAGGACAGCTGAACCCAGCCAGACCAGAGTTGTAGAATCATAGAATCCCAGAATGGTTTGGGTTAGAAGAGACCTCTAAAGGTCATCTATTCCACCCTCCTGCCATGGGCAGGGACACCTTCCACTATCCCAGGTTGCTCCAAGCCCCATCCAACCTGGTGGCCTTGGACACTTCCAGGGATGGGGCAGCCACAGCTGCTCTAGGCACCCTGTGCCAGGGCCTCATCATCCTCATTGTAAAAAATTCCTTTCCTATATCCAATCTAACTCTGTCCAGTGTCCTGTTGCAGCAGGCTCTGCTGACAGGTTTTTCCCCCCACAGGACTTGACCAGGCTGGGGACACATCTGCAGCCCACAGGCCACAAACCGTGGCATCATTTTTATTTTTCCCAATGAGAAAACTCATCCTGCAGCACAGGAGGATGCAGGAAGGATACCTGAGGACTGAGAGAATGAGCCAGCTGCTGCCCTTAGGCATCCCCAGCAGTACTCAGGGCAGGAAGAGGTGCTGTGCCAAGGGCAGCTGGTGGCAGCGAGGTCTCGGCAGGAGTGCGGTGCAGCCTGTGCGCCCAGCACGCTGGGGTGGCTGCGGTCTCGCTGCCAGGTGACTGCCTGCTGTTTGTTTCACTTCCTGATACCAACAAATGCCTGTGGCTGGGTGTCAGGGCAGGGTGCCGGGGACACAAACCGCGAGGGAACACTGTGTACGCACCCGAGCAGCCCTGCCCTGGCACCCACCCCGAGCCCTGGGCTCACGCAGCCCCTGCCCTCTGCGGGCGGCTGGGCTTGCTCTGGCAGGTCCCCATCCCACTGGGGCTGTGGGGGGACAGGGGTTGGCAGTGCTCCTGGGAGCGGGGGAAAGCCCCCTGGCCTGTCATGGGGCCAGAAGCCCTGAGGGGGCTGGCGGCTGGCACTGCTGGGCCCTGTCTTCCTGTCTCAGCCCTGAGCAGAGGGCACAGGCCTGGGCTGGCTCCCCAGTTACATAAGGGTGGCACCAGGACAACAGCAGCCGCTCCGCAAGGACTGCCTGTGCCCTTTGGGACGTGCTGCCAGTACCCCACAGGTGCCAGTGCCCGTGGGCTGATAGTGCTGGCAGAGGGCATGGCTGCGGTGTGCCTGCGGTGGGCAGCCCTGCCAGCGGCTCCTGGCATGCACGTGTGCTGGGAACAGCTCCCTTCCCTCTGCCGGGGCCTGGGCCTGCCTGCCATGGAGGCCTGAAACCTCCTGCCCAGCTGGGACTGCTTGGAGGCAGGCTAGACAAGGACCCTCAGCTCTGAGCAGCCTCTGGGCCCAGGTGCAGCCCCAAATGGGGTGCACCCCCTCTGCGCACCCCACCCACCCTGCTGCAGGGGTTCTTGTGGGATGGGCTCTGCATGCTTGCCTTGTTCCTGGTGCATCCTCACGTTTGCATCCCTCCATCTCTAGCTGCCCCAGATAGGGGGGTCCCAGTGCTCATGGAATGCTTGTGCAGGTGTCCTGGGAGGCTGCTGCACGCAGAGCCCAAGCTCCCTGGATGCCCGTGTAGGCTCCGGCTAGTTCTTGCTCTCACCATGCAACAACGCCCATGGCACCGAGCTGCAGCTTGCCCAGGGCTGGCACCACGGCTTGTGCCACTCTCCAGTGGGAGTCTCCGCTGTGCAGCATGGCTTCCCCCTCTGAGAGGGTCCCCAGGCCTGCAAGTAGCCCTGGGCAGCTGCAGTGGGCTGACCTGGATCCATGGGGGTGCTGGGCACCAAGGACTGCGTGGAAAATCCCACACATGCATCTGTCTGCAAGGCTCCCGCGGGGCTGGGCTGGGCTGGGACATGGTGTTCGGTTCGAGGAGCAGGGAGGCACACAGTGTTTGAGGCGCAGGGAAGGATGTTGCATAAGGGCCTTCTGCCTGGCTGGAGTGGAATCTCCCCAGGAGAACCCAGAGAAGCAGTGGGAACATGCAGGGCTGGGGGTGTCTCCCTTATATCCTAACCCTTGGGCAGACCCTCAGATCCTGCTGCCCTCCCTGTGCTGCTCCAAACCCCCTCCCAGGCCACTGCTCACCTGTGCTCACTGCACTAAGCATCACCTGCAAGGGCTTACCACTCTCTGCGACAACGTGCACCCCTGAGCCCTTTTCTCTATCATGCCCCTGAGCTGAGCCAGTCGGGGTGGATCCAGGGCTGGGCTGGGGGGCACTGGGGGCCGAGGGGAGGCTGGGTGCGGGGTGCTGGGGTGTGCGTTAACCCCTGGGGCACCGTGGGGCAGTGGGCAGCTGGGGGCTCTGCAAGGGCTGCCCTGTGCCATTGGCTGGCACCGCGTCACACCACGCTGCAGGATGGGAAAGGCTCTGCCCACCCGTGGGAGGAAGGCTGAGCTCTGAAGCAAGTGGTTTGAGGCGGGTGGTTGCAATGAGCGGGTTTTGCTGTCCCCGTGTGCCTCTGTGCTGTGCAGAACCCCAGGGCCGTGGGGAGGGGACAGAGGGCGGGGAGAGGTGGCAAACGGGACTCCCGACACCATCACTGCTCCCCTTGAATGCAGCTGGGTTGAGGGGTGCAATAAGAACAAATGGGGCACAGAGCTCATTGCCGCAGGCCAAAGCTTCCTCAGCCAAGAGGGGCCAGAAGGATGGCCAGACCATTTCCCAGCGCCCACCGGAGTGACCTGGGCAGTGCAAGCACAGCTGGATCCAGCTGCTCTGTGGAATAGCCCTTCCTGGAGCAGCTGCAAGCCTGAGAGGCTGGCAGCACAGGGGGGCTGCTGTGTGTGTGTGCCACAGGCTGCTGCAGCGCCTGTGTGCGCAAGGGATGTGTATGTACGTGGTAGGGACGCCTGCAGTTGTTTACACACACACACGTACTCACGAGGCACGCGCGTGTACCCCTGCACTAGAGCACTTGCAGGGCTGCCTGTGCAAGGCTGCTGTGGGGTCACCATGCTGGGACAGACAGGACAGTGAGGCGAAAACCACCCAGTAGTGATTTCAAGCCTGTGTTTTGCTGTTTACTCGGCGTTTCCAGGGTGCCAACCACCCCCAGCTCCACCGTGACTCACACAGGGCTGGGGCTGAGCCGCCCTCACCACGGCAGAGAACTGAAACCATGTGGAGCCGTGCTGCCACAGCACAGGGTATGGCCACCTACCTGCTCTCCTGGCCCCAGATGGCCCAGGAGCTGTATCCTGGTAGAAAACCCTGCAGGAGGATACTGCACCTTGCTTCAAACATCCTGCCAGCCTGGGGCTCTGCACAAACACCTCTGGGCTTCAACCTGTAGTAGCCATCACCAACCACAGAGATGGAGGGTTTGGGGTTTTTTTGCCCTCCCTCACATACCCCATGGGGTTGAATCAAAAGCTGGCTGTGCCCTAGAACAAGGTTGGGGCATCCTCCACCCCTGTCCAGCACTCTTCAGTCCAGGTGACCCATCCTCTTCCTCACATCATGTTTTGAGATGACTCAAACTGAAAAAAAACCCCAATCCAAAACTATCAATGATGGCTGTGAGAACAAAAACACCAGAGGAAGAGCAGAGCTGGGAGTACATACAGCTCCACACAGCCTGAGAAGAGCCTCCTTCCTGCTTGTGCCCTCAAGTCTGCCCTGCACAGGTGTGACACAGGGGACAGAGACCTGCAGGTTTACGGCGCTTTTCCCTACCACACACCCAGCCCCTGGGAAGGGGCTGCCTGCTCGCATCTCCAAAAACCCATCTAGGGGGGACTGAACCGCCCTGCAAAGGTGGGGAGCTGCCAGGTTTTCCCAGCTGGGGAACAGCACCAGCCCAGTATCCTCTCCAGTCCCATCCCAGCAAGTCCCAGCCTCTTCCCCAGGGCTATCACTCTCCCCCGTCTTCCCAGCCACAGACACAGCTTGGGGCATGGGTATATATAAAAAGTAGAGTTTATTGCCATTTCTATCTAGATTTACACAACAGTGTCACCGCTTCTGACATCAAAAGCAATGTCCCGTCACGTCCCAGAGAACAGGCCAGGGACCAAGGGGAGCCCAGGAGCACGGGCTGGCTCCTCCACCCCCGTGGGTTAGAGCACAGCCTGGTTTGTGGCTCTGCCCAGTGGTCAGTCCAGATCCTCCCAGCGCTGCTGCATGGTTCTGTCATGTGGGATGCCAGAGAGGAGTGAATATGTCCCCTCCTGGGTGCCACTCGCAATAGCTGGCCACCCACCGACAGCCGCTCACCATTCCAGTCTGCCTTCGAATGCCCCGGCTGTTCAGATGGGCATGGCTGGCCCAGAGCGGGCACCCCACAGCCTCAGAGGCACCTCTCATGCGCATGTTTATACACAGATACAGCTACAGAAGATGCCCAAACTAACAAAACAAGCTTTTTTTCCTTGTAATCCCCACACTGCTGTGCGTTCAGCCACGGACTACGCTGCAGCTGCCACCCCTGGTGCTGCTCAGTCTGGGTCGGGTTCCAGCGGGCTCCTGGGTGGCTTGCGGGACGTATCTGCTTCGCTCACTAAACATCGGTCTCCTTCCAATGTCAGGCTTTGCCAGAAAGAGACACCCCCCTGCAGAACGCAACCACGGCCTGGGGCTTGGCGTGCGCTCCTTCCAGCCGCAGGTTACCATCATGGTGCCAAAGACTGCCCAGCTCTGTTCTTCAGCAGAGCCCGGGACAGGTACCACAGATCTCCTCCTGGCACCTGGTGGGCGGTTGGATAGGGAGGGGGGGTCAGCTGCCCCTGTCTTCCTTGCAGAAGATCATCCTCATGAAGGAGACGGCCGCTGGCTCTGCGGGCTGGCCAGGGCTGCCCGAGGGGCACGCCTCAGTGCCAAGGTCTGGCAGTCCTTCGTGTGAGATGAAGGCGGAAACGATTTTGCAGGAGATTAAGTAGAAAGAGTTCTGTGGCTCTGCCCACCCCGAGGACAGAGCCACCTTACACCGCAGAGCCCCCGGAGTGCTGGGCCGGGGCAGCCACCCCGGGGCTCTGCTCCTCAGGGCACAGCACCTCTGCTGGGAGCCGGGACTGGAACTTCTCCAGCTGCTCAGGGCTGGCCAGGGTCTTCAGGAGGCTGTTCTCACGCTCCAGCTGGGAGTTTTTCTCCAACAGTTCCTTGATTTGCTCTTTCAGGACCTCCACCTCCTCCCGCACAGCGTACATCAGATGATTTTTCACAAGATCCTGCAAAAGACCACGGAAGAGACCGATCAATGGAGAGTAATGCCCTGGGGGTTGCTCCCTCCCTTTCCCAAGTGCAGGGCAAAGTGCCAAATGCTGCAGAAGCTTTTCCCAAGGACTATCCCTCCCCACCCCAACCTTGGAACCCTGGCCAGGGCTTGGTGCTCATCCCAGTATAGCTCCCTCAGCCGCCATCTCTCTGGTCTCTCAGCATCCAGAAGCACTCTCCAGCCCCCTCCCCTGCCCCGGGGTTTGGGGGGCTGGAGTTCCTGAGCACGCAGGGAACCCGGCTCGGTCAACCCCAGAGCCCCGAAGTCCCCCTCCATGTCCACCCTCGCTCCCTGCGCACTGCGGAGTGGCTGGAGCCAATGAGCTTCGCGGCGGTCGCAGACAAAGAGCAGCTCTGCCTGGCAGCGGATGAGGAGTGGGGACCCCCGTGGGCAGAGGGACCCCCCGCCCTGGGAAGAGCACCCACCGGGGAGCGGGAAGCCCACCCTCGGGCACAGCACCCGCGTGGTGACGGGGGAAGGTGCGGGGGGGGACAGCGCTGCAGCTCACCATCGCCTGCTCGATCTTGTTGTCGATGGCCACCACGCTGGCTCCGGAGGCGCTGGAAGAGAGCGGAGAGGCCGGGGGTCAGCACCGAACACCTCCCTTCCACAGCGGCCCGTGCACCGCGACACCTCCCCCCACCAGTGCATCGGGGCGCCCCCTCCCCAAGGGAATTCGTGAATCCAGGCACCGGTCGCGTGTGCCCTTCACTCCCGGAGCAGCAATGCCCCCCCCGCCTCATCAATCGGGGTTCGCAGCGGGCCCCCCCAGGCACCGGGACGCCCCTTCCCCCGGATCTCTGCGGCGAATGGCGGAGGCACCACGGCGCACCGGGGCTGCCCCTACCTGTTGTCGAGCTTCACGGAGACCACATCCCCCCCGAGCAGGGAGGAGAAGAAGGAGATGGAGAAGTTGTGGAGCTGGTAGACAGCCACCTCCATGGGGGACTGGTACATGCCGGTGCTCATGGCTGCGGGCGCACGGACGCACACACTCACAGACGGAGCAAAACGCACTGCGGGGGCCCCCGGGCCGCCCCCGCTTATATCGGCAGCGCCCGCCCTGCCGGGAGGGGCGAACGCGGCCGGGAC
>VXBT01012117.1:242163-255625 GCA_013400235.1 Oriolus oriolus | reverse complement strand
CCCCTGGTACTGCCCCCCGGTACTGCCCCCCGGTGCAGCACCCTGTCCCCCAGCACTGCCCCCTCACCCCGAGTACTGCACCCCTCGGCAGCCCCTCCGCCCCTTCCAGTTGAACCACAGCACGGCACCGTCCCAGTGCAAGAACCCCGTGCTTCAGCACTGTGTCCCCCCTAATCTGCACGCCACTCCACATCCCTTGTCTGTTGCAAGCACAGTCCTGGCACCCCCGGCACCCCTAGTACAACCCTCCACAGCCCACACGCCTCAGCATCCCCTTCCTGTGCTCCTGGGCACCCAGGATGGGGGGTTCGGTGGAGGGGACACACGCATCTGCTTGGGGGCTGGGAGAAGGGGTGAACCCGGTCTGCATTTGGAGGTGCAGCCTGCAGGTCCCGCACAGTGAGGCCCCGCGACTGTCAAGGGGAGGTAGGAGGGAAAGGGGAGCCAGGGGCATTCAAAATAGAATCCGGGGTGTAAAACAGAAACGGGAGTGAAAAACAGAAACGGGCTGCTAAGAAAACCGGGGCGCATAACAGAAACGGGGGTGCAAAACAAACAGAAACAGGAGTGACAAACAACAGAAACGAGAGCGGAAAAACAACCCAGGCGTAAAAAACAACTCCAGGAAGGGAAACGAAAGCCTGCGTGCAGAGCAAACCCGGGGTGCAGAACCAACCCAGGGTACAGAACACGCCCGAGGTTGCAGAACAACAACTGCGGGGTGCAGAACAAACCCGGGGTACAGAACAACTCGGGATGCAGAACAGCCTCCGGGTACAGAACAAAGTGGAGGTACAAAACGAAGTCGGGGTACAGAGCAAAACAACCCCAGGGTGCAGAGCCAACACGGGGTGCAGAACAAAAAATCTAGGGTGCAGAACAATGACCTTGTGGTGCAGAACACATTCGGGGTACAGAACACGCCCAGGGTGCAGAAAAACAACCGCGGGATGCAGACCAAACCTGGGGTGCAGAACAAACTCGGGAGCACTAAACACCACCACCCCTGGGCTGCAGAACAGTCCCGGGGAACAGAACAAACCAGGAGTACAGAACAACCACACCCTCGGGGTGCAGAACAACGACCCCGGGGTGCCGAAGAAACCCGGCGCACAGAACCCGCGGCGCGCCCCGCCCGCCGTTGCATAACCGCGCACCGGGCGGGGGCCCCCCCGCGGGCACGGGCGGCACTGCAGGGGCCGGGCCGGGCCGTGTTGGCGGCACGCCTGTGTGTGCACACGCGTGTGCAAGCCCCGCGGTCACCACGGGTCCTCCCCGCGTCCACAGAGCGACTTACACACAGAACAAGTGGGTCTCCTCCGAGGGGTGGAAGCAGGGCCCCTAAAACGCCCCCGCACCCCGGGGGCTGGGGTGGCACTGCCCACCCGGTGCTGCCCCCAGTGCCCTTGGCCACCCGCTTAACTCTGCCCTCTGGATCTGGGCCTGGGGGAACTTTGCTCAGTGGCTAGCTGCTGCCCTTGCCCCCGGGGGCTCATCACCCCTGCTGGCTATGGCGAGGCTGCTGCTGGATGGCAGAGCCCACACACGGCATAGTGTCCAAGAAAGCGTTAGTGCTGGCAGGGCATGTGCACCCCAGGGATGCTGCAAAGGACACCGAACGCCCCGATCCAGGGGGTACTGAATGTGCCTGGCACTTGGCTATTGGGAGAGGCCAAGCAGCCCTGACTAGTGGGTGTGCTGCTGTACCCCTTCCTCGAGTGGGGAGGGGGAGCAGAGTGGAATTTCCCCATCAGAAAGGGAAACTGAGGCACAGTGCAGCACGGCTGCTGCTGGGAGCAATAGCTAGCCAGGCAGCTCTCCACAAATCACAACCTCCCCCCAGGGCAGGGTGAGGATGCTGTGCCACCTGTGGACCACAGCCGGGCGTATGCGGGTGCCCCGGGATATGTGGGTTTGATGTGGGGATGTGAGAAAGCATTTTCTCCCTGGTGGGCCCATCTGGGACCTGTGGGGGGGATTATGCACATCCCCCTGTGTCAGCACTACTCCAGCCCATGCAACACTGCTGAGCAGGGTGCTGGCACTGCAGAGAGTAGGCAGGGGTCTGTCCCCCAAGCCCCGGGGCTGGCCCGTGCTCCCCCCCTCACCCACACCAAGGCCCTACTTACCAGTCCCTCCTTCTGAAGAGGCTCGGGGAGTAGGGCGGCTGGAAGGCCATGCCACCCCGCGACCCTGTTCTGGCCCCTCTGTTCCCAGGGGCGATGCTGGCTCTGCCTGTGGCTGCGTCCCCTCAGCTTGCAATGGCAGAGACAGCCTGGGTGTTGGCTGCATCCAGGGGCTCCAGCCACGGGGTAAACATGCTGGGGGATGACCTCAGCTGCACTCAATTGGCCCTTTCAAGGCCAATGGCCAGTGTGCCATCCCGAGCTGCGCGGGTGCCCCCCTCCCTGGGGAGATGAAAGGCCTCTGTGTGCATTTGTCCCCAGAGTGGCTGGTAGTGGGCTTGGTGGCAGCCCCTGGGACACAGCTTTGTCCCCTTCCTGGGAGAAGTCCAGACCACCCACACCAGGGGTCTCTTGACTCAGTTTCCCACCGCAACTCATGAAGCGTGCTGCTTTCACTGTGGAGAAAACAGCAGAGATGGGGAGAGCATTTTCTCCCACAGTTGTGCCACCTTCTGTCTTCTGCAGAGAGGTGTCAGCAGCAGGGAGATGGGATGGGCAGACCCCAGCCTGCCCCCAGCCCTGGCAGCTGTGCCTGTTTTCCCACCTCCTATGATGTGGCCCCCCGAGTCCTGGCTCAGCCTCCTTCCCAAAGGAAGCCCTAAATCATTAGTGGCAGGGACCAAGGGCTCCAGAATGGGCAGATCAGAGCCTGGCTGGCAGTCCTTGTCTTACAGCTTGAGGTTCTCAGTCCCTGCCTGGTACCTTTCTGATGCAGCACTCAGGCACCAAGGACTGAGGAAAAAAACAAAGATTTCTGCAGCTGCTGGAGTGAAGCTGGAAAATGCTTTGGGGGGAGATTGCTTCAGCTCTGCCACCTCCAATATTTTTCCCATGGAGCTGGGTTTACTGCAGAAATAAACTCGAGTAAGTTGCTGATTTCCCTGCAGTCCCCCTGGGTCTTTCCACCCAGCCCTGCCCACATCGCTGCTCGGGGCATGGGCTCCTCACTCCGAGGCTGGGCAGGATGCTGTCGGCCTTTGAGAGGCCACAGCGAGGGATGGGATGAAGAAGCAGAAGTTTCTTTCCTGGCGCTCAATAAATGAGGGATCCCTCCGCAGCCTGTGGCCAGGGCAGGTGAGGCTGGGCAGGGGGCTGCAGCCCCCTCACAGCTGAACGCGTGGCTGGGCGCCCACACCCACGGCACACCCTGCAGCCCCTGTGAGCAAGTCCTGCCTGCACACGTGCGTGCACACAGCCCACGCCCCCCGCATGCACACGTGTGTTTGCAGCCCCACGAGCGTGTGCCCTGCCCACGGGCACACCCTGCACACGCATGTGCACACCGGCACGCCCTGCTCACACACATGGACAAGCACATTCGTTTGGTACCTGGAGCTGATGATCTTGGGGGTCTTTTCCAACCTGAATGCCTCTGTGACCCTGTGACACACACTCTGTGTGACAGACAAAGGCCGCTGTTCTGCATGCAGACCCACGAGCGCGGCCGGCACCCCCTGCCCCCCCTGCCCTGACTGGCAGCTGACGCACGGCCCTGCCTGCACCCCTGGTGTCAGCGGCACGGCGCAGGGCAGCTCCGTGTGCCCCCACATCGCAGGAGGGCACCCCCAGCCCACGGGTGTCACCTGCAGCCCTGCTGGCACCTCCACAGTGGGAGCAGCAGCTCCCAGCTCTGCTGGATCCTGCTTTGTGCCAGCTCTCCCCAGGAGCCCCTCTGAGCTGCCCCAATAATGCCCCCACAGCAGCAGGGTCCTAGGTGGGGCTCCAGCTGCACCCCAAGTGGTGGGAGGGCCCTTTCCTAGCACACCACAGCCCCGGCCTTGCCAGGCTGCTGGCAGCTGCCTCCTCTCCCACCACCTGCTCCTGCTCCTCAAGCACAGCAGGGTGGGCAACACACCACCTTGCTCTTTCTAAAGAGCAGCGCGCCATGGACTCACAGTTACCCTATGGCACCAGAGGCCACCGTGATGGGTGCTGGAGCAGGCTGGGCGAGAGGGACCAGTGCTGCCGACAGCATCCCCGAGGCAGCAGCATGGCAGCTCCTGTATCTACACACAGTGACAGGAGGTTCATCAGGCCGGGCCCAGCTCGTGCCTGTGGTTATTTTGGTAACAGTGACAGTAGCCGCAATACAGGCTAATTGTGACACTAATTGTTGTGCTCTCTGGGGGAAAAAAGCACCCGGGGCTGTCACTGAGCAGTGAGGAGAGGTGGTGGCACTAGCCAATGATGATATCACCCCATCAGTGGCCCTGCAGGACACCCTAAAACTGCCAGCAGCCCCTCAGCCCTTACACAGACTGCCTCAGCCCAGAAGATGCCAGCCTCCCTACTGGGTAACATTAAGTGACAACACCCTCCTCAGCAATGGGACTTGGAGTTCTGCAGCCCCCACAGGGCTCTGCCAGGCTGGAGGAAGGGGAGATAGGGAGCAGGACGAGGGGATTATCTCTCGCTGCCTGGCATCCCACATCTGCACAGTGCTGTGGGTCAGGGGACATGCCCTCTCCCCACAGCCCTGGGGACAAGACGTGCTGTTGCACTGAGCCCTGTGTGTTGGACCTGCACCAGGCACTGCAGTGCCATACACCAAAAGATGCTCCTGTCCTGGCAGTGGCTGATAGAGCTGGAGGGGTGGTTGGGGCTTCAGGAGCAGCCCTGGCTCCCCAGACTTGGCTCTCCCCCTGCTCCAGGCTGTGCTCACGGCTCCGTGGCAGCGTTCCTGGCTTGCTCTCTCCCAAGGACTCAGCTCAATGGGAGGAAGGCCCTTCAGAGGGTCTGAGGCGTGGGAAATGTTTATAGCCTGGCCTCAGAGACACTGGAGAGCAAACTGGGAAAGGCGCAGAGCCAAGGCTGCCCAGGCTGCTCTGCAGAGCCAGATCTCCTGCTCCAAGGGTCAGAGCAGAGTGGGAGAGGAAAAGCTACTGCTTGCAAACACACAGCTAAGAGAATTCTGCCTGTCACAGCCCAAAATCCTGCAACTGTGGTGGTGCCAGCCAAGGGACTGGGGATGCCAGTGCCAGGGCATCCTAGCTGTGCCCTGCAGGAACAGATGGAAGTGTGGCTGGGGACACTGGTGCTGGCTGGGGCCTGTGGGAGCCTGTGGCAGGAAGGGCTGGGTGTGGGACAGGGTTGAGGAGCTCCAGGTCTTGTCCAGAAGCTCTGTCCTGGTTCTGGGAAAGGAGAGGCAACGCCAGGGGCTGCCCATGGGCAAACAGGCAGCTGGGTCATCTGCTGTGCCAATCCCAGCATCCTGAACAGCAACTGCCTGCCCTGTGGCACCGGCGTGGGGCTGTTGTGCCAGTCCCAAGGGCTGCGGGCCTGGCACTGCCTGAACACACCAGATCTTGGTTTCCTCCTCCTGGAGGTTCCCTGGCTGAGCTGCTCCCTGAGGCCTGGCACTATCCCCTGGCTCAGCTGGTGCCTTCCAGGAGCTGCGTGGGACGTGCAGCAGCCCCATGCAACCAGGAGCCCTGTGACATGGGGACCCAGGTCATGCCCATCAGACCCTTAGAGGGGTCATAAATTCCCCAACTCAGGGCATGTGCTGCTCCAGAGCAGCGGGTAACCACTCCTGGGCACACCTGGGAGTGCCTGGGTAGGGATGCACCCCCTGCCTGCAGAGCTGGTGCTGCTGGCCTTGCCTGGTCCCAGTCCCAAGCCAGGGGACACCAGAGTCATGTGTGGCCCACACAGAAGTGGTGGCCTCTGCCATGCTGGGGAAGCCCAGGGAGGGTTTCAGTGAGGCAAGGCTGGAGGGGAACGTACCCTTGGGAAGGCTGACAGGGAACATGTCCTCCTTCCCTTCATGCCCAATGGAGGCAGAGTGAGCTCTGTGCCCATGGGCAGGGGACACAGGTGACCCACCCTGCCAGGCAGCAGGCAAGGGCAGGGATTGTAGTGTGGAGACTCCTCCAACCTGTCAGGCTGAAGGCAGTGTGGGGTGGTGGAGGGAGCCCTGGCAGGCTCCTGTGTCCAGCTGTGGGGCTGCCTGCTTCCTCCGATAAAGGTACTTGGCTGTACTCCCAGTTCTGTTTTTTCTAGCATGCGAGTGCACACCCTCGAGCCAGCCTGCTGAGAGCTGCAATTTTTCTTTAACTTTGTCACCAGACCCTCTTCTTCCTCCTTTGCCCCTAGTAGCAGTTGCCTCCCAGCAGCAGTGTGAGGAGGGGAGGTCAGACAGGACCCAGTTCCAGCCAAGCCCTTCTCACCATGTAGGAAGCCCCCAGAGTCACGGCTTCCCCAGGCATGCTGGCGTAGGAGAGGAAGAGGAAAAAGGCTCATTTGGTTGTTACCAGCCCTGGATCATGTGGCCAAACATCCCACCGTGCTGGTGTTTGTCAACACCAGCCCCATGCTGCCGCCAACCCAGTGCGGGCGCCCCGGTGGGTGCCCTGCCAGGGGCCGTGGGGCACCCTTGCACCTCACTGCTCCCCCCAACGGGTCCCACAGCTGCCAAACGCTGAGGTGAGGGTGCCAGGTATGGCACGGCTCAGTGAAAACCCCGCAGCTTTCTCTGAGCATCGTGCCTGGCTGCTGGGGGAATGCAGCTAACCCCCACCATGCTACCCATGGACCAGGGATGCCCAGCCCCAGGGAGGATGGCAGGCTGAACCCTTGGCAGAGCTTTAATCCACAAATCTGTCCGCAGAGCAAAGCGTTTCACACCCACGGGCCGGGGATGGAGTCCTGTCATTGAACTCGCTGTTATCGCCTCCTGGTTACCCGCGCCCTGCCCCGGGGCTCCTGCCAGCCATGGCTCCGAACTCCAGAACTGTCCTTGCTTCTGAGCTCACTGTGTCATCCTGGACAGCCCCAGATGGAACACCCCCAGATCCTGGCGGCCCTTTTCTGGTCCACTTTCAGGGGAGCGGGGGTAGAGCAGAGGTGGCTGCGACACTGAAGGGACCCCCCGCAGCAGGAGGGCCACGCAGTGCAGGTGGGCAGGGGGCTGCCAGCCTGGCTTCTGCCTCCCCCGGCCCCTCACCCAGCCTTGCAGGGATCCCCAGCCCGAGAGAGGAACCCCAAAGCAGGGCCTCTGGCAATCTCCAAAAACAATCCCAGGCCCCTTTTCAGGCGGGAGCGGGCGCTCCGGAGCCCTGCTGGGCGCTGGCAGCTGCTGCCCTGCGGCGTGCGGGAGTGCCCGCTCGCTAATTGGGAGGCAGCTCGTTATGTAATGAGGACGGAGGCAGGGGAGCTGCGAGAGCTGTGCAGCGCACCCCACGCTACCCAAATCTGCTCTTCCAGCCCAGAATAAGCCCTGTTTGTGGAACCCCTCAAGCCCTTCACTGGTTCCTTTCACAGGTCCTGGTGCTCTCCTGCCTGGCCGAATGCCTGGGGGGAGCCCCAGCAGCCCCACAGTGTCCGGGGGACAGCTGGACCCCGCTGCGGGTGCGAAGCCCGGACCGAGCAGAGCCGGCGGGGGCCGGGGGCAGAGGAGCCGCGCTCGGCTGGCGCAGGAGCCGGCACCCGCGGGAGGTCAGGCAAGGACGTGTAGGGCGGCACAGCTTCAGCAGAGACGGTTATTAATACCCCGCCTGGCCTTTGCAAGGAATCCCGGGCATTTCAAATCAGGGACCTTCGCTGAAACCCTGCCGTCCCTGACATTTCAGAACAATAACAACGTGAAAGACAATCGGTTGCTGGCAGGATGTATACCTGTGGCGCTGCCGTGGCTCTCTGCGTGCCCGACCTCAGCAGCCAGCCCTCACCTCGCTTGTGCCAACCCTTGGGGACAACCAGAGACTGTCCCCTGCCTCTAAACCACCCGCACCAGTCCTGCTCCATGTCACAGGCATATCACTGTGATGGTCTCACTTAAGGACATGGAAATGTCTTGTCCTGCCCCATGGCATCTGCCACCCTCTGCCAATCTGGATGCCATCCCCAGGGAATTGCAGGTGGGGCTGGCAAGGACTGGATCCCACCCTGATCCTGGAGTCTGGAAGGCCCAGAGCTTCTCCTCTGCTACCCGAGTCATTCTGCAGCAAAAGCCCCCTCAAATAGATATATATATATTTATATATATAACTCAGCACACAGACAGAGGATGATCTCCTGTCCCAAAGCCAGCCATGGGCAGCACCTGGATAAATATAACTCAGAGCTCATTTGCAAAGCATCGGGATGGGTTGTAGCCTCTCGCCTCTCCAGCCCTCTTCCCTGCCACACACCCTGGGGTAAAGTTGGAGACGATGATCTCAGAAGTCTTTTCCAGCCTAAAGGGTTCTGTGATTCTCTTCCCTCTACCAAGAGGATCTCAGTCCTTCCCAAGGGCAGGATCCACCTAGAGCCTCACTCGCCTTGGCAGTCCACATGAAGCGCACGGACCCATGCACGGTCACATCCCCTGGGCACACACACAGCTGCCAGGCTCCAACAACATATATCCCAAGCTCTTCCAAGTCCATTGGTCCCATGCAGGTCATGGTTCTCCCCCAAAGCAGAGTCAGCTTTAACCCTCTTTGTGCTGGGCAGTGGCCAGGGAGGTGTTGTTGGGTCCCAGCAGAGACTGTCCAGGATCAGGCCATGTCTCACCAGGAAGGGAAAAGTGATGCTGGAGGGAGGGGGCATGATGCTGGGATCAGGGCAGACCCCTGCAGCCTCCTTCAGCTCCAACCTCTTCCTCATCTTTACAGTTCAAAGCCAGAAAAAAATCCTGGCCAGCCTTTTCCCCATAGGACCATGCTGTCATCCCTGCCTGACCTTGGGATGTTGGAACCCCAGGTATTAACATTGGGACACCTATTTCTGCATGTGCAGAGCCAAGTGCCTGCCCTAGCAGATGGGTAGTGCTGGAGAATCCCCAGGAAACCAAGAGGACAGGCTCCTGAGAAGCTGACGTTGGCATCACCAGACTGGCTCAGCTGTGCCAGCCCCCTTGGCCACAGCCTTGTGGTCAGGGGCTGAGCAGGGCTCTCCTGTGCTTCAGAGAATGTTGGGAATATCCTCCTGGAGGGAGCTGGGTCGTGCAGGAGCAGGCAGGGACAGGCACGGTGCACGGTGTGGCGCGTGCTGCTGCCAGCCCTGCCGAGCCATGCGGAACCCCGTGTGCCGTGGCAGAGCCCCTGTGAGCCTGGTCTGCCAGGACACAGCCCCCAAGTCTGCTGCCTCATGGGGTGGGGGTCCCAAGGTGTCAGGATGCCCATGATGGAGACCACAGCAGGCTCAGCCAGCTGCCTGCCTGACATCTTCCCAACAGTGGGAGGATTTGGGTACGCCAAGGTCAGCACCTCCCAGCAGTACAAGCTACTCCAGCCACTGAAACAAAATCTGCCCAGCACCTCGGTGGTGTGCAGGGCTTGAAACCAACACTGCAGGCCACAAATCAGGCCACGTGCAGCTCTGTCCTGTGGGAGCAAAGCAAACAAAGCCCTGGTGCGTGGCTCTGGAGGGCAGGGGGGCTCTCCTGGCCCACTCCCTGGCAGAGCTGTCCCAAGGCCAGAAGGAGGAGAGTAGGACAGCTTGGTCCCACACCCACACCTCTCTCACGCTCATGCATGGCCCCTCTCCCCATCAATGTGTCCTTGTTGCTCCAGCCCACTCGACCAGCTGGAATGCTTGCCCTGGCCCTGCCTCCCCGGGATGCCCTTTATGCCCTGGCTCCCCTCCCCCTGCATTGCTGCCACAAAGTGACACCCGACAGACAGGAACAAGTGGTGCTGTGACACAAATGCCACCCTGGTACTGCTGCCCAGGCAGCTCTTGCTTGCTGGCCTGACCTTAGAGTGGGAAAGCGAGTGCTGCCCTGCTTTGCCCAAATTCATGCTTCTCCCAACCACTCCCACAGAGCTTCCCTGCCTCCCTGTGACTCCCTTGGCTTGCCCAGGCCTGGGAGAAGGTGGCCCCATGCTCCTTTCATGGCTCAGACCAAAGGATGGTCACTGCCCACCCTGTCAGATGGAGCAGCAGGTCTGGCAGTGCCTGCAGACGATCTGGCTATGCAGAGGTGTCCCCTCACAGCCCGGAGCAGGATGGGCACAGGCTGGCCAGGCTGCCAGGTGTTGCCCAGGGGAGGCTGGGCAGGAGTGCTGGCACGGCTGGCCGATGTGGGCAAGCAGGCTGGCACATACCCCCTCTCCCCACCCAGAGCCAGGCAGGGCCCACTTCCATCATGTGCCAGCACACACCCAGGGTGCTGCTTCCCCCGCAGTGCCGACCTCCTCCCACACCACCGGCTCCCCTCACCCCCCCTGGCCCAGGGAAAGGTGCCACGGGGTCTGGCCCACACTCAACTGGGCTTGTGTCTGGCTCTGGGATGAGCAATTTTGGGATAACGTTGACATTATAGAGGGATGGCAAAGACCTTCATTGGCACCTGCAGGGAGAAGGTGTGCCCAGCCAGGGTGGTGGCAACTGTCCTCCCTATACCTGGTGCTTCCATGTGAGCTTGGTGCCTTGGCACTGCTGAGATCTCCCTGGGGAGCAGTTTGTGATGCCCTGTGTGAGGACATGGCAGGGAGAAGCCCTTTGCGCACAGGATCCCGTGCACTCCTGGAACAGCAGGGCTTTCTGCAGCAGCATCAGCCCTGGAGGCAATTGGTCCAGAGCATCCCTTCCTTGTGCATCCCTGACAACATCCCTGTTGCGAGCAAAGGGTATGGAGAGCCTGGCAGAGACCACCCAGCCAGAGAAACCCAGCCAGAGACAGGTTGGACATGCTGAAATGTGTGTTGTCTGAGATGCTCAGCACTGATCTGACCCTGACTGAGTTGTCTCCAGCCAGCCCCAGAGCCAGACTCAGCTCTGGGTTTAGGATCTTGGGGATCCCGTGCTGTCCTGGATGTCGGCCACACACGAGGATGTGTATCCACACAACTTTCCCCTCCTCCTGTGTTGCTGTAGGAGCACATCAGCCAAAACAAAGGGCACCAAATGGTTGGGTTCCCTGGTGCCAGCAGCAGGGTGCCCTTATCAGGCATGTTATCGGGGTGTTCCTCTGGCACCCACAATCCTCTGCTGTGTATGCTATCTCCTCCTGGATGTGTTGGCTCATTCCCCAGAAGGAGAAAGTTCAGGCTGGAGCAAAACAACTGCAAACACAGGTGTGGGCACACCTGGCTCCAGTGCCTGGGGCTGTGCACCCGGCTCCCCCATGCTGTGCCACCTAGGGGTGATGGGGGATCACCCAGGCAGCCTCCAGACCAAGGTGCCTGGACACTGGGTGTGATAGAGGGACGTAGCTTTGCACCACACCATGGCACAGCCTGGCACAAACACAATGCCTGGAGCGTCTTGGGACACATCACGCAACAGGGCATGGAAGACAGGCAGCAAGGAGTGCTAAGGGGCACTGACAGGGAGAAATCCTTGTCCCCTGGCATCTCTGCTCACTCCCTACCTCACCAGGAGCACCACAGGTCCTGCTCCAGCAGGGATGAGTTCGAAAGCAGCCCGCTGTGCCCATATCAGTGACCTCTGGCCCACAGACACTGTCACTGACTGCCCCAGCAAGCAGCCCAGGTGCTTGGCTCCGGCCCCAGCCCTGGCAGCCCGTACTGGGGACAGTGTCTCTCTTCCCCCTTCACTCATGGTGCCAACTTGCTGCAGCCTCCCAGGGAAGAGGGGAACCTCTCGCTCCCGTTCCTTCCCAGCTGGGTAGGTTCACTGCTCCCCGTACGGGCCGGGTACCGGCGCCTTGGCGGGTGTCCCAGCTCCTCCCTTCCCACCTGAGCGGCAGCTCGGTGTTATGTAAGTGCAGGAAGAGCGTCTCCGTCAAGGCCGGCTCGAGGCAGCAGCCTCTCGGCGTCAGACGCTGGCTGGGCGAGGGGGCGGGCGCGCCGGGGTGGCTCACACGCGTGGGGCAGCCACGTGCGCGCCCACGGTGCGTGTGCGTGTAGGGTGGGAAGGGGATGGCGAGGTGTCTCTGAACGCGTGGGTGCTGCTCCCCTTGCGCATTACCCTCCCACGGCGGAGCAGCAAGCCCCAGAGCCGCTGCCTGCCGTGCCAGCCATGCAGACATCTGTACCTGTCGCACTGATGGGCCACAGGTCCCGTCAGGGTGGTGCATGTGTCCCACTTGCTCAAGACACTGGAAGCCTCGGGCACCTGTGGCACGACTGGCCCAAGCTCGGCTCTCCCAGTCCAAACTGGGGACACCCAGACCTGCTAGCCCCAGTACAGGCTGCTCCCCCACAGGGTGTCACCAGCTCTTTCTGTCACCAGTGCCAGCCCCACACAGCGCCAGTACAGGACCTGAGACAGCTCTGTCCACTCCTCGCCCCTGGGGTTCACCTCATCAGGGATGGGGAGCCTGCAGAGTGAAACTCCCGTTCAGTCCCCTCTGTCCTCACGGCTAGAGGAGGGCAGACCCGCAGTCCTGCCTCCTCAGTCCGCCAGGGAATGGATGGGAGCAGCCCCCAGCACAACCGGCCGTGGCGGCACAGGTAGCGAGTCCTGGCGCACCAGCTCGGGCACGGCAGAGCCACTTTCCAGAGACGGGAAGTACCTCTCCGGGCCAAACCTGTCTCCACTCCGGGGAGGGCCAGGAGAGCTGCCGAAAGGGCAGGAGCTGGCACCGGGACTCTCGGGTTCCCTACCCAGGCTCTCACTGACACTCAAGATGGCTTTCGAGGCAGCGCAGCTGCTTCCCAAGGAACCTGCTGCGCTCTCCACGCAGGATGGGGCCGATGCCTGTCTGTCGCTGGACACTATCCATGCCCCTGCGGGCACTGTCTGTGTGGACAGAGGTAGCCTGGGAGATGAGCGCAGAGTCCAGCGGCCAAGACACACAGCTGGGGGCTGTTGTCACTGCCCGGCAGACACAGGGCACCACAAGACGGGCATGGCGGAGCAGAGCCACCCGGACCCGCACCCAGGGATGGGCTGGCACCACGTACGGACTCTGTGCCAGCCGCGGCCACTCGTGCCTCTCCCCACCCAGATCCCACCGGCGCTGACACCCCCCAGCCCGAGGGTCACACAAGTCCCCCTCTCTTGCCAGCGCCACACCGCTGCCAGCTCCAAGCCCGCTGCCTCAGGCCGCCCGCCCCCGGCAGCTCCCAGGCTCCCGGCAGTGACACCCACCTGTGGAAGAGGAGGAGGATGGAGAGCAGGGTCTGGTCGATGTTCCTGTTGCAGATGCCCTGGTTGAAGAGGTAGCAGGGGTCCCGCACGACGGGCTCCAGCGAGTCCTGGCGCATGATGGAGCTCAGCTTGTCGGTGTTGAGGTTCTGTCGGACCAGCTGCTCCCGCAGCTGCCGGAAGCTGCTCACGGTGGGGCTGCCCGGGTTGTTGTTCTCGCCCCCGGCCCCCTCCTCCAGCCCGCTCCGGTTGGCCAGGTCCAGGCAGCAGCTGCAGCAGTCCAGCCCCACGGGCGA